>PYHW01009582.1:4535-108321 GCA_013186435.1 Turdus rufiventris
ATTCCCTCTCTATTCCCATTCCCTATCCTGCCTGTTCCCATTCCTTCTCTATTCCCCTTCCTGCTCCATTCTCAATCCCTGCCCGTTCGCAATCCCGCCCGTTCCCATTCCTGCTCCATTCCTTCCCTATTCCCAATCCTTGCCGGTTCCCATTCCTGCTCCATGGCCATTCCCGCTCTGTTCAAAATCCCTGCCCGTTCCTGCTCCGTTCCTTCTCTATTCCTATTCCCGCTCCATTCCCAATCCCTGCCCGTTGCCATTCCCGCTACATTCATTCTCTATTCCCATTCCTGCTCCAGTCCCAGTCCCAGTCCCAGTCCCAGTTCCAGTCCCAGTCCCAGTCCCAGTCCCAGTCCCAGTCCCAGTCCCAGTCCCAGTCCCAGTCCCAGTCCCAGCCTCTATCCCGGCTCCAGTCCCAGCCCCGGGAATCTGGAGAACCGGAGCTCCAAAATGGCAAAGCTTCCTCTGACCCCAAAACCGATCATTATTCACTTGAAAGGCAGGCTTGCACAAACAAATATTTTGTGTGCCTGTTATGATTATTGTCAGTATCTGTCCCCATTGTTCAGGCGCAGGAATTCCTTTGGTCTCATAAATACTGAGCCCGGCCCTCCCCTCCCCCCTTTAACTGTCAGATAATTACACAGTTGGCTTTAGAGTTTAACTTGTCAAAGGAGTTTCATTACTTTGTTCCTTTTGGGCAGCTTCCACTATTGTGCTTTCTGAACACTAAACAGAACCTATATTAACTGTCAGTTAATTACACACCGTTTTTCTTCAGTATTTACCAGTCAAAGGGGCAGGTAGGCTGCAATCCTATCATCTCAATCACTGTCTCTGCTCACAAAAGAATCAATAAAGATGAGTCACTTAGTGTCACCCAGTGTCTGATACTCAAAGCCACCCATTCCTAATTGCCTTTAGAGATGGATGATAATACAAACTTTGAAGTGATAATCAGCCTAATGAGTGGCCTTGCTGAGAGGGTAGATCATGTGTCAGAACAGTTTGCAGATGCTTACAGGCAAACAAAGCCAGCTTTCCTTTTAGACCTGAGAGGACCATGGCAAGTCTGGTACCCAGAGCCGCGCACAATGGCAGAGACTGGAGCGCAGCAGGACGCTGCAGCCTGCTGATCACAACTGACTCCATCCATCTTGCTCCTTGCCTTTAATCAGCACGGTCAGAACGAGCCCTCCGCATCCCTGCGTGTTTGTGCTGCCTGTTTAGGCAATAACTGTGTAAAAGATAAATTCTCCGATTCTGAGTCATTGCATTTAAATAATAGCGATTGGACTTGATAGGTAATGGCCGGGAATCCCGGCTAAAACTACTGGGTAAATGTAATTAAATACAATCGGGTGCAGTCAGCCAGGCAGAGCCAGAGACCATAAAAGGCTCATTCAGACAGCAATGAAAACAAACAACGTCAGCAACAAAAACAAAACCAGTGTTTGGTTTGCTAATAAGAGCATGATCTGAGGCCTGATACTATACTCAATTTTTGCACCCAACAATTTGACCAAATCAATAATTTGTGAAAAGCCAGCAACAAGAAAATAAACAAACAAAAAGACAAATTAAAATGCCATAATCCCTTAATCTGGATGCAGTTATGTTATCATAAAAACATTTTCGTTTTAAAATAAACTGTCATAAATTTAGTCAAATGTGAAGAAATAGTCTATAACCATGTTTGTGCTAAATATGAGTGTCTCAATGTAAAAGGGTTGCTTTGATTTGACAATCCTTTAGTAATTTAGCTACATTTTGGCAGGAGCTGAACATGGACATTGCTTCAAAATCGCCTCACAAAGACTGGGAATCTGCATGATTACACCAATTTGACTTCTAAGTATAAATGTGAAATCATATGTATGAATGGTTTAGCATGCTTAATTCGGATGTAACAATCTAAAATTATTTTGGGGGCAAATCTGTGGTCACTTTCTTGGTGAAAAGTGGTGAAAAAACTGAACAAGTGGGTTCAGGATTTATACTGTTTCAATTAGAAGCTGTCAAGTTTTAATATTTTGTAGCCAACTATCTCATTTGTAAAACCTGTCATGCAAATAAGGAAGTGATGCAATAAAGCAAATGAGAAAAAGAAATTTTCATAAAAGTAAACCTACCCTTTGAAACTAATAGCAAGGTTATTGCTGCCATCTCAAAAACTACAGAATGAGGCCTCTTTCAGATTAAACCAATCATGTTTTCATATTTTCACTAGCTTTATATCTGCCTGGCTGCCGTTCTTCAAGTCAGCGAGAAAAGTGCAATCTTTCGGATCTGAAAGAACAGGAAAAAATAGCCATTTATTTTGTGTAGTTTGTGTATGAATGTAACAGATGTGCCTGTAGAAAGGCTTTGGAGTTTTCTGATTTGAAGTTTTGTTTCAAGACAGCATTCTCCAGTGGGTGATGTCTGCTAATACTTGCTGCATGCTGACATGAAAACCTATGCCTTCAAGCTTTCTGCTATAACTAATATCAGCAATTAGCCCGACCTAACACTATTTGAAACTGCATGTACTAGATAAAGTTAGCTAATTTCTTTTGCTATGGATTATGAAAAATAAAGTATTTCTGAATAGTAAGGAAATACATTGTGCTTTAGAGGCATGTGTCCATCAGCACTCATAAGTTGCCCGTGATCACACAGGTTATCTAAGGTTCCTGAATTCACAAAGCTGGAGCACACATGACTGTCTGCCAGCCCCCTGCTCTCACTCTTGTGGCAGTCGAACAAGCTCAGCTCTGCTCAGCTCCCTCACTGGCAGCTGTGGGTAAAACAGGAGTTTTCCAGGCATTGAAACTGTGGGCTTGTTCCCTGCAGACCTACAGCCCCTTCATCTCTGCTCACAAAGCGCTCCAGAAAACCAGACTTCTCTAACAATGCAATGTCAGAACTTTTGGGAAGTGATTTTGAGCTGTGGAGGAGTCTCATGTTCCTTCTTACCTAGTGAATCAGCTGGGAAAGTCCACCCTGCCACGCTAAAGAAATATTCTTCTCCAAGGAAAATGCTAATCCAGTTACATTTTCCTACATGAAATATTCCTTTTAAATTGTCTTAACTTAGATGTATATAGTTCATATGAATCAAGTTAATTGTTAAGCAATTAAGTTGCTAAACATGTTTTTTAAAATCACTATATAACTGCATAGGCATATGCATTGGACTATAAGTACACTATATATGTTTTCGTAATTATTTAGCTCTGCACAAATGCATTCATAGCATGGAAGTCTAAAAATACCCTTTAAAGAACAAAATATTGCTATCATTACATATCTTATCACTTGCAATCACATTCAAAATCTCCATTTGAGCTCTCAAGTGTGTTGGATAAAGGGAAAACTTACCTGTAGTCAGACCTATAGAATCAAAGTTGATAATTTGTGATTAGTTAATGGAAATGTGTTGACAAATGAATTACAGTTGCAAATTTAAGCATGTATTTTGCAAGCAATTATGAAATGGAAAGGAAGGAAGACAATTAATTGAATAAATGGGTTTGGTGATGCATGATGGCTGATACCCACTCAAGCAATCTCGATTCAAAATTTGGATTATAGGCAGGGATGTTAAAATTCACATGACATGATACACTCCGAGGTGTATCTAAATTCTCTTTTCTAACTTTTCATTTAAAACTTTCCTAACGTTTAGAAAAGTTTCTAAATTTCTTTTAAAACAAAACAAATGGGACTTTTAATGCATCTTTGAAATCCACACATTTGATACTAACCTTAGAATATTAATTTAGCGGTATTTGTTATCTCATATTTGTATATAGCATCTCACAGTCATAAAGAGGGTTTTGATGCTCAGCTCCATTTGGTAACTGTTACCAATTACTTGTTAACAACCAAATAATCCATGTCTGAAAGATTTCCCTAGAGACAAAGCCCTAAGAAAAAAGAACTGTAGCCAAGATTTTCAGAATTTTTTTGTGTGTGTGTGTGAGTTAAATTTGAGAACCTTAAAGGTATTTGGTTATCAGACGATTTTTAACTTCACATGTTCTAAAAATATCTTAAATTAGGTACCTGGAAACAAGGGCAGCCATAATCAGGTAAATCTTTAAATCCCACAGGTATGGTTTCCATCTCAGCTCACATCACCCTTGCATAGGGTCACTCCTGGGAAAGGGAGCCCTAACCTCCCCGTCGCCTCTGGTTATGCACTCTCTCTGCATTAAATATGCTGGCACTCGTGCTGGTGAGCGAGCCAATCTGATGGAAACATAAACCTACAGAAAATGCAAGGCGATCTGCTTGGCTGGGCAGCCACACAAGTGGTAGTGACAGCACGGGGGCACAGGCTGCCAGGGCTGGCCACAGGCAGCGCAGGTCTGTCAGCACCAGCCCGAAGCTGCGCTGCCCTGGGAGAGGATGAAACTGCATCCCTGGCTGCTTCTCCTACCCTGTAAGCAACCTGCTGGTGCTTTGCCAACGAGCAGCCAAGGAAATGGAAACAGCACCATAAATATTGACCTTTAGTAAAATAGGTACTTTAACTGCCTGCTAGAGTGAGGGGAAAAGGGAAAAAAGAAACTATGTTCTTGCTTTAATCTTTTGGTTTGCATATTGAGATTTCCAGTGATTATGAATTTAAACTAGCGTCTCCAAGCTCTTTTTCAAACAACTAGCTCCAAGTATTTCACAGATACCTGCGAAATTCCATAAATCTTTCCACGAGGCAGGAAAACATGCCACGAGCCAGTCACCTGTTAGTGGAAGGCAAGTACATCTTGAGGAAAATGAAGCAGGGGTAGTAAAATCTAGCACCACTATAAATAATGGAAACCACAAGAAGAAATTAAGGTAGTTAAACAGCTACTGGAGGTGAAATTTAGCCAAGACATGACGGTACAATCCTTTTCCCAGTCTCAATCCTGTTTAAAAGTGCCATGAAACTGGTAATGACAAAAAGGAATGGGAGACTTATTTGTCTCATCTGAGATGTATTTCCGGAGTAAGAAGCTTGCTTTTAAAATGGTTTGCTTTGTATTTATCCCCTCTGAGCCAGTGTAAACTTTTCCCATTATTTTAATTGGACCAGATTCTTAGTGTGTTACCGAATAAATTACCAAACCCACTTCCTACTTTTCTTGGAAATGTCTCCATACCCCATATTCATTCAGTTCAGCTCTTCCCTGAGTTGCAACTCTGTCCAATCTTACAAACTACTAGGAAAGGAAAGAACTGGAACTCTGGAACTCTGCAACACATTTTGAATGTTGTTATTTAACACATGCTGTATGGCAGCAGAATTTCGAATAGCTCTATGGCAAAAGTCACGCACAGAAAACCAAATGCGGCTTTTGCAAAGTATTTTCTTATTTTTAAAAAAATCCCACTATATGATCACTGTTATGCTAAAATGCAGCCTGATTCAGTACTGGGCTGTATTGCCTTCCCTCCCATTGACTTCAAAATGAATAAGCTCAGCCTGGGTATTTGAGAATTCATTGCTGTGAAGACATATTCTGGCAGGTCAACACAAGCATTATTCATAGGCTTCAATTCAGTCTGTCATCTGAAATGAAAGAGAGCCTTTCTTTAAAAAGCTAAAACCCATCTTTAATTTGTTATCCTAGTAACTGTATCAAAAACTGTTATAAAACAAATATTAAAAATGAGAGCAAACTGATGAGCAATTGAAACGCAGTAAAATAGATGTGGAAGTGCTGCAGAGCCACCAAATCTTTGCTCCAGCTATTGCAGACAACCAGTTTATATAACCCTTTCCATAAATATATCAAAATCTCTCTTAAAAACAGCTAGTTTAATTTCTTCATTTACTGCTATTGTACAGTTATTTGTAGTTCCTCCAGTTTGAGTTAGAGATTCATAGATTATATGCCAGAGTGGACCACTGTGTTCATCAAATTTGACCTCCATAATCTGCAGGATTGGCCTGAATTCATTTAGGAAGCCAGTGATTTTGTAACCAGGAGTTTATTAGGGAAAGGGCACAAGAACCATGGTATCAGTGTTGACTGATGGGATTAATCAGCTCATGTTAACACACTGATTATCATATGGTAAAGGGAAATGTTTCAAAAGAATACTCCAGTCTGAAACATAAAGCAAAATCATTTGGACTTCCAGAGAGGTCATGGTTGAAATATCACAAAACTCTCTTTACTCAAAGCAGATGTTTATTAAGATTAATTTAGTGTGAAAAATGAACCAGAATGCATATAAAAGACAATGCCTCCTCAATTATGTAATAGGACACCTCCTCATTACATTGTGTTCATTGAAGATGATGGTATTTTCCTAGGGGATGTATAACTACAGTTTGCCAAAGTCCTTCTCCCTCATTTTAGATTAAATATCAGACTGCAGAGCATGAAGCCAAGAACAGAAACAAGAGAACTCAAATAAACATAATTCAAATGAAAAAGAAAAGGCCTCTTAAGCATGTTTTCTGAGTAAATGTGTTCAAAATAGAAAGTTATAATTATGCCAGGATACAAATACAGAGAAAAATCACCAGAATTTAATAGAAGCAAAAATACCTCTTTTCTACATTTGTACATGTATTGAAATGAAATACAATCTGTAAGTGTAAATATTCGGGGAACTTTTCAGAGAACTGAAACAACTTCTCTTTCTTGCCACCTTTTCTCTTTTTTTCCTGTCTCTTTCTGTGAGCTCCCTCCAGTGTTCTCAAGGAAGTATTGAATCATGTCATTTTGGTATATTACATTTCTTATCACAGGAATCATCATGATAAGAAAGATTATATTAATCTAATCTCCAAGGATGCTCAGTCTGGGCTAAAAGTCTAATCTAAACCAGGTTGTGAAAACAGGCACTGGAAGAATAAGATGCCCCACCACAGATATTCCTTAGAAAGACCAGCACATGTGCCAAAAGGGCTGCTGGCTGTAGAGGTGACTAGAGAATGAGCTGAGACTGTGTACCAACTCCGAGATTATTTAGTTAAGGAGTATCATTTTTTTCCTTATTTTCCTCTGGGGACTAACAAGAAAGACTTCTGCTCTAAAGTGCAGGTTCATCAGTTGGAAAAGACAAAATGTCCAGGAAAACCAGGTCACTGACTCTCAGTCATCAACATGAAAATACCAGGGCTGGCTCTCAGACCCTGTCAGGTAAGGTACATTCCATATTGCAATAATAATGCCTTTGTACAAGTCTAAGCTGAAGAGGGATATGATTACAATTTGGCAGAGACAAACCAGGGCACTGAATCCAGCACACTGTGGACATGCCAGTCTGCCTGGAGCCAGCTCAAGGATCTCTATACAGAGCTGTTATGCAGGCTACAAACCTGCCAAAAGCACTCTAACACCTATTTACATCTAGTTCAATTCCTGCTCCTACCAAGATAAACAAAAATAGAGTCAAACACTTTATTTCTATGCCTCTTCCACTGGCCTTGTGGAGTTACTAAACAAATGAGAATAAAATTATTCTCTGTAAAGCTACTCTGCCTGGTTTATTTCTGTTGGTTTGTGTTTTAGTGTTCCTTCTCTGACAGAATAAACCAGTCTGAGCTGGGGCTGTTGCAGTACCTTCCTACCCTTTCTTCCACTATTTGTTCCTATCCCTTCCCTCGTACCCACAGCAGTGCTTTGGGCAAGTGAGCCATGTAAAGGGTCAAGGAGCTTAGTTGTAATAAAACCAGGAAAATTTTGGGAGAACATACAGAAGCATAAAGTCATAAGTAATAGAACTAAAGATAACTTAATTTTGAGTACTGCAACATCGATTAATTTGGTGTCTTTAATGGTGCTTTAGTTACTGTAAAGGCAACTGTGACAAGCCACTCTCCTGCTAATCTGCATGGCATCCAGCAGATAGTGAACCATTGACTAACCTCAGAAATGTCCAAGTGGAGCTATGGAATTACTCCAGTCCTTTGTGGGTTTGGCAAAGACCTTGTAGGATTTCTAGTGACGTATGCTGGGCCTGACTCAAATCCCAGCAATGGAAATTTCTTTGATTTGACTTATTGTTATTTCTGACCCTGTAAATGTGGGAAGCACTCAAGCATTAAGAAAGACATTGTTTCCCTGACATATCAGTTGGCCACTGCTGTTTACATCAACTGAAACAGAATTAAAATACCAATTTTATTTTTCCTCTTTTACTTTCAAAGCACATAAAATAACATCAATTTAATGCTTGTCCAACCATCATGTGGGATGGTTTATTATGTACACAGCAGGATTTGAGTTTCTTATGAGAAAATTGAAAAAAAAATGGTCTCGATTTCATAACTCCCTTTCTCCTATCATGGTCTGCAAATAACTTCAGAAAAGCTCTTTCCATTTTCTCCCTTCTTCTCCTTTACAGTAATTCTTTAAATTGGTTCTTTCTACATTTTAATTTTGCTACCCTTTTTGCATTTTTGTTTTACCCATTCTTTTATAAGGGGCCATCCTACCATGACTTTTGCATGTTGTTAACATGGAATCAATGGAAGATCACTCTCCTGCCAATTGAATTGGTTTCTAGCAGTCAATATTTCTGACCACAGACAATACAAGTTGCAGTTCATATCCATTCTTTCCACAAAACTTTATTTCAATGAAGTGACCATGTACAGGTTATACCATCTTCCATTTTAAACACTAAAGATTTCTCTGCACAATTCACAAAGTTGTATTGACTTTAAATGTAAGCCAGTAAATATGCATGCTATTGGCTTAAAAGTTCAAACTGTCAGCAAATGGAGCTTCTCTCTTTTTGATTTTTCTTACAAATGTGCACTGTGAGCAAACTGCCTTCATCTTGATATTCTCTTCAGTTTGCAACACCACCATCATATAAAGAAAGTTACTGGGTTTATGCCAGAGAAAATAAAGAATGTATAAAATGGACCACATGTAGTTTTCTATTGCCTGTGCCAAATTAGGACCTTTGTAACATTGGGAGGAAACTCAGGAGCTTTATTCCTTTTGTTTGTCTTTCACACCAAAGGAAATTACAATTTGAGGAGTCACCTGTCTCTGAGACAATGCCACCAGCCCCTCTTTACCAGGCACATGGATTGATAATCACAGGGAAACATGAACAACTTCTCACAGGCAGATTTCCCTAAGACTGCCTGTTAAGCAGGTACGTATACCGAGACCTGATGATCAGCTTGCTGTCCTCACACTGCCCACAGAATTGTTGTAGTGTGCAATGTCCTAATTTCTTCCAGACATGCTGCTGCTGGGGCACAACAGAGTGCACAATGCATGTGGTCTCACCAATTTACCTGCATTGCTTGCAGTGGGACTGTAATGCTGTGTGAGTGTTTTTGGAATTTTACCCCAACCTTAAAATCTTAAATTTCAAGGTGAATGTTTTTAGCAATTACAGGAAGCTCCAGCATGTACTATTGAAAGCTATCTGCTCCAAAGCAAGCTCTAAGCTTTTAAAAGAAGATGGCTGTGGAAGTGCAAACGACTACTGAGGAGATGCAGTTACTGTACACAGGAAGCTCGGATCAAATTCAAATGAAAGCTCTGGGCACCAGTTCCTAGCAACTGATTTTAAAGCAGTTGTAATCTTCAAAGTTATCTATCTCTACAGCAGAGGCCCTGGGTATTATATACCTAATGTGTTAGACCATTTGAGCAACCTTCTTTCACATTAAAAAGGTACTTTAACTTTTCCTTTTGCCAGATTAACTGTTCAGTTTATTTCTGACAGATGAGATCAGCTATATGGAATTTTAATACGCTGTTTCTTCCAAAATGTGTCTCTGTTTATTTCCTTGGGCTGGAATGGCAGTTTTAAGACTGTTGAGGTTCAAAATTAGTTGTATAATATTACTGTTTCAGGGTGTTTTTCAGTAACTATTGGTCACATGTATGAAGCACAAAATAAATAAGGAAAAGTAGAAATAAAGACATGATCTTGCTTCCAAAGAATTTCCAGCTAAGGTCCCAATCTAGTAAAAGAGTTATGTGCTTAATTGTGTGTGCCTTGTGAGGTTCCACTGACCTCAGTGAGAGTATTCAAAGTCGTTTAACATATGTATAAATCTTTGCAAAAAATAGGAGGCAAACTATAGTATGTCTGTTAAAATTAACTGTGCATTAATGAACTGTTGATTCCTTTTTTGGTCAAAATATGTATAGAGTATTCCAGTTATTTTAAAGAATCTAAATCTCACTAGAAATTAATTAAAGTATTACTTGACACAGGCACCAACACATTGTTGGTTTTTTTTCCTAATAGAAAGAAAAGTCTGTAGATTTTTAGCTAATGGCCACTAAAATGAGAATACTTTAGGGAAGTGTAAATCTTTGCTTCATTAAATATTGGAAGAAACCATATAGCTGAACGTGACCAAACCACAGGTTAATGCTATCACCTACACTTTCAGGAGCATAATACCATTAGCCAAGATGTGCCCTACTTACTTCTACTGACAAAAACTAACCTGTGCAAGTGCCTGTGAAAGAATGTGTATGTGGAATGAGTTATTATTTACGATAAGGATGGCAGAACCACAGCACTTAATGCTACCTTAACAGGTAGCATTCATGAACATGTCTCATAGGTGTCTTTAAGGAGGTTAAGACTGAGGATGTCATCACGATCAACTGAATCCTGGAAGTTTATTAAATGTGACTGCTCAGGCTTTGGTAATGCAAAAAAAAGAAAATCTGTCAAGATTAGGAAACATACCTGAAAGGATCTGATTTGCTATGCGTGTGTTTCACATAGCTTTATGAAACACATCCTTTGCTCAAGTATCATTAAACTAAATTTCTTAATCTTGAAAGAGAAAGCATTTGACTCAGGGTTCAATCAAGTACTGCTGGCATTCCTGGAATGACAACTTTAATCTCCTTCACTGTCCACTTATTTAATACCTTAAATATATTCTCATGGTAAATCCAGCACCGAGGACAGAGACTTAAAGCAGTTTATTCCTTTAATTGGAAATATGTATCCATACCACAATAAAAACACGATTTAAAATTGAACAATAATAACAAAGTATGAATGAATGCTAATTACAATATAATTATGAAGGAACCACTAATATACAGCTAAGGCTGAATTGATGGGAATCTAACTGAAAGCAGAGTAGTAATCAACATGAGAAGAAAGCCTGATACCCTGGAGTAGATAGGAAAAATAGTTCTGGTTGATTAAGTTTCAGCACTGGGGTGAGGTAGGATTTGGAAACTGTGTTCTCTAGAGACTGTGATAGGGAATTAATGTGCTTCTAGTCAGTGAAAGGAGTTAAAAACTACATAGTGTCTGCTGGATCCCAGAACATTGGGTGGCACATATGCATGAATAAGCATATTTACATAAACACCACCACTAGTTATTTGGTCAAAACTTTCCCCTCTGTGCCACACAACCTCACGTAGCTAGGCCACTCACAGAACATGATAATAAAGTTGCCTGGATAACAAAGGTTATTTCACAAAGCTCATTGTAGAATCAATTATAAACGTTGTGACCCATCTTGCAGGTACTGATGTGACACTGTCCCAGGGCAGGATGGCAGCAGATCAGGACACGTAGGCAGTCAGCTTTCCCTTCAGGAGAGGAAACCATCGCTGCACGCTCCAGGTGTAACAAGGCTGCTCTGCCTACTCAAGGATATGTGGACATGGCACATACAACACAGATACACAGGATATTCTGTGTTGGAAGGATCCACAAGGATCACTGGGTCCAACACAGGACCAACGCACAGGACACCCCCAAGAGTCACACCGTGTGCCCGAGAGCAGGTTCCGAACTCTTCCTGAACTCTGTCAGGCTTTGCACTGTGACTGCTTTCCTGGGGATCCTGTGCCAGTATCCAGCCACTCTGTGGGTGGAGAACCTTGTCCAAATATCCAGCCCAAACCTCCCCTGACAGACACAGCCTCAGGCCATTCCCTCGGGTCCTGTCCTCGTCACCACGGAGCAGAGAGCAGCGCCCGATCACACGTGATGGCATTTCCTAGGGGAGCCTCACCCCACTGCAGCTCCGGTTAATGTGTGTTAATCAACTCTAATTAACCTGCCTTGCCCAGCACCGCTTGGTAACGCCTGGCAGGACGCCGTTACACCATACACCTTCTATTTTCCGTACAGATTTACACAGCGCCGGCCACACGTTCAGGCTGTGCCGGGACACGGCTCCCGTGTCCTCCCACCCCCTCCGGTCCCTCGCAGGGCGCTGTTATCCCGGCCTTATCCCGGCTTTACCCCGGCCTTATCCCGGCCCGGCCCGGGCAGGGCCGCCCCGCCTCAGCCGGAACGCGCCGCGCGGGGCCGCGTTGCGCGGGGAAGGGCGCGCGGCGGCACCGGCGGCCGCCATGGCGGTGGACATCACCCTGCTCTTCAAGGCCAGCGTGAAGACCGTGAAGACCCGCAACAAGGCGCTGGGGGTGGCGGCGGCGGGGGACAGCGCCAGGGACGAGCTGCTCAAGCGGGGCACCGCCCGCTCCAAAAGCGACTTCACCAGCAGGGCGCGGGAGGTGGTGAGTGCGGCGCCGGGGGAGGGCGAGGGGCAGCCGGGGCCGCCGGCAGCGGCTCCGCCCGGGCGGGCAGCCCGGCCCTCACCGCCGCCGCGGAGCGTCCGCGCTCCCCGGGGAGAGCGAGCGGGCCCGCAGAGAGCCCCGGGGCAGCTCTTTCCCACGCGGCTGTGGGCTGGGAGCTCGGCGTGAGAGCCGCGGCCCGGCGCTGCCGGGGCCGGCTCCGAGCCCGCCTGTCGCCCCGTTCCCCGCGGCGCGGCTTCTCCCGGGGGCTCCGCGGCCGCTGCTGCCGGGCTGCGGCTGTGTCCGTGCGGCTCTGCCGCCCCTCCGGGCCGTGCCTGAGTGCTCACGGCTGCTTCCTCCTGCCGGCTGCCACGTAACAGCGCTGCCATAGCACATGCGTTCGTCTGCGTTCGCAGTGCTGCTCCCTGTACATGCTGCCGCCGGCTGGGCTGCTTCCCTGTCACACGGTGTGGCATTTAAGGGCCGGCCCTAGGCAGATTGCAGGTGCAGTGGTAATCGGAATGTTTTGAGACTTGAAAAGACAAGCAGTCAAAAGTTAAGGAATTACAGAGGGGAAAGCTGATCGGCATTAACAGCAGTCCTCAGTCCAGTCATTCTGTAAAAACAATTTTGTTGGATATTGTTTTCCTCCATGCTGAGCCAAAGGCAAGGTTTGAATAACTTATCTTTTGATCAAACACTGGACTGTATTTTGAAAAACTAAGAGGAACTCTGAGAGACAGACTTACAGAGTGGATATACAAGTTTGGGACTAAATGCGGAATGCACAGATGGTTTATGGTAGCAGAGAAAGCACAGGTTTTAGGTTCCATTCTAGATGCTCTTATAGCCACAGGTTGGTTTGTTTCCTCTGCTCAACCCTTTTACCTCAGTATTATCTCTACATTTTGATTCTTCCTTTTCAGTTTCTGTGTCTGTGTTCGAATAGTTTACAGTCTCAGACATGTGTTGTTCATGACAACCTCTTCCTCCTTTCTAGTATTTGCTCCCCTTTACCTTCCTACTACCAGGGCTTCTTTGCTTTTGCCTCTTCCCAAGTTTGATTTTCTTTTTTGAAGTTCTGTTCATACTCAAGCCTATCCTCACCTCCACCTTCTCCTTGCCCTGCTGTAGTCCTGTGCAGTGGTAGCATGCTATAGCCATGTCCTTTTTTTTGTGCCCTGGGTTCTTTGGCTTCCCCCTGCTGCTGTTCCCAGCTGCTGTTTCCTGATGATCCCAGTTTTCTCTCTGAATTCCTCACCATTTCTGCGTTTCCTCAATGCACTGTCCAGACAACAGAAAGGACAAAGGTGTGGAGAAAAGTGTCTTGTTTAATTTGTAAGAGCATCAGGTGAAGTAAACAGCTAATGTCAGTGGGGATGAGCTGAACCTTCTGAGGAGGACAGTGGTTTTAATTAATGGTACTTATATAAGCAAAGACTATGGAGAGAAAAGCTGAAATATGTTGCTGTGTGAACACATGGTGCCTGTTTGACAGCTGATCAGTGAGAAGGAGAGAGGTGGCCTGACCTTGCTCCTGTACATTTCTGACAGTGAGCCAAGAGCCCACCAAACCACAGAACATCATTTTGATGTGTGAATAAAACATTGAAACTGCAGCTAGAAGAACAAGCTTTATAGTAAAATAAACTATAAAGTTTTAATGAACTACACTGGTCAGAACCCATATAGGATAATAGTGAAGACCCTGAATAAACTACACTTAGTCACCACTTACTTTATGCCTTACTTGGTTGCAGAATAGAATATTTGTGTTGGAAAGGACCTACAACCATCATCTGCTCCAGCTGCCTCACCCCTTCAGGGCTGAGCAGAAGTTAAAGCAGGTTATTAAGGGCATTGTCCCAATGCCCCTTGAACACTGACAGGCTTGGGGCACCAACCACTTCTCTGGGAAGCCTCTTCTGGTGTTTGACCACCCACTCATTATAAAATGCTTCCTAATGTCCAGTCTAAGCCTTCCCTAGCACAGCTTTGAACTATTCCCAGTCACTCTGTCCCTAGATACCAGAGGGAAAAGATCGGCACTTGCTTCTTCATGTCCTCTCCTCAGGAGTTGCCCCTCAGCCTCCTTTTCTCCAAACTAGAGAAGTTCAAAGTCCTTAGTGTAAGTTCTCCATCTGACATGAAAATATGGAAATAGTGAAATAATAGGGTCTACACAGAGAACTATTCCTTTCAACATTATATTCTGTGTGGGTTTGCATAGCATCTTGAAGGTAGAGCTGTGCTAATGCTGCTTGTGCTCCAAGCTCCAGGAGTAGCAGCCAGTTGCTCACAGCTAGCAACACAGCTGGAGTGTGGGACTGAGCAGCTCAGCTGTAGGATCAAAGATCTCTCCAGCCCATCCCACTGAGGTTTTGTATCACATAATTAGTGTGTTTGAGCACTTTGCTGAACTGTGTTAAGTGATACAACTGTCATACATTGCATGTTCTCTTTCTCCTTTCTGCCTCTGAGGGACTGTGAGTTTTGCTGTACGATCCAAGGATTGTGGAGACTTTCTTGCGTTTGACTTCTTTCTGTACAGTCTCTAAGTGATGTTTAAGATGGAAGATTGAAGGGGCCTAGTGTTTGGATAAGAAGCTGGCAAAACTGTAACCAGTAATCCCACACAGCTTCTGTATTTAGGGTAAAGGTTCATTGCACCTGGGAGATAAAGTTATAAATTCCTATTTTACGTTCTCAAACTTGACATGATTTTTTTAGGTGGATTGAAGGAGGCACAGAGATGGTAGCATATTAGAGTTTTGCATCGTTATTGTGCGGGGAAGCTGGTTTAGAAATGTGTGCTCTTGGTGTTTTGTGTTAACCACAAGAAAATATTTCAGCATTATGTATTAATTTGTATTTTTGAAGCTATTTTTTGCTTAGGTATGCTGTGTTGCTGCAGTCTCTGGGGAGCTGAAGAATGTTTTTGTATTTGAGACTAAGTTCTTAACACAAGAATGTTACAAGCTCATTTATAATCATGGTAATCTTAGTTGCAGAGGCTGGTGTTGTTGGTGATATTATTAAACTGTGATAAAACTGTTCCATTCATATAAATCAAAGATGAATGTTATGGCTCTGAGCTGTTGTAAGGATTTTCTTTGCCCTGGCCTTGACCCATCACTGTTTATTTGGTTTGGGTTTTTTTTGGTCTGTCAGCTGCCATTTTACAGCCGTTGGGTTGTCTGATATGTAATGTGACTTATGCTTTTTTATGGTGAATGTTTTTGGCACCTTTCAATCTCTTCACCAGCTTCATATTAACTAGGACCAGGTAAGAAATTATTGTTAAGGATTGACAGTATTCTGTAGCTACAGGAAAGCTACAATTACAGTGACAGACTTTCCATTACTTGCAATTTATAAAAATCTTAAAATTCGTTATGTTTATGTTAGTGCTTTTTAGTGAACAAAAACAAAACATTTTCATTCTCTTAGACTTTACAGTCATGTGGCTGTTTCAAATGCAGTATCCAAGGATACTGAACTTTGCATTTCTTCATCCTTTTATATAGGCTTACAGTAGTTGTAACAGTTGTAGCAGTAGATGTAGCAGTTTGATCCTGGCCAGCTACCGGGTACCCACCAAAGCTGCTCTATCGCTGCCTTCCTCATCTGTGTGGGGAAGAGGAAATAGAATGAAAGGCTTATGGGTCAAGGTAAGGACAGGGAGTGATCTCTCAGCAGCTGGGTCATGGGCAAGACCAACTTGAATTGGGGAAAATGAGTTTAATTTATTTCCAATCAAATCAGGAGGATGATGAGAATTAAACCGAGATCTTATAAACATTTTTCCCCCACTTCTCCCACCTTCCCAGGCTGAACTTCACTCCCAGTTCTCTACTTCCTTGCCACCAGTGACACAGAGGGACAAGGAGTGGAGGCTGAGGTCAGTTCCTCACATGTTGTCTCTGCTGGTCCTTCCTCCTCAAGGGAGGACAGCTCACACTGTTCCCCTGGTCCAGAGGATGGTCCCTTACACGTGAGACAGTCCTCTGTGAACTGCTCCAGTGTGGATCCCTTGTGGGTCCTGCCAGCAAAACTGCTCCAGTGTGGGCTTCTCTCTCCCCAGGTCCTGCCAGGAGACTGTGCCAGCTTCCTGTGGGGTCACAGCTGCCATGGGCATCCAGCTGCTCGCCCATGGAGTCTCCATGGGCTGCAGGGGCACAGCTGCATTGCCATGGTTTGCAGGGAAACCTCTGCTCCAGCACCTGGAACACCTCCTGCACTGACCTTGATGTCTGCAGGGCTGTTCCTGTCACATATTCCTCTCTCCTGCTGCAGTTACTGCTGTGCAGTAACACTTTTCCACCCCCTTTCTTAACTCTGTTATCCCAGAGGCACAACCACTGTTGCTGCTGGGCTCATCCTTGGCCAGTGGCATGTCTGTTCTGGGAGCCAGCTGGCATTGGCTTTATTGGACTTGGGGGAAGATTCTGGCAGCTTCTCACAGAAACCATCCCTGTGGCCCCCCACTACCTAAACCTCGCCTCACAAATCCAATATATTTGTTCCTTGGTATGGTATCAGGTTTGGGATTAAGCTAAATGATTGAAGAATTTTAAAGATTAGAGCAAAAGTATTTAAGCAAAAAAAAAAAAAAAAAGAGCTTGCAGTAAGAGCTCAGTGACAAATATAAGCAGTTCAGAACCCCAGTTTATGTGGTACTGG
The DNA here is from genome assembly GCA_013186435.1 of Turdus rufiventris. Taxonomy (NCBI): domain Eukaryota; kingdom Metazoa; phylum Chordata; class Aves; order Passeriformes; family Turdidae; genus Turdus; species Turdus rufiventris. The sequence continues at coordinate 21,686 of PYHW01009582.1, forward strand.
TTCACAGCTTTACAATGCCTTAAATATGTTGTTTTGGATGTTTTAAAAGATTGTTGGTTTTACAAAGTATTTGGCATTTGATCTTCTGTTTTAAGGCCAGTATTAGGAAATCTGACTCTTTAGACCTTCCCTTTTACTTTTTTATGGCAAGTATCAGCAATTGGGAATATAGTCTGTCAAATATACTTCTTAGATATTTGAAAATATTGAAGGAACAGAAACTTCTTGTGATTGCTGATTGTTCAGTATGTGTTAGAGAAATGGAATCAAGGCTGATGCAGCCTATAAACAGAAATAAATATAAATTAATAGTCAAACAAAATTTCATGGTGGATTTAATTGCAATCATGAATAAAATCTGTTTTGCTTTGGGAAATTCTCTTTAAGGTTTTGTGAAAAGATAAACACTGAAGAGTTGGAGCATGAATTATTAAAAAAGGGTATCAGGCATATCTGAAGAAATATCCTTGAGAATGGAAAATTTGAAAGGTTAAATGCTTCTAAATATTTAAATGCAAAATTTTAGAATGATCAAATGTCCATGTTTGAAGCTGTTGAGCACATAAGGAGGCCAGATTCATGAGGCTGCAACATCTGTTCTTCATATAAGTTCTGCATATGGATTCTGTAGGATGATTAACGGATTCTTCTTCAAAAAAAAGTTGGTACAATAGGCCAATATTCACACAAAAAATATGTTCAGCTGCTCTGTACAAATGTGTAATGAGGAGGAAAAATCCCCACATAAAACTTGTCTCCAAAGCTAGTTCCTGTGAAAGCCAGAACAAATAGCATTGAATGTAAATTTTAAGCAAACCTTTTAATTACTTGACTTTTGTAGTACATTGTTTTGGCTACACATAGGGCAGTGGTGACTTTATAATTTTATTTTATTTTAAAATTTTACATACTTTATATAAAACAGCTTTTCATATGTACCTGAGAAAGTCCAACTTATTTAATTGTTTGGAATGCAGCTTAAGGGGTAATTTAAAATAGCAGTGCTATTAGAAGAGATGGTGAGCTGGTGTTTTGTCCTTGATGCCAGATTTGAGATATTCCTGCACATTTTTGTACAGATTGGTATTTAGAGCTTTCCCCTAGGACAGAAAAAGAGTGTTTGTATATGGTATTACAGTTTATTCATTGCCACTGTCAGTGGATTAAATAAAGCCTAAAAAAGGCACAGGCAATGCCCAAACAGAAGCTGGTCCCCCAAACTGACTATAGAGGATCACCTTGAATAGCATGGTGGAGCTGTTGACTTAGCATAACTGAAAGGGAGTGTTTTTAAACATATATACTTTCTCATCCCTTTCAGAGTGTTCAGGATTGTTTGAAGAGGTACCAAGAATAAAACTCAGCCACTGATATTGTGTAATGTACACAGACAAGACCTTCACTGGAAAATTTCTAGGTGTTTACAAATACAAAGTTTGAAGAATATTAGTAGATGAAATCTAGAGATCTAGATTTCAAACAGAGGATTCCTCATGCTTAATACAATTCTGATACGATAAGAAAAAATTGACGTAAAGACTGGGAGGTCCACAGGATTTTCCACTGCCTGTTGGTTTCAGATACATCATAACTTCAGTGATTGGCAGGTTCCAATGTGCTGATGCAGGAAGTAACACTATCTCTGTTCTAAAAGTTAAAGTTATAGAAAAATAAAAATGCCAAATATGAAATGTTTTATTGGCATATACAGTAATTATTATGATGCTGGTTCTGAGTCAAGTTCAGGTTGGTGACTCCAGAATAAATCAGGTTATATATGAGCATTTCAAAAGACTGGGAAATATCCAAAATAATGAAATAGTCAGTTTGCTGTATTAACTTTTATGGGATGGGACGTGTATTTTCCAGGTTTAAAACAGAGCTGAAAGCGTCTTAATCCTTAAAACTTCCATATCCCAAGAGTGGGAGCATTGTGGGCAAACACAGGCAGAGCACCAAAGACTGCACGGTCATGTAGTGACCTGCTTCTGTTGCAATGGAATAGCTGATACTTACAGTGCTGTGAGGGAAATGGCCAAAAATGGTTACGGTTGTGTGCTTTAATGGTTTTGGTTTTATACTCCAACTAAAAAAATTATAACCTGATTTAATAAGGTTATTTAATACATTTTTTACTCTACTGATTACATAAGAATAACTCCCATGAGAGAATATTTGAATGCAGGGCAAATATATACTGTTTGTGGTGTAGCCAAATTAGAGTATTTATTAGAAATGAATGATTGTGCCAAATTTTGTACAGTGAGTGATATTTCAGTTCACTTAACTTTTAATGAGAGATAAGTTCTATTAAATTGGGTCCATTGCTGAGGTCATTAGGATTAATTCCTACTTCTCCCATGAACAGTTATGAACAGTCACTCTTTGCCCCAAAGTTCACCAATGATGTTGCATTTTGTACTCATTTACACACACGGGTTTCCCTCCTCCATGTTGTAGGCAGAAAAATATAATTTTAAACTGCACTTTTTCAAATAAGGAGTTACAGTGTACTGCTGTCTAATATCTCAGATTTATCTCTTCCCCTGTGCAAATTATAGTTAATGTTAGTTTTTTATTATGAGCATTTATTAGTTTTACTTCTCATTTCCTTCATCCTTGTTAGAGAAGTTTAGTCTCAGAGATGGAAGGGAAAGACGATAATTTTAATTAGTAGATGAGAAACATTAAAAAGCTGGTTAAGGAAATAGCAAAATAAAGATTGAAAAAAAACCACGGAACAAACTCGGAGAAGAATGAAATGCTGACCTTGTTCAGTACATTAGGACTAAATGCCAAGTCACTAATATTCCCCATGTGATGCTTCTGGTTTTAGCAAAAATCACTTCAGAAACAGTGAGGAGGGTAGTGGTTGGCCTTGGGGAAAAGTTATGAACTCCTGCATTTTGGGAAATGTCTGTGCAAATGTCTGTCATTGTTTCCCCCTGCTTTGTTTGTTTGTTTTAAAGTACATTCTCAACTCCATGGGAATTATTTTCTGAATGTAACAGCACAGCAGGATTGAAAGTTGGCTTGGGAGACAACTTTCCTTAGTTGTCTGTTAATTTTGTTTTGACTAACTGGACCTCATGTGGTGCTGAGGAGTCCAAAAGTATCTAACACTGCAGTTCCCACTTGGAGGATGTTGTCTTCGTCCTCACCTCACCTCCTTCCAAGCTGATTGTGGGAGGTTCTTTCCTGGCTTGGAGTTGGAGGAATTGTTATATCCTGCAGCTGGTAACTGAACTTTTTCCTGACTCTGGTGTTTCGTGAAGATGACACCTTTTGCAAGTTCTTGCTTTTTTGTCCTGCCACAAATAAGGATGACATTTGTGGAAGTTTGTAGGGCATGTGGAAGTGGAAGAAAGTTGAGGTTTATCATAGGTAGCCTCGTTCTTTTCTTAAACATAGTTTACATTAGCATAACCTCTGAAGGATAAAGATGAGCTAGGGGCAAGGTGGTGGGCCTTGAGGTGTCTGAAAAGCTAGAGGGATACAGTGCAAAAGATAGCAGAAAGTGTGCAGGCACAGTTGGAAGAAAATGGAGTAATCGAGGTTATAGAAGGAAATTATATGAGTTTGTAATACAGTTCATCTAAATAGGGAAGAGAGGAAGGGAAGTGAAAGAAGGGAGAAAAAGCTGGAACTTAATATTTTCAGGTTAGTGAATTTAACTGATGCATATATAATTTTTGCTGTTTCTCTGAGTTCTTTATCAAAATTTTTGGAGCAAGAGCAGCTCATTATTTTGAGTATTTTGATGCACTGCCTTTTCTACAAGCTTTGGGCTCTATACTTACATATTTTGAAATATAATTGCTTGTTTGGGACAGAAATGAACATAAAAATAAGCAAACTCAAAAGAACATCAGTGTGATTTGTTAAGTGATGCAGCTGTGGGGTTTATTTTTCCAGCTATTAATACTGAGGCCAAAATAAAGCTAATTTCCCTGGAAGTTGGTAAATTTAAGGCGTTTGATTATTCTCTTCCTCTGCTTTTTTGAAAATAGAAGAAGTTTGGTGGATAGCAGCGCAGAGAAAGTCTTACCTGTGACTCTTCCAGCATCCTGCAGTTCTTTCTGTGTGCATGGTGTATCCTGCTTCTTCACTTAGGTAGAGAGGCATGTTTTTGAGCGTTGGAAAAGTAACTTCTTTTGTTATCTTATGCTAAATCGAGTCTGGGCTAAGGAGATTTCTCATCTCTGACAATTATCAAACAATTTCTGAGTCATCACACATGTTAATTGGTTTAAACTCTGAAGTGTATTGAGATATTAATAAAAGGGGGAGATACTGTTGTTTAGGATTTATGTTTCACAAAAAAAAGTTTAATATCAGAGAACAGCTCTTTGAAAACATAAAGGTGTTTGAACTCACAAAAATTGGTTACATATCGTTGCTTTTAATGAGTGGTACTCACACTTGCATTTTTGCTAATTGAGACTCATTTTGGTCATCGAGTTTAGTTATTGCTGTAATGCTGAGCTGATAGCTTGTGAGTTTTTGGTAATGAGTCGATTAAGTTTTTGTGTGTTTCACTATAGATAAAAGGATACAATTTTTCAGTGAAAGATTGTGTAATTAAATGTTCCGTCTTTGAAACTTCAGTCCACTATACTTGAAAATATTTTTCAGACTGGCAAATATTAAAACCTGGTATGATAGCTTCAGCAGTGAGAGCAATTAAAGGGTGAAAATTGGAGGTATGAATAATTTCCAGTAATTTTAGCAAAGTGTTCCCTAGTGTTGAAAATATTACACTGTGGTATAATTGCATAGAATGTTAAATGATGGATACTTTTTTGAAAATGAGAGTTTCCTGGCTTCAGGGTGGTGTGTCAAAACTTTCTGTCTGGCAAAAAATTACATTTTATAGTGATCCGGTGTTTGTTGTCCCTTTTTGCCCTTTCATTCTGACTTTGCCTTCTCTTTTGATGAAGGCTGGTGAGACCTGTGGAAAAGTGCAAGTATTGCATCAGCTGGCATTTGCATCTGTTCCATTTCTGCAGGTGTTGTCCAGCATTTGAAAAGCAAACAAAACAAAAAACAGATACAATTAAATGTAATCAAACTTTCTTTCACTCTTTGATTTTCCACTATTAATGGATTGGTTGTCATTTCACACTGGATATTTCCTTGTGGACTTTTAAATAGTTTTGAATATGAATGTAATCTCACCAATTCTAAATTGGATATTTCATTTCTGTAGAGAAATTCCTGTAGATGCAACTGACTGGTGTTTGCTACCTCTCCAATTTTTCAGCTGGGTAGAAAGAGTGAAGTGGGTTTCAAGTGGATGTTGGTGGAGGTTCTGTGGGGAGAGCCGTAAGCTCTCAAATGTTATGTTGGTTAATGGTGGAAAATAAGGGAAGAGGTCTTGGTTTTACTCCTGAATTTATTCGACCTCTAATATGAAGTATTATTCTAATATTCTAACTAGAATAACTACAATTTTAACAAGGTCATTCAGTGAATTTTATGGTAAAAAAGCATAAGGCCTCCAGTGTTTAGTCGAGGTGGAAGTAAAATCTTACTATGTTAGGAGACCAGGTTGGCATCAGGTTGTGCAGGAGCCCACCATGAGTGCACTGGGGACTCCTCACTGTGGCAGCAGCGTGCCTGTGAGCGCAGAGCAGCCAGAGTCATCAGCATCCAGAAAATGGGGGACGTGATTAAAAGGATAAGAAAACAGGAGTTTGTCAGTAATGGGTTGAAATAAAGGTGTTTGGTGTTTTGGGGAGGAAAACAGACTCTTGGAGTTCTGAGTTGTTATAAAAGTCTTCTGTCATCGGCTGGTTTTCAGACTGGCGGGTAAAATCTGGACGTAATTGCATGATGGATTTTATTTCCTTGACAATTTTCAGGTAATTTGAATGTTTTTAAAAATAAATTTGAATTCCCAGGACTTCCAAGATTTCTCTCTCTTAAAAATACCTAGTCTTCATTTGAGAGTTTTTGGCTGAACTTGTGATCTCTCTTTCCCCCTATCTCTAATTTAACAAGTTTTGTTTCCTACTTTTACTCTAGTTCTTTCCTGGAAAAGAATGAAAACATTGTGTGAGCTGTAGAAGAACACACTGCTCTTAGGACTCTTTGTGTGTAATATCCATCATGTCATACATGGTATCTTTTTTGGCCTTTTTTATGACTAGCTCACTTATATTAAAATAAACACTGATAGCAAGCAGGCGTGAAAGACAAACATGTAGTGGTGATGAAAACCATTTAATGATTAGTAGAGAAACATATTTATTGAAAATAAAAACCATGTCTAAAGGCTCTAATCATGACTTCTCGAAACACTACCATGTTGTGGTATTTGCAGTGCTGTATGTCCTGTACAGTAGATATTGTTTAAAATTGCTTGGGAACTGGAGCTTGCAATTGTGAGCTTGGAATGTCCTGCAGATAATTAAGTTGTGGTCAGGCCTTACAAAAATAAAAAGTTCTCGAACTATGATTTTATAAACATGCTACAATAACATTTCTTTATATCTAACAGTTTCTTACAGAAAGCTGATACTCTCACAAGGAATTAACTAAAGGTAAAACATCAAGAAAGAAAAAATATTAAATTAAATCTTCACTTAGGATGTTGACAGTTTGCTTGTAATATTAAACAGATGTGTGTGTTCTTGGGATATTCTTCTTTCAGAACTTTGTTGCATACTAGTTTTCAAGTGACAGCTACAAATTTTTGATTAATTTAAAATTCTTCTGTCTTCAGTTGCCTTTGTTATATTGTATTTTCTTTGGGTCTCTTCAACTGGACAGTGATCACACTGCCAGCTGCAGTTTCTTCGTGATTTTCGAGGGAAAGCACTACTTTGTGTAGGCTTAAATTGAGGCATTCCTCATTCAACTATATAGAAAAATTATTGCATATATGCAAGTGCACATATATGAAATACATACATATATTTCTTGGGCATGATATTGCCTTTGCATGTGTAAGGGTGGCATTAATTGGTTCTGGTTGTGGGTGTAGTAGGGCATAATTTGGCTCCTAGTAAATATTGCACATAGAGGCCAAGATGTAAGTTTAATGAAACATAGAGGGAATGATTACTTAAAGGTAGAGTGTATAGCACTATTAAAATGACAAAATGTTGTGTCCAGTTCTGATGTCAGCCTTTTTCAGAAGTGTGGTAGTGGTGGGATGTTGCTTTGTTGGGTTTGGGTTTTTTTTTTTAAATAGAAAGAGTTACAAAAATGATTTGAAGTCTGAAAAATCTACCTTGTAGTGAGAAGCCCTTTAACCTTATTTTGTTATAATCACAAGAAAGAGAGTCTCTGTTTTCTTCATGGATCCTATGAAGAAGCAAAATAAGGTACAGTGCTGCAAGTAGTATGCATTATTTGGGGTGTGATTCAGCTGATCCTTGATTGAGTAGATTCTGCAACACTTGAAACCACGTTAGTCAAGTGCATGTATTTTAAAATGCATGCACTACTCAACAAGTAATGCAGTAAATAATGCACAGAGTTGGCTTTGGAATTCTTTTTTACATGTGGGACACTGCTTCATACCAAAACAAGGAATTGGATACTGGTTTTCCAGATCTCAGACTACTGCTCCAGTGACCTGTGACACTGATCAGTTTGACCTTGGACTGTGCCAGTGTATGAGTGTTCTCTCTTCATTTTTAATAATAAATGAACTTACGGGAAACAAATCATGATACAATATTTCTTAAGTAAAATAGCTATATTAGACTTCACAGGGTGCTTAATCTACCACAGAACATTGTTGCTGTTAAGTATGCAACAACTTCTTAATGTTTTTTTTAATTGTCAGATTTCTTCCTCACAGATTTTAGGTGATGAATGATGTTCAAAGATGGTTAAATGATATTTTAATTTTATTTTATTGTTTTTTAGGACTGAAGGAATCATTAACTGATGTGAGGTGATTGTTGTTTAAATAATACTACATCACTGTAGTCTGTATACAGACTCAGTTTAATATACATGAATTGGATATCTTTCTTTTGTTTTAAAAGATTGTGTTAAGACACAATGATACAACATAATGTGAGACTAGCTCATAAGAATACACTTTATTTTTCTTTATGACATTGCTTTCACATCCCAAAATTTTTAGCTCATTGTTGAATCCATTAACGTATAGATGGGAAATACTTACGAGAGCTCATATACTGTTTCTTACAGGTTTGAATATGATGTAAAGGACTGTACAGCAAATACAGGAAAATGCTTATTATGACAGTGAAAATGTGAAGGAGAAGAAAAAGGAAATAATATCAAAGAGCTAATTAGTTGGTCTAAAATGTGACCTAGTGTAACTTCGTATATTGTATTTATTTTCTGCCATATTACAGCATACAGAATGTGTGGTGCTATGGCCTGGCTATTTCACTTGACCATTTTTTCACAATTTATTGTCTAAAAAATTACAGTAGTTTCAGGAATAGTATGTGGATTCCCACAATGCACTTAAAATATTTACAGTTTTATTTTTTGGGGAAAATAAGGCATGTGTGTTTTTTGAAGGAAACTTTTTGTTGCTTACAGTGAAAGAGAAGAAGCCTTTTCTGTATAGCTCTTAAGTAAAGATTAAGACTTTACTGAATTATGCACCTCATGTAAATTCTATATATGAATATTATTTCAGTTTTAAGGAAATACATTAAAAACCTTCATTAGAGATGTAGGGAAAAAATTTCATCTTTTGAGTAAAATTGCATGCTCTTTTCAAAGACCACCTTTATTTGCTTGTATGTTGTTGCTACTGATGCTTTTACATTTAAAAAAGAGCTACTATTGCAGAAACCTATAGTCTGCTTGCAGGCATTTTATGGATTGAAGTATTTTGAACAAACTGATTTGAATCAATCAGTTCTTAAAATGCTGCAGAACAAGTTTCTTTTCTCAGTGAGACTTGTAAGTTGTGGTGGGAATTCTGTGCAGCCTGATGATGATGGACAGGATCTTCTGTCTGAGCAAGCATACAAATAATTCAGTTATTAGAATGTGTCTTTCTGCTTGGGCTTTGTGATGGTTGGTTCTGCCTTCAGGTTTTGTCCCTCTTGTGGACGACTTTGAAATAATATGAATAAAACATGAATCATGGAAATGACATGAGATAACATGCTTTTTCATTAGCCCACCTGGAGACAGAGGAGATTATATTAACATAGTTGCAATTACCCTTATTGCCGGTGCTTTAATGGTAAGGCTCTGGCAGAACAGCTCTATAGATGTCTAGATACAGATCCTACAAAGATAATTGGTTTGACTGAGACTGTTGCCAGTGAGATATTGTTGTTGATTAAACACAAATGTATGTTTTAACAAAAAATATTTTATTATTAGAATATTATAAGGAAAAGGATTGTTGGAATACAAAGAAACTGAAACTCTTGAATAGTAAGTTGTTTGTAATTAAGTTTCCTACCTCTTTTAAGACTATGAACTGAACTATTATATTGCCTTCTGATTGCATGGTGTGTTTTCTGCTTTAAATTGCTATTACAGTAGCTCTGAGAGTCCCTAACTGAGAGCAGAGCTAGGTTCCCTTTGCAGAGCATTTGAACTGTTAACTAAGCAAGACATTGAATGATGCAAGATGAAATCCTGGTTGTACTGAAACAGGCTGCAGAGTTACGGTTGATTTAATTGAAGAAAATACTGTGCAAAAAATTCTTAGCCGAGTGGAAGTTTAATGCTCACTCATTGTTTGTTCCACATTTTTTCTTGAGTGAGAGTGAGGATGAAGGCTCAAATAAGAGATTATGGAAAAAATAAATCTTCTAAAGTGTTCTTAAGGATTTTTTATTAAGATGTATTTCTCATATTTTTTTGTTTTGCAAGAAATGAACTGATTTAGTTGAGGCTATTCAAATATTGTTCGCTTGGGTCCTAAGAGAGCATTTCCCAAAAGGGAAGGCATTATGAGTAAGGACATTTCTAATTTGTGTCACTTATTTGTATTTCCAAAGATATACTGTATCCCAAACCAAAATAATTCTGAAAATATTTATGCATGACAGTTGTTGGGTAAAACTAGCAATTTTCTGAAAAAATGTAGTTTTGAAACTCTCTCTGAGTTGTAGCAATTAACCTACATGCACATTTATAATTCTAGAAAATGGACAGCATATTACATTCAAAGACTGGATCTGATAGACTCAAATTGCTTAAAACATCAGTTATTGAAGATGTCCCCCTGGGACTTTGAGAAACTATTTAACAGATGAAAGTACATTTTGAAAAGTCTGACCTTACAGGCAATCATAAAATGAATCAAAACAGTTCTTTCCTCCCCTGAAATGTACAGAGCCCATCTGTATCTAATCCAGTAATTATAGACTGAGTTCAATTACCTTTTCAAACTTGGAGCAGACTGGAGACTAGGCAGTGAACAAACATAGGGTTTTGTCTAGACCTCAATTGACCACAGTCTAAAACTTGAATTTATATCTAATTTTTTTTAGCGTAGTTTGATAGTTTTTAAAGGATTTATTTTGCTACCTAGTTACTAGATCATGAAGGTTTTTTACTGTTGATTTAGTATTTATTGGTGACATTTTTTATTCCAGTGAGGTTAATAAAATGGCACCAAGTCCTAAGAGTTTACTGTATAAATAATTTTAAATTTTAAAAAAAGTGGATAAAAGAGCTCTTTTGAATCTTTGATATTGCCACAATGAAATTATGAAATAATCTGAACAAAATTATGTAATTTAATCTCTGTGCTCATATCCATGTATTTAATATTCAGATTAAAACACCCACCTTTGATGGTTTTGGCTCTTTTAGAAAAATAGACCCAGACTACCTGACTGCAATATTACCAGTAGTTGACACAGATTAGAAACTGTGCTGAAAATAGATCTTCAACTATTTTTTATTTTAAAGCAAGTGAATTATCCATTCAGCCAGAGGTGGTGGTAGAGAATACATACATAGCTGCAAGTCACAGCAGTTAGTGTAAGTTATCACTTTGCCCACCAAGCTGAAGTCCGGGTATCTTTTGGTATTATCCCACAAGCAGGGCAAACCACGTGATATATCGTATCAATCATATCATATAATATAATATCATATCATATCCATCTTGCTGAGAGGAATCTCACACTGCATTCACTGTCTGACACAACGTTTCCAACATGATGTTGTTCCTTATGGGACATTTTTAACTTTTAATTGTGCAGTTTGCTTTTGATAGAATGGTGTTTCTTGGCAAGTGAAGCCTGTGATAATTACTGCGTTTAGTTTAACTTACTATTCTTAATAATAATCAGTATTTTGTAGCAGTTGCTGTAATTAGTTAAGAATGTGGTTCATGATGACTTCCAAGTCAACACGTATCTGATGAATAAGGCACACTGTTCCAGTAAGTAGTAAATTTGACATGACAAGCAGGAGTCTTTTGATGTTTAATTGGCTTTCCTTGTAACACTTGAGGAAAAAAAAGATCTAATGAATGTTGCGTTGATCATAAAGCTGAAGCCCAAGAGATTGCATGGAATGTATTTTGTCTACATATTTTGTAAGCATGTGAAAAGCTCTCTAATATTTCTCTCTTGGCATGTTTTTTTGGGTGGGAGGTGTTTGGTTGGTTTGTTTGTTTGGTTTGTTTTTTTAGTGTATAGTAGTCTTTGGGATGAGTGATACTGTTCTGAAGAGGTAATATGGAAATGTATAAAATTACATTCATAATCATGATTTTAAAGCATAAGTTCTAATAGTGTATTATCAGGAAATGTAGTAGTATATAACATCAGTCTGGTTTTTTGTTTGTTTTTTTTTTCCCCTCTCAAAAAGGAAGGACTGTCATGCACTCAGAAGTCAGGAAATCCAATTTAAAATTTCAGTCCTTCGTCAAAATCCTATTTACAAGGGCATTGGGAAGTTCTTTATTTCTCCCTGCCTTAACTCCACATCAAGAGCCAAGAAGACCTTTCAGCTGTTGCTAATAGCATCATCATCTGTTGCTCAATCATATTTGTATCAGTAGATTTGTCATAGAAGATACAGCCATAATTAGTTTCCAGTAAGTCCCCTAGCACATTTTTATCTTCCTCCTTATCATTATGACCATAAGAAATAAAATTCACCTAGAAATTCTATTAAAGTTTATGCTACCATAGAATGTACCACCAGACTGCAGTGGAAAGTAGGGATGGTTGGTGTAAGTTTCTGAATTTTTAATAATTCTGTGTTACAGCTTCATAGGAAAAATCTGCTATGACCAGAATGCAGAATCTATTTCCTGTGCTGCATTTCATTTCACACGGCTTCAGCATTGCAGAGAACTTCAGAAATTAAAGCATTTAAGACACCTGAAATAAGTATGTCGTGAGAGTAAGGCAGTACCTGTAGTCTGCAGGCTACCTGAAATGAGAAGTCTAGATTTAGCACTGTGTTTATTCAAATCTGGATCATTTTAATTCTAAGGAGTAGTGACACTACTGACTCAAAATTCTAAGGCTACTAACAGCAACGTAAAAATTATGCTGGCTGAAGTAGACAGAAATTGTATTACAGGAAAGAAACCTGTTTTGTAGTGTGAAGATTTTTCATAACCACATCAGGTGTTTTTCCCAAGTGAAGGTTGGTTGGTTCAGTTGCATCTCTTTGCTCATTAGAAAAAGGACTTTGTTTTGTGACTGTTGCAAGAAACTACTGTTACTTTTCAGTTGCATTCTGACATTGCCTGATAGATTTTCTGCTGTATGCATTGCATACACTGTATTTGTAGTGTAAGATAAAAACACTATTTAAAAACCCTGTGTTTTTAATTTAATGGAAAGAGAAATTTTAAAAGTGAAAGCATTTGCCCTTTGTGCTCAGTGGATATTTGTGTGTCTGCTCTCTTCAAACCGGATCCCTTGAGATCACCTCCTGTAATTGTACGTGTCCCCTGCCTCGGAGCAGGCGCTCCAAATCCGGCGGAGAGCACGCATCTTTTAGCTGCCTCTGTTCAAGGAAATGTATTGAACTTCCCTTGTAAGATCATTTTTAAATCTAAAGGGGATATTAACTTTATTATAATCCCTGGTATTAACTTTGGAAAAAAATTGACATTCTTCAGGAGTCACCCTATTTTTCTCATGTTTCACTTTTTTTAAAAAAGTAACTTTTCTTTCTTCATTTGTTTTTTTTCTAACTCATACGTTTTTGATGTGTGCTTTTCTTTCTGGTTCTGTGTATTGTATTTTGTCATATGTGTCTGTTGAAATCTGTCACAATTTTAGTGTCACTGATTTCTTATTGTTGGTATTCTTAATTTGTGCTCCATTTGATTACTTTTTTTACTGTATTTCCTGATTTTTGTCTGATTTTCTAGCCATTACAGAATTAGTAGACACTTGTTTATTTAACTAGTAAGAAACTGTTAACTACAAGAAGGATAATTTGTTTGCCCACAAATACCTAGTCAATTGTTTTACTTTCTGCAGTAGAAGAGAGGCTTTTTCCTCTTGTTGCTATCTGATTTGTTGTGTAAGACAAAGGAATTCAAAATGCATCTATGTGAAGCTGAATATTTATAAATAATTTTTCCTTTGTCTTTTTTTTTCTGTCTTATCCAGCTATTGCTTTTTAGACTTTTGCCTTTTTTTTACTCCATTTGTGACATTAATTAATATTAATAATGACAATTAAGCAATAAAAAGATGCTTGCAGTCATTAAAGTTACGCTTTCAGAAAACTTACTGAAGTGCAAATTCCTCAAATCATTTTAAATAAAAGAAAAATCACATTGAGTTACTTAAGCTATACGAGAAGTCCCAGTACAGCTAATTTGATACAGTGCACCGAGATAGAACTAAACAAAGCTATGTGAGTAAAACTTTCAATTTAGACACTGGGGTTTATTTTCCTTCCCTTTATTCTTCTATCCCTACTCATTTTTGTCTCTTCCATGCTTATTGATGCTGTAGTCAGACAGACACTTGAGTTGCTTATGCAGGAACCACATTTGAATTGCTCTGTAGGGGACTGTAGAACATTCAGGACAAAAAAGATTAAATATCTTCAAACTAGTTTAGATATCCTGACTTTGAGGATGCAGCACTGCTATACACTGTGTTCAACAATGTGCTTTTCCATTGGTATTACATTAGAGCTGCAGGCATTTAAATTTGTTGTGTGTTTCTATGGGGAAAATGGTAATTTTGGAAAGCTCTGGTTCTAGTGCTGATATGCTGAGGAGTAGAACATGTTATTAAAACATGAAGTCAGGTTAACCCACTCCTTGCTAGTATGAGGTGTTTTGTTTAGGCTATTTGCAACACTTTCAAGGAGAATATTTTACATCCTAAGAGATTTAAGAATTGGTTTTGGAGTTTGTTTCTTTCCTTTTTAAGTGTAGGGTTTGGGTTTTTTTGGTTTATTACCCTAAATAAGGGTCCTGTTCTTCCAATACATGCTAGCTTTTGTGTGTCTCTGATATTTGTTCTCTCATTTGCACTGTAATTGTAGATGTAATTACTACTTTAGCTTGGGTATACCTTCCTTTTCATGTTTTTTCACACTTTTTCTCAGACCATGCCCTTCTGTTTCTATTACCCTTTCCATCTGCAATTCTTCCTTTCCTCTACTTTGAAATGTTTCTCTTATTTTTCCACCCTTGTGCCACAATGAGCTTTACCAGCTCCTGTTCCATTTATTCATAGTCAGATATCTACTTGACGTTTACCACTTAATCTTGACCAGTCTGTATGATAAATTCTCTTGTTAGTATTACGTTTTCCTGTTCTAATTGTGATTCATAGCCATAACATTTTCATCTTAAAGTTGCTAATGAGATAGCTCCTCAGCAGGGAGGTACTTCGTGTTTACCTTTCTCTCTTCTTAAGCTCATGCCGGTGCATGAGCAGACTACTGAAATACTGATGAAATGCATTTCAATAATACTGACTCATCTGTAATGCAGAGCAGAGCTGTGGAGCAGTGGTGTGACATTTGTTAAATCAGGTGCTTGTAACCCAAACAGAAACTGGAAATTGTAGTGTCACTTTTGTCCTTGACATGAGAGACTGTTCACTAATTCATGTAAGAACTGTAATACGTTGTGGCAAATTGCAATAGCATTTTAGTCTAACCTTGAGTGAAAATTGTACACAAACCAGTATTCATCTTACAAGAGATACTGCAATTTCTCAGTATGTTTGTCTGCTGAAACACAAGTATTTTTCATCCAGTTGTTCTGTTATTTGCCCGCACAATGCAGTAGCATTTTGCTACTGCAACCCAGCCTGGGCAATCTAGTTATTATGGCAAAAGGCAGAGGTAACACTGATTTTTTTTTCACTGTGTGAGAGTTGGTGAGATACAGTGAAACTGTTTGATAGACACTGAGTGTTAATACAAAGCATCTTAGTAAGTTTTACAGCTTAGTCTGTAAGCTCCTGGACAGTCTGTGTGTGTTTACTTGTTGATGTGGTGGTGGTTGTTTAGTTACTTGATGTTTCCTTCTTGCCCTACATGCTGCAGCAATGCCCATATGTATATCAGCAGAAAGCTGTGAAAGGAAGGTCTCCATGAAAACTGTAGCATCCTGAAATGCGTATGCCTGAACTGTTTGTTGAAAAACCATGATGTTGCCTACGAAATAAAAAATCGGACAAGGGAAAGTAATCGCTGTTTTATTCTCTCTAACAGAGTGCTTCAAGTAAAATAAGAACTCAAATTCATTTTGCAGAATAAGTATTTTAATAGATTTTTGTCTTCTGAAGGTCTTCTGATTCATCAGAGTTTATAGAGTAAGCACAATCTTTTTCATTGCACTGGGTGGTTTCTGTGATCTTAGATCGGTGTACTTAGGTGCTGGATAGCTGATGTGGCTCTCACTGCAAAGTCTTGTGAACAGGAATCTGTCCATAAATACATATCAGTGACTGTGCCATCATCTTGTTTCCCAAGATTGTCTCACAGCTGGCCAGGCACTTGGTAATTTCAGAATGGAGACGGTGTTCCTTTCCTGAGCAACCATGAGGATAATGCTGCAGTTTACAGCCCTCTCTTCTTGGATGCCTCTTGGAGTTGACTGCTGAGTGGAACCTCAGACTTAATGCAGCACATACAGTGGTGCTAGGTCTCAGTACAGATGCTATTTCATTTTATTTCAGTCAACCCTTTTGTTTCCTTTTCTTGTGCATCTTGGTTTTGCCTTAGTTTTTGTTTGTTTGTTTCTCTCCCTGTTTACCACTGTGTGTTTTCTTTTCTGTGGATGTGTAGCATCAAAAAACCACCTACTGTGGGAAGTTGTGGGTTCCTATGAATTTGAGACTTTCTAGAGATAGATAAAACACTTTCAGAAATTAGTAACATGTTGTAGGGAATGGTAGCCAATTACAGGATACAGGTCAGTTAACTAGGAGACAGGAACAGATTGTTGTATTTTGTGGTGTCTTGCATTGTCTTGCAAGGTTCACTTCAATGAGTCTGTTTTGATATTTGTACTACAAGCCCAGCTTTTTTAAGGCCATGTGACCCCCTTGGTTTGGCCAAATCTCCTAGATCATTCTCTCCTACAGACTGAGTTAAGAGAAGGAGACCAGAAGCTCGAATCTCTTGAGGTTTTCAGAGTTTGTACTCTGGCTTACTAGTTACTGTACTGTTACTAGTTACAATTACTGTCTTACTAGAAACTACTAGAAACTTTCTAAAAACTTACTAGAAACTTTTGGCTTTTAAGCACCTTAATTTTTTTCTTTCTCTTGTTTGGTAATGTGTTTGTCATTGTATAATGTATAGAATAATTGCATTCATAGTTTAACTGTAAATAAGACTGAACTGTATTATTTATATTTAGTGTTTTTCTGATGTGGTTTGATTATTTCCTATTGATATGGTCAAGGAAGGCTTACATGGTGACATATACAGGTTACAGAACCACCAAAAATGCACAGAATAGTTTATTGTAAAACATACAGGAATTAGAGAAAATGTCTGCTGAACTGCATTTTTTTGGATAAAGTTTCCTTCAACTGTTACTTCAGTGTTTTTCAGAACTTTACATGGCTATGATAGATGTTCCCACAGGAAACTGTGTCAGTCTATTGTGATGTGGATTTTTTTCTAGATTTTGGGCAATGTTTTTTGTTCTGACGTTACATTGTAAAGCACGTCAGTGTTTCCTCACGTGAATCGAGTTCTTTTCTTGCTTTTTGAAAATACAACAAATGCTGTTGCTCTTTTAACTCTTACTTAACTGGCCTATAAATACTTAATTAGTTTGACCTTGAATTTCTTTATGTAGCACAATTGTTGTTGAGGGTCAGCATGCTGGAATGTTTCAGGCAAACTTGTAAATACTTAGTCTATAATAACCAGTATTTCTGAATATTTTTTTTAGCTGTGCTGACATATATAATGCTTTCCAGTTTTTGCGTTTTTATTCTTCTCTGCTATTCCCAAACTTTTTATATGAGAAACTCATAAAAATTTTTGTGCTGTGTTCATGTTGGCCTTGCAATGTCAAAGCAGTTTCTCATGATTGCTCTTATAATTAAAAATGTTTCATGTATTTATTTTAGCTTTTTAAATCTGAAAATCCTTAACTGCTTTTTTTTTTTTTTTTTTGTGATTGGCATTTATATCAAGTAAAATTAAAACTCAGATATCTGAAAGCTTTGTTCAAATTGGTTAAATGAGTATGATTAAGTTGTAAGAAGTAGCCCATCAAGTAAAATCTTAGACTTGCATACAAAGCTGTCTGTTGAATTAAAAAACCAGGAACCCAACTTTCATTTGCAATAGCACCGTTCTGATTTCCATTAAATAAATTATGTTTTACTCTATTTTGTTTAAACTCTAGATTAATTTCTATGGTTACAGCGGATATAAATCTCTAGATTGCCTTTAAAAGGGATTGTTTATTCAAAACAGGACTGACAGTCTCTCCTCAAGAGAAGCTATTACTTACTTTTATTTTTTTAAGTTAAAATGTTTAAAAAATATTTGTAATGATACCCCAAAGGCATCATAAAAATGAAAAAATAATTATACTCTAAAATTACCAAAATTACAGGAAGTGGACATTTAAAAAATCTTGATTCGTGGCTGAGTAAAAGTGAGGAAGGAAAAGTGCTTTAGTTCACAACTTGAAATCTTGTCAGGGATTTCTGCTTTCAGTGATTAAAAATACGAGTTTGAATTGTCAGTGCTTCTCAGATGTGTAAAACTTTCTCCTTACAAATTCTGAAAGCACTTTCCAGAGAGAAATTTTTATAGAAACTGTTCTCCCCAGGGTGGAGGCATCTTCTTCCTAGGCAAAACAACTGTCAAATACCCCTAGGCAGATGAAAAGCAGCATGAAAAGCATTTTGTGCTGAGCAAATCCTGGGGTTCAGAGATACTTTTTTTGGACACTTCATATGTTGCCTTGGGAGTGCAATGGTCATTTGGTAGTCAACTTAACAGAAATGTGGAAGGGCAATGTGCTCTAAAGGAAGAGATTCTTCTCTTGGGCTTGGGTCATGTCAGCAGATTCTCGAGTGGGAACCAGATAAGGTGTCTGTTCTGTGATGCTTTTAGTACCACTTGTGCTCTGATAAACTTCTGCTTGTTGTAGAGTTGAGAACCTGTCATGATTTGCCTTGACAACAATTTGTAAGACATACCTTTCTCAGAAGGGGATGGAGGGGATGGGATGAAGAGAATTGGATAATATTGTGAATTCAGATTGTCTAGATTGACTATAAGTATTCCTCTCTGGTCCAAGAGTTATTAAAAGGATATTTCTTTTTTTTTTCTTTTTTTTTTTCTTTTTTTTTCTTTTTTTTTTTTTTGGCTATATTTTTCCTCACCTCAGTTTGCTGTTAGAAGGACTAGTGAGGAAAAGAAAGTTATTTTCCCCGGGGATGGAGGAGGTATTTTTTGTACGATTCTATTTCCTAGGTGCTCTAACAAAGAAGTAGTGGCTTGCTCAGAAAAAGTGAAGCAGAGCATTTGAAGTGGGACAGAGGAGGAGATGTGTGTGCCTGATGGAGAAGCTGTCTGGGTTTCCTGAGGAAGTGAATGCCTCTCTGTGTGTCACTCTGCATCAGCCATGGAAGGACCCAGGAAGTTTCCTGCCATTTCAGACAGAGGATCCAGCTCTTGGGGTTTCCTCTTACATGAGAAAAGGGGGCAGAAAGGGCCCTTTGTTGTAATTTTTATGCTGATACCATAAAGCACTTGAGTTAAAATCTTCATATATACAGAACTGGCTTATTTCCAGTATGTATATTTATTGCTTTTGTGCCTGATCTATACATGTTCTTTACGTAAGGATTCATAAGCATCTCATTTCTGACTGGATGTTGTAGTGGAGGAGAAACTTATTTGATATAAATACTAGAGCAACTGTTAAAGTAATATTCACTCTGTATAATACAAATTGAGGTGTTGAAACATGGTAGAACTACTTTTGCACTAAGAACATTATTGTACCAGTGATAAAAATCCAGGAAAATACTTGCCCCTCTGAATAGCATTTGACAAGAGTTGTAAGATTTTGAGACAGAATAGGTGTTGTGTCGGTTCATGCTCTATATTAGTATGAGTGTATGAATGTAAATACACCGAAATTGTAGAGCTCTGAGTGGGAAGGACCTGGCAGAGGCATTGAAGAGCCTGAGAGAGGCGAGGCTCTGGCCACGGCTTCAGGGAGCGCGGCCGTGGCGGCGGCTCGTCCCCTGTCCCAACCTCGTCCCCTGTCCCAGGCTCAGTCCCTGTCCAGGACTCAGCTCCTGCGGTGCCCTGCAATGTCTTTATGCTGAAGCAGATTCTGCTTGGTCCCGAAGTGAAACACATGCATATGGAACTCTCTAAATTGCGTTGGAAAATCCTTTCAGAAAATGAAAAGATTTCAGAGTAATGGCCAGAAAGAGTAACCATTTATTGCTGTGTATCTGTTAAATGAGATTGGACATCTCTATATTGTAGAACATCTTTCAGTCAAGAAAACGTACTGCTAAAATGAGCTCAGACTGTGAGAACAAGGGACAAGGAAAAAGAAAGACACAAGCAACAATGAATGCAGTTACTGAAAGGTTGTAAATGGAATATTTTCAACAGCAGTGGTAAAGGCCAATTATTGCAAATATGTGTTTTGACCAACTTCCTTGTATCTCTCAACCAAAACATTCCCCACAATTGTTGTGAGGTATATATTTTAGTCAATGACGTTTTAGATGATTGTGTAAAAATAGAAATGTTAAAGAAAGTTATGATTAGAGTTTGACAATAAACAAGAAAAAGGGAAATAGTAAGTTTTATTACAATCAGATGTGCTCTTTTTTTAATTGAAAATATTTGCTGCTGCAGACAATAGATGAAAACTAGTTGCTAAAACCATTTAGCATGATGCTACATTGTAGGAAGCCTACTGTTAATTTTTTTCAGGTCATCTCATGTTCCTATTGACTGTCTGCAGACCATTTTCAGACTATCTCTATGTTCTTCTGTATGTGATGGTGTCAAACCAGTGTGTTCCCACAGAGCTGAGGAAACAGTGACAAAATTAACACAGACCTCTATCTTAAAGTCTATGTATATTGCATTTTTCTGGTTTGGAGTTGAAATTCAGTATTTGTAAGTAATTATCCTAAAAAATAAGACTTTTTTTCCCCTTCTGTTTACAAATGCCTGAAGTACAAAGCATTAAAAACAGTTTTAAGAATATACAATATATTTGAGGATAATTTCCTAAAAAAAAAAAAATCAGTGACTTCAGAGTAATTTTTCTATACACAGAATGTATTTTTATACATGTTTTTCTGGACATGTTGATACCATGTACATTTTAAAAACATTTATCAGTCTTAGCCCCACTGAAACCTTCATCCAGTGATAATACTGGGTACTTTCAGTTTTTATTGTGGTCAGTGGGGAGCTGGAGTTTTTGAGCTCTTGGATCTTAATTTTGTTTGATGCTTAATGGAAGAGTCTTGAACGACCAACGTTAGCAGTTGTGTCACAAAATTGAAAGAATAATTTTTTCTTGATATATTTGACTGAATCCGACTAACTCTGGATTATTTTTATAGAAAACATAGTAAGATGAAATGTGAGGCTTTTAGGCTGCTAGTGAGTTATTGACTACCAAATTTTCCATTGCAGGTAATTAACAATGAATAAAAAATAAAAATAACCAAATGCAGATCTAAAGTGCTCTTTAGAGGCAAAATATTTAAGTGTAAATATTAATAATGTTTACGTTATATATTAAATTATATGTAGTAATATATATTATTAAATATAAATATTTAAGTGTAGCATAAATCAATGAGACAATTTTTGAACCACAGACAATATATATATAAAAATAAGTAAAGCAAGAACTGGAAAAAAAAATTAAGAATTATTTAGAGCCAACTGGTGTTTTGTTTTGTTTTAATGTACAAGACAGCGCTTTTTTACTTTTTCCTTTTTGACAGTTTGATATTAAGCAAAATGAAGTGTTTTCTGTTCCAGATCAGGTGTCAGGAAATTGGCTTTGCTTCTTGCTGCAGTTTAAAGGTTTCTTAATCGCTTTGTTAATGTGCACCAAATACTGTGGTATTCTGCAGACAGGTTTTAACTTCCAATATTCCACAATGACTAATGAAATCTGTGATGATTTCTTAAAATTTTGCTTTCATTTTATATTTTAAAAATTGTGTTGTTCAAAATCAGAAAAATACTGGTAATATTACACATTTTTTAAAAATATTTTGATATTTCGTACCATCTTTACGTTGAAGTTTTAAGTAGCCTCGCTCTTCATGGCTTTTAATTCAATTTTGAAAGTTCTTATCCCATATACCACGCATTTTGCTAACATGACCTCCCCCCATTCTTGGTTAATTCCTTTGCTTCATATATAAGACTACTCCTAAAATGCAATAAGCAATGTTTCTGTGCCCGTTGCTGTTGCTGCAGCATGGATGCTGATGTAAAGCAGGAACTGGACCAAGTCACATTTCCCTGAGATTAGAGGTAGCCAGGCTGGCTGTCTCCTCGCCTCCTGCTCCCCGCTTCCAGCTCCGGGCCACCCCCACGCCGCACTTCAGATATTATTTGCTCTTTTAGGTCTCAGATTACAAGAGCAATTGATCCGCGTGACCTATTTTAGAAACTTTCACGTTTGCTGGGGAAACCTAAACCAAATGTATCCCCTCCAGAGACAAATCAGCCGCGAAGTGGCCGGGTGCCGTGCGGAGGCAGGCGGTGTGTCCCTGCCAATGCTGGGGACACAGCTCCACCTCACGGCGTGCTGGAGAGCCGCCAGCACATCCTCTCTAAAGAGCAGTCTTGGCACGAATAAATTCAGAGTTCCGGCTCCCGATTCAAACTTGGCTCGAATTTAATTGGTTTAATCTCTGTTACATGTCACTTCACCAGCGAATTGTGTAATTTCATCTTTCGCAGGTTCTGGTTCTGAAACGTAGAATCCAGTAACAGTATCTTAAAAACAAAAATCTTGTCAGTTCTTAGCAACATCCAGCAAGAGCCTGTGTGGATTCATTGGGCTGACAGTGTGGAACCTGGCTTGTCCTGTGCTGTATTTTTAAAAAGTTCGTATATCTAATCAAAGGTAGTTTGTACTGGAAAAGTTCTCTGTAGGAGTAATTTCTGCATCAAAATATTACTAATTTTCAACTGTAATAGTTTAGGTAAGAGCCAAAGCTCTTATTTTAAAATTTATTTAATATAAATTGTGCTTCCATTTATAGTATCTATTCTGTTTGGGTTTTAGTTCAGACTTCTGAAACCCTTACCTTCATTACATGCACTAACCATGGAAAGTTTCCTTTTTTATTTTTCTTTTTTCTTTTTAATATGATTTAAGCATTGGAAAAACAAGTTTATGTTCTTACACTAATTACTGTATCTCCTCCTAGTACTAAGACTGTACTTTTTTGGTCAGAAACATGCAGTTCCTGTTCATAAGCTGATGTCTTAACTGAAATTCAGAATGAAATAGGCAATGGGTATGTTTGGCTTGACTATTTGGAATTGAAACTGTGATAGGTGTCTAGATATTAATCTTATAACAATCTTAAATTTTCCACTTTTTGCAAAGGGACTTTTAGAATATAGTCAGCTTTTCATGTATCTGTAGATGTAAGAATATATTTAGGTAGGGTGTTGGAGATAATGTTTTTCAAACATATTGGAAAATTAAATGTAAATTTTTTTTTAGGGTTCCCCCCCTGTTTTTAGGGTTAGTATGGCACTACAGTCAGCAGTGCTTGTT
Source organism: Turdus rufiventris (assembly GCA_013186435.1). Taxonomy (NCBI): domain Eukaryota; kingdom Metazoa; phylum Chordata; class Aves; order Passeriformes; family Turdidae; genus Turdus; species Turdus rufiventris. The sequence goes on from PYHW01009582.1 coordinate 44,883, forward strand.
AGTGCTGCTGAATCAAGAGTAAATACCATGTCTCTCACAACTTTTACAAAAGCCTTTCTATTATGTTGTGGTTTTAAATAATTTTTAAAGTTTCTTTTAACAAAGTAGACCTTTTAAAAAATTCAGAGTGGCAATACAGCACCAAGTGTAACAGTCAATTTTATATGGAGGAAATAGTTGGGCATTGTTCTGAGGGAAGAGTAAATTTGATAAAACGCTATATTTGTTCAGTGAAAATGACTATTCAGCACGGTTGAATTCTCCCTACAATATGTCACGGGAACCTACTCCAATCATTTTAATCGTAAACAATGCTGCTGCTTCTTGCAGTGGGTTAAACGCATGCAAATTGGAACCTACTGTTTCATGAGTGATCAATTCTTTGTTGGGACTGGAAAGAAATGCTGTATGTATTGCTAAGAGACTGGAGGAAGACTTTTCGTTCTAAAGTCTCTGTGTCTCATCAGGATGCTGCACTGGAGGCAATGCTTTCCTGTTTCTCATCTTTTTAAATAACTTAGCCTGCTCTGAAACCATTAGAAAAATCTCTAAAGAGAGGAACATCTACCATTTCTAGTGCAGGCCCCAAGTATAAATAGAGCTGTGCATGCCACCTGTGGTAGCAGATGGCAGCCATTCACAGCTTCCTTTTGTGTCAGACCTGCATTAGATGCAATAATTGCTTTTATGTTTTAATAAGAGTTGTTTAAAAAAATCTGTAGTGGCAACAAAACACAGATATATGTATTAAAGAGATAGTTTACAGTCAGGATCAAGTGCAAACTGGAAGCTAAAGTAACTTTTTAAAAGTTATGTTCCAGGCTTTAATGTGAATTTATGGTGTTTTTCACTCATGTGATGTTGATGCTTTTGTTTGCCTCATAGTGGCAAGCTGCTGCTGCTGCATCACTGTAGAGAATCAATTGGGTTTTCATGATCAGAACTACACTTGGGGGAGTTTTTAAATAACACCTGGAGTCTTTAGATTCAGTAACTAAGCTCAGGAAGTTTTCATGCTGAATTTTTTTAGGTTGTAATTAAATATACCTTATCCATTTATGGCAGATGCCTCTTGTAGGAAGTTTCCCACTGGTGCAGTTCCTGCTCTCCCTTGTGCTGATACAGGTATTTGTGGAGCTGAAATGAAAGAAACCAATTCTTTCCAGAAGAGTAATTAAGAGTAATTAAAAGTAATTAAGAGTAAAATTAAGAGTAATTTAAAAAAAAAAAGTAATTTCAGTGTTTTGGGGTGTGGTATTGACTCTCAAGGGAGTGTCAGTGGGAATAGGAAGAGAAGAGGGAGAGCCTGGAGTTTCCTAAGTGGTCTTCATTGTTAGAAGGAACATAACCCACCATTCTCTGGTAGTGAACAGAAGCTCAAGAAGATGTTGTTGCTGTAATGATATATCTGGTGCTCACAATATTGTGAGGAGAGGTATTTTATTCTCCTGATTCCCTTACAAGTGTCAGTTCTTTGGGAAATTCAGCAGTGTTCTTCCCTGTAAGATGTTTGATTGTTATGTAGTGAAAGAGTGCTGCAACTACAAAGGGTTTTTCTCTAGGCCCTCCTATCTCAGAGGGGGTTGGGGGGAGGACAAGAAATAATTTCTTTATTTCAGGGTTGAAGTAAAGGCTTTTTTCTCTTCTCCAGTATTTGGGAGGAAAAAAAAAGGAAATTTCCAGATGCAAAGAATGAGAACCATGACGAGAGGCCAGTACCGAGATGTGTTTGTGCTTCTTCAAATTGCTCTCATCTATCCTTTTGACACCTGTGTCAACTGGTGGTATAAATGTTTTGAAAACAGGCGTGTAGAGCAAATTGGAAGTTGCAGTTATGATGGATGGGTAAATGGAGTGGAAAAATGAGTGTGCTGAAATGCAAGTGGGATTTAAAATTCTACTAGATGAACTTGAAAGATTAATTAGAGAAGATACAAAAATTTAACCCAGAGGCTGTGGAAAACATGGTGAGAAAGACAAACTGGCCAAGAAAACGTTTGCAGAAGGGAAGACTTTTTTTACAGAGATGAAGTTAGGTTTGGCCAAATTCACAATGAGTCGCTAATGGTATTAAAACCCTCCTAAAGTATTCTTTAGCTGTTTTAATAAAAAGAAAATTAGTAGAAAGTGTGGATTTGTCATGCAGTTGGAGTATAGATGAGGAATGGTTTAGTCATGGACTCTAGACTAAATTAAAAAGGAAAAGCCATGGACCAGTGGGGTAAAAGCAAAATGCATACAGGGATCTAGGAAAAATAGTAGGAAAAAAGGAGTTTCCAGCAGAAATAGTTACAAAGTACCAACACCAGTGAATGCCTTTCCAGTCATTTGCATTGGAAATGGATGGATACAAACTGGAACAAATGCAGAGAAAAGCTGTGGCTTCCGCAACTTCAGAACTGTCTGTGAGAAGGAAATAAAAGCTTGGGGTTATTTGTCTGGGCTACCAAAGTTAGAGATAGATAGACAGACAGACAGACAGACAGAATGAATTACTGACAGTAAAGCCAAACACTCATGCAGAGAAGCAGAACTTTTAAGGGAAAGGGCCGTTCTAAAACAATAAGAGATGTATAGAAGTTGGTAATCAGTAAACCTAAAAATCAGACAATAATTTGACAGTAATAAGAGTAATGGGATTCTAATAAAGCCACTCAGTTGTAATAGGGAGAAACTTTATTCCCTTTAGGCTGAAACTTGATAACTTTGTAAGGAGTGTATGGTGGGCCTCTGATGACATCAGAAAAATTGCAGGTTGATGACCCTGGAGATACCTTCAAGATTTATGTTTGTATAATGAGGGATATTTTTGATACAAAAAAATCAAGCATCATACAAAAAACCAATCAATTTTTTAAAAATAAAATTAACATTCCCTCTTTTTAATGCTAGTGAAACCTTCTTTTTAGTATAAAATGTTAATTTTGTTCACATGATTATGACAAATTTAATTCAAAGCTATGCTAGTTGTACGTGATAACAAAAGGTGAAAGAAATATCTGCAGTGCAGGATTGCAGAAGATGCTGTTAGAATTTGAGGGAAACGAAAACAAGAAGTCTCACTTCTGATGCAAATCTTGGGAACTAAGAGCTTGATGTGGGTATGGGCATAATGGTGTCATTCTAAATTCATGAAAATAGCTTTACAAATGAAGGAGAGGCAAAGTGGGGTCAGTGCAATTCAAACACATGATGACAATTTTAGCCTAAATAGAATGCTCTTTGTGACTAGATGAATTAATTACTGTAAGACAGTGCTCCTGCTTGTCATTCTGATTCTTTCTGCTTGTTAATCACTCCTAAATTGTAGCTATTGCAGTAATATTAAGATTTATTGCTTACAAAATTTTGCTTATCTAAATTCTAGTTTAGTGTTTTTCTTGCATTAATGTAAATGTTTTGGAATGTTTCTTATTTTGCATTTGTTTTGTCCTCTGAAGTACTTTCTTTCTGCCTATTAAGTATTATTGTTCCACTGGAACACTGTATAACTGTTTAAGATGTTTTGCTTTCATAGTCAAGCTTGACTTATCTATTCAGCAAATTCGATGACATACCAAGTCTGAGCTGAGAAAGAGATTACTGTACAAATAATAAGTTCAAGTGGCAATGCGAAGGAACATCTGTAAAATGGTTTAGCTTACTCTGCCTCATTGGTCTTGTAGCAATTGCAGTGTTTCCTTTCTTGCTTTGTATAATGGTGCTAACACACTTTGGGAAACTCTTGAAGGTACTGACAGAACTCAAGTTTGCTATGAATGGGATGAAAGTTCCTGTGTTAATCACACAGAAAACTTGAAACATGAAAACTGGGAAAATCCTAATCCAATATGACAAATTACAATAAAACTGAAACGGAGTAAATAATAATAATAGGGAAATGGAGGCTTATTTATTTGCACAAGGAAACACTTATCTTGAATTGTACAAATTACTATGGTCTTACTAAACACTTTTATTTCCTTGCACTTTTTTTCAAAGAGCTGCTTTTGAAAAAAAAATAATTGGGGGAATTAATCTTGTATTTATCCAAACTATTCTGTGTTCTTTCTCTGTGGTTTTTTTTGTTTGTTTAATTGCAAAGATCATTTGCATAAAAATGGGATTTAAGACTTGAACAGTTTCAGTTCTATTCTGAACTGATACTTTTTCCCAGATACATGGAGTAAATGGTATTTATTGTAAACAAAAATAACTTTTATTTTGTAAAATTCCGTGCATGCTTTGTTTATACTGAATTATTAATTAATATTTGAGAATATAGTTTTTAAAGTTGCCTCAGAAAATATATACTGCTGAAGTATAGAATTCTCTCCCATCTTCCTCCTCCCCATCACGTCTTCTCATTTCTCTGGTGAATTAAGTGATAGTTACTTCATTCTCTAAAATAAGCAGCATCTTTGCTACACCAAATCTTTTAACTCAGACTGAAGTTTGCAAAAGTTGTTTCAGATTTTTTTTCTTTTTGGCTTTCCAAAAGATTTTTGTAAAGATTTCTTTAAAAATAAAGTGATTTATAGTAAAAGTTACCCAGAGTGAGGTGGAAATTCAGAAAAGGAAAATTGATTGAGATGATCTGGCAAAGCTTACTAATGATTATCGGAGATACTGCTTTAGTTTGGGCACAAACTGGTCACTGTATTATGGCAAAAGTAGAAGAGAGAGTGTCAATACCTTGCAATACAGGTTTTGGTAGCTGAACATGAATATGTGTATCTGATCAGTGAAGAATTGAAAAATTTCTTGTGTGGTCTTCTAAAATGAATTTATTTCTAAAGAGTGCATTAAATTCTGGATTGACAGTCTAGATAATGTTTTGTGTTACCATGTTTAATATTTTTAATGTTTAATATTGTACTTACATTTACTGTTTTCTATATGCTTTTTGGGAAGAAGACACATATTTTTACTAATCTTTTCCAAGATGGATCTTCATACAACAAATCTTTTTTAGATTATTTTTATGTATTGACTGATTGGAATATGTGAAAATTCCAGTATAAAAGAGTAAATTTTATTATTCTATTTAATTCTAGAATAAGAAAGTTTTGAATTCATGTTTGAAGTGTGGAATACTGTACTTCAAACATAAAATAATCCATTATCTGAAATTTAATTATGATTTCTATTAATTTAGATTTCTCATATTGGAAAGCTGAAAGATTTTCTTCTACAACACAGAAAGGATTACATTAATGCTTACAGGTAAGTATGCACTGTATTTAAATGGGTTTAAATATTATTTATTGATTTATCTTAATGCTTATAAAATGAATAGCTTTAAAATTTACAGGCATAATGACTAAAACCAAAGCAGAGATTTTTATTAATTGGCTTACTGCAAACCGCTGTAAGATAGAAGAATAGTGCTGTCACAAGAAAAAACAGCGCATGAATAAAATGAGACTCAGGATTTGCAGATGATTTATGATTTCTGGCTCTTAGGAGTGAGTTCTGAAAGAAAACATCTGGCAGTTGAAGTCCCACACCTTTTAGGGACCTGCAGAGTAAGTTTCTGAAAGGGTTCTTGGGACAGCAGGGTGATCCAGGTTTCCCTTTTTCTCTGTGATAGTAAACCTACCTCTCATGCCAAAGTATAAAGTCAGCAGGTCCTGGAGGACAGTGATGCAAACTCTTCAGGCTCTGGAATGTGAATTCCAGATGAAGGACACCAGTGAGGAGACAGTGTCAGGGGACAGCAGCACAAGATTTGTTTTTCTGTGACAAAAACTATAGGCTTCAGCTCTGGTAGTTATTGTGTGAAGAAAGTTTTGATTCTCTTTAGCCACTAGGAAGCATTCAAAACTGCTGTATGTGCTTACTTGTTGGTAGCTTTAGTAGTAGGATTTTTAGAAGATTAAAATTCAAATTTACAAGTTGATGTTTGTAAGAAAAAAAATAGTATCTTCTGATACTAAAGATACTAAATCAAGTTATCATAAAATCTAAATGTTAGTGCAGCTTGTATTTTGGTGAACTGAATACAAATCATTGTAGCATTTGAGAAATGTAATATTTGCTTTGTAGTGAAACTTTGTTATCTGGATTCCAGTTCTGACACAGCCGTGACTAAAGCTGTGCTGTTGTTCAGTCAAGGTAGATAAAATTCAGCCTAAAATAGTTTTGTGTTAAAAACTTCCTAGATACCAAATAGAAGTGCTATCCAGACAGATATCCTTTCTCCAGGAAAAGACAATAGGAATAGATGAGCTATCTGCTATTCCTTAGGCTCAGTCCATACTGGAGGAACAGTTTCTAATCCTGAAATGGTCTGTCCCATTAACAGCAATACTACCTCATCAGGGGAATCAAAGTGTGTTCTGAGTAAGTTATCAGAAGACTTCTGGCACCCCTTTTTGTCTCCACAAGAGTTTAAAAGCTGTATTTTGTTATTTTGAAAACAAAACAGGAAGATGGCTTCTTTTATAAGTGAGAGGCTGTGGGAGCTATTTAGCCAGTGCTGGTGAAAATGCTGCTCGTGGTGTGCAGTTTTGTGTGTGAGGTGGATGTGGGATGCTTTTCCAAGGAGCAAGCAGAAGTAGTGCACACTCTGTGTTATGACTGGCTCTCTGCTTTTCAATGCCTGTTAGAGCAGGGCATGAACAACACTAGGTGGAGCCAGCAATTTAATACTGACAGAACTGGGTGTACTGTGTGAAAACTTCATGTGCATGCAGAGGTTGACGAACTGCAAGTAATTCCAGTAAGAGCAGTCAGTAGCAGTTACGTTTTGGGTAGTGTTTGCATTTTATTAACATTAGTGTGCATAAAGTGGGAGTGGTTAGAGTAAAAATGTGTCCAGGTTATTTTGATTTCCAGAAGTTTTTAATGCTCTTTTTGTAAACAAGTTGCAACAATTTATGATAATTCTCGGTGCTTTTCACCTTCCTTTGCCCCCACCCAAGTCTTCATTATAGAGAGGAAAGAAGTGTCATTTCCTTTATTAAACCATAAAATAATCCTGCAGATTTCATCTGTGATTGCAATTGATTCTGTTCTTAATGGTCAGACTTAAATTGTTTATGTTTAATTTGACATAAAAATGTAAAATTCTATTCTACATTACTTGTGCTGTTCTACTTCATGGGTGCAAAGATCATCATAGCACCTGTGCTGTCAGTCTTACAGTCTTAGCAAATACCTCTCTCACTCAAGGCAGCAGTTTTAACAACTCTTCAATACTTAAGTAATGGGGACAGTTTTGAACTATACAATACTAAAAGGCTGAGCTGAAATTTATGCAGGAGATATCAAATTTCATGAACAAAATTTCTATTCCACATTTTGTCAGGTCCTGCTGTTCGTTTTCTCAACTATAGCACAAGGTGTTGGTGAAACTGAGCTTTTGAGTTATCAAGTCTTATTATTTTGTGCCTTTTAAAAACTTCTTCATTATGTGTTACAACCAGGTTCTCGATTGCTTCTTTGTTGTTACCATTGAAGACTATGAATTCTTTAGTAATTGACTTTTTATTTTTGGTATACATGAAATATCCCGCTACAGAGGGTATGTTTTTAATTCCGTTTTAGAGGAGAATTTTTAGCAATGAGAAAGTCAGTTGGAAGAGTGCTTATTTGACACCAAGGCCCTGAACCTGTTTTATCAAACTTCAACTAATACCTAAAATTACTTAGTAATTGCTTATTTACCTTCTTCTTGATTTGATATTACCTACAAAGTACCTAAGTGGCAAAAGACATTAAATTCTTGATGTAGTGATCTAGGCTTGCTGGCTTACACTGTACCTTTATCCTCTCCTGTTTATTAGGTTTTATTTCCTTTCTCTTACATGTGGGGTTTTTGCCTTTATGTGATAAGGAATTTTTTGTCATGGTTTTAACCCCAGCTGGCAGCTCAGCCCTACAGAGCCACTGGCTCTCTGCCCCTCTGTGGGATAGGGGAGAGAATCAGAAGAGTAAAAGTGAGAAAGATCATGGATTGAAGTAAAGGGAGTTTAACAGGGAAAGGAAAAAACCACATGTCCAAGCAAAGCCAAGCGAGGAATTCATTCACTATGGGCAGGCAGGTGTTCAGACATCCCCAGGAGAGCAGGGAACCATCACACATAACAGTGACTTGGGAAGACAAATGCCATCACTCCAAATGTCCCCCCCTTGCTCTATTCTTTCCCAGCTGTATGTGCTGAGCATGAAGCCACATGGTCTGGAATATCTGTGTGGTCAGTTGGGGTCAGCTGTCCTGGATGTGTTCCCTCCCAGTTCCTTGTGCACCCACAGTCTCCTCACTGGTGGGGTGGGATGCAGATCAGGAAAGGCCTTGGCTCTGTGTAAGCACTGCCCAGCAATAACAAAAACATCCCTGAGTTATCAGCACTGTTTCCAACACACATCCAAAACATAAACCCCGTGCTTGCTGCTGGGAAGAAAATTAATTCTCTCTCAAGCAAAATCAGTGCACACAAGTTGATCACTTCCTGGAAAGGAGAAGACAGGGGCTCCTGAAGTTGTTAACAAGATGTGGGTACTTTTTCATTTTTTCTTATTAAGCAATAACTCCTTTCAGATGAAGATTTCGATGAGGTCTCATTTTTAGTATTTTGGCTGCTATACATTCTGTATTCTTCCTCTCAGTCCATTTACTATGATGCTTTCCTACACTGCTTTTTACACTGTGCTAGGAGAGATCCTGTCTTCAGTCATTGCTCTGATGTCTCATCTGTGAACAACTTGTGCCTTTCTTTTCATCATCAACTCCTTCATGCTTTAGATCACTGAACCACCAAGATAATTCATATGTTTGTATTAAATATACTTCAAGGAACTAGCTGTAGTACCCTAATGCTTGGAAATTTGAAATGATCCTCTTGGGATTCCTTCACAGCCTTCAGTTTCTCTGAAGGATCTTTCAAGGTTTAGGCAGTTTAAAGACCAGTAATTATTCCTACTGTTTTAATGAGACATTGGAAAGGAATTGAGAGAATTCTAGATTTTTATCACAGAACACCTCATACTTAAAAGAGAAATACTTGAGAGAAGAGCTTTCCATCTGGGATTATTAGACATCTAATTAATTGTGTTTTGCAACTGCAGAGGTACTTGTGTAGTTGATCAGTGTAGTGTAGATGACTTCTGAATAGAAATGTCACTTTTTCCACCAGAAAGGCTACATGTATGGCTTTTGACATATCTTCATTGCATGCTGCTGTGGTCCTTCTGTGCAGCTGTGTTTGAACATTTGTTGTTAATTGCAAATAATATACCTTGAAAAAATTATTAACAAATTATCTCTCTGCCTTAAAAAATAATGTTAGTGCAGTAATTATGCCTCCTGCAGTAGCATTTTTCTGTCTTAAGCATTTCTCTGTCTCAAGGCAATAAATCTATTACATCATTGGCCACTCAGTAGAAAATCATTGAATGCTTACGCAGTGTTTTGTACAGAGTGTTTCTTTGTATTTAACAATAAAGGAGGTTACCATTAAAGGGCTCTAAAAATAGTGTTTTACTGACTTCTGTACAATGCCAGGCTGCATTCTTTTGTTGACATAGTCACATTTTTACAAGAAGCAAGGCTTGCTTTGTTGTATTGAGGTAGTAAAACATAGATGATCTCTAAAGACTTTCTTCCTGGAGAAGTATATTTTCCTGTTCTCCAGGAAATTATTTTCAAATTATTTATCTTTTTTTTTAATGACACTAAATTAATTTATCTCATTTCAGAAATAGTAATTTTTCATTGTAGCACTCTAGAATATCTCAGCAGTATTTTACAAAACTACCAGTGCTAATTCGGGTATGCCTGTATTGCCTATTGCCTATTCTAGAAGCTGAGGCTTCCACACAAAATTTTAAAAAAACTATGTGAAAGTTGTTGTGGAATGTTTTGTCATTTGAATCAAGGACCTTTTAGCTTGGATTTATGTCAGACAGTATTTGGATGGAAAAAGGCAGTAAATGAAAATGCATAAAACTTTGTTAAGTAAGAAATCAGACAATTTAAAATATACTGGATGCCCAAAGGGAAGAATGTGACTGCTGTATTTGCATCTAAGGTTATACATATTCGTATGTGCACTTGAAACATGGGCAGCATTTCTGTGTGGATTTGGAAGGCAGTCTGCAGGTGGTTAAGTTGGGCAAATCTCTACTATTTTACAACTGATTTTTTTGTGTTTATTGCTTCTCATTTTTTTCTAATACACTGTTGGAGGAAAACCACATTTTTCTTCTTGATTTGTTGTCTTTATTGGATTAGTAGGCAGAAGATGTTTTATGTACCAGCAGAATTACTAATTCCAAAAACTAATGTGGCATTGGCTTTGCTTCTTTGTGTTTTGTCAGCAAAATAGGATCATAGAAAGTTAGGCTGGAAGGAACACGGCTGAAACATCCAAAAAGAGAATGACTAGTGTTTTGCTTGCTTTTAAATATTTCTTTCGGTGAAGATTTCATATTCTCATTCTGCTTTTTCCTGTTTCCCTGCCCATGTTACTAGAATAATGTATCCCATTGTAATGATGACTTTTTATGCAATAACATGTTGTTGTTGTGTTTGGTTTATGATCCAGTATGATCCCAGATGACTTTCTGAAGAACTGCTCCCTAATCAGTTGTTTCCCATTATCTGTAGGTTCAGATAATTGTTCTTGTTGCAGGAAAGAGCTTCTGACCATTCCTTATTAAATTTTTTTAATGTCATTTCTCCAGGCAATATTGTTTTGAATTGAAGTCTTCTTTTCTTGATACGGTTTTAATTTGCTTAACTTTATGCCTCTGAAATTTTAGTGAGTATATACTCCATTCTACTGAGTTATTAATGAAAGTATTGAATAGCATCAGATTTGGGACAAGATCCTGTGAAACACAACTCCGTGTTTCCTTCTGTTTTGGTATAACTACCCCCAAGTTCAAGTTTGCAGTTTCACATGCATATGGTGCTTATTTCTTCTAACTCACTTATTCACTGGTAGCTTATGAGAGTGTTATATGAGATGATAACAAGAGCCACACCAAAATATATTAGTGATTGCTTTTCATCCATCCATAGGGCTTGTTACTCCATCCCAGCAGTAATTTACACTGCCTATGATGTACTACTGATACATCTTGGGTACTGGTAATCTTTTTATTCTTTTCTAAGTGCTTAAATATTATTTATTTGTTCCTGTATTTTTCTAGATGGAGTGGTCTACAAGTCTTCTGTGCTTTTTTTGTCCCTTTAACCCTATTTTCAAGGCTAGTTGCTAACCTTTGTCTTTTTATCAAACTGTCATTTGCTTATTCTCTCCTAATTCTTGGCAGTGAGGATACATCTTGTCATTTGATGCATTTCCCATTTTATTCCAGGGCTTGGTCTCCTGTCTCTGCACACTGTATGAATCTGCAAACACCCTGGGCTTTTTTGGAAGTTGGTTAGTTTGTTCAAGAGCACAGTTAGGAGGGATATGCACCTCTCCAAGTTTGCCTTCAGCATTGTCCCAGGAGCCACTGCACCTTCAGGTACACTTGCACTATGACCTGGCTCGTGTAGCTCTCTCTCACACACTGTTCACTCAGCAGCCTGTTGACTAATACATTGTCTGACACTTGCTCTTGTTGATAATATCAACAAAGAATTATGACCTTTTTAAAATGACAAGTATTAAATTTGGCCCAGATTATTCAGATGCAGTAAGCTGAAAGGAATAGTAATTGCAGCCTTCAAGTGACATTAATGATGAAAGTTAGTTCGAAAAAACCCAAAACAAAGCAATAAACATCTAGAATGAATTCATACTCTGCATATAATTTTACTTCTCTATTGAGTAACAAGTCAAGACCACATTCTTAAGTGTTTCTTACAGTAGTGTTTGTAGAGCAATCTCTTGTTACCACTGGCATCCCTTCCCACTTGTGTCTCATCCTGCCCTTGATCCTTTTCTGAGTGTCCCTGAATGTTGTGTTCTTTAGACTTGTCAGTAGAAATCAGAACTAATTTACACTTTGTATTCGGATCTTTCTGTTTGAGCTCAACAAGGCTCAGTTGATCTCTCTCTCACTATATTGCCTACTCTTTCTTTTCATCAAGGGCAGAATTTCAAATGATCATAATGTAATTTCTGTATGAAAAAAACTACTTCACATGAATTCTTTTATGTTCCTTTTTAGGTTTGCATTTTCTCTATTATTTGGCCTACTCGTTTTTCTAGACTGATGAAATCTGCCTACTTGATGGTCACTGTCTTCATTGTACTCTTCACCCACTGTTAAAAATCACAAATAAACCAAGTTGCCTCTAGCCCAAGTTTCTTAAGAAGTTTTCTCATATTGGCAAGGATGAAAATCCAGAGGAATTTCTTTTCCTCCTTTCTCTGTTCTTTTTCTGGACATATGTTGGGTAATTATTCTGATTGCTCCTGCAAACCTGATTTGCTTGGCCCTTCTTTAGTGATGGAACGAACAGTCCACTGCTGTGATACTGCCACTGCTCTTCTGAGCATGCATTTCTATCTCTGACATACAAGACACAGATGAATTTTTTTTCTGTTCAGTTGTTTTTTGTTTGATGTTTTTATGTGGTTTTGGTTTTCTTTGGCCTGTTTTATTTTAATGAATGGTTCCTCTTCTGGTAGAGGATGGTGATTAAATGGATTTTCAGTATAATCTCCAGATTTACTGGGGAGTGCAGTGGGGACTTTAGTACCCTGTTAGTACTAGTGGATGCCATATGTGTTCTGACATAATGGGATGTGGTTGTATGACTCCATTCTTGCCTTCCCAAGGAGGTTGGGTTTCAGGTATCCTTCCCTCTGAGTGGCTTGACCAGCTCATGTTCAAAAGCACTGGTACCAGACGCTATGTAAGCTGTAAGCAGTTATAAAAGGAAAAGTATTCTGTTTCTTGTTTACTGGATTAAGCTGCATTTTACTAGCTTTGAAGCTGTGAAACTCCTATTTAAGAATTTGATCTACCCTGTTTTTCTATAAGTAACTAGGAAAAAGTAACTTAACAACTTGGTTCCCAATGTTAAAAAGCTGTTGCAATTATCTTCAGTGTATCACTACACTACCACTAGTTAAACTGTTAGTAAAAAATGAAGTGTGCCTGAGGCCAGTTTTTTCATATTTATTTCTAAGTCTGATTTAAAAGAAAATTCTGGTTTGCATTTTGTAATCTTTATTTTACCCTCTTACGTTAAAAAGTGCCTGGAAAGTGTAGAGCTCTGCAAATACTACAAAGCTGGGAAGGGTACAAGACGCTAGACATACAAACACAAAAACTTTATATCCTGTTCAGTGGCAGATCAGCCAGAATTTATTAGTGTAATCTGAAATAGAAGAGTGGAGTTCTTTCATCAAGGAGCCCCTCATGTAGCTGTTACTCCATCCTTATTTCCCACCTAAATCAGTGTGCCCCAAAAAGCTCAAGTAACTCTCTAGGCTGGGCTCACTGAATGATATTGTGAATTACGCCATACCAGATGGTTTTAACGGTCCCCTTCTGTCTTGGCCTGTGTGGAGATGGATGTAGGAATGGATTTCCTGACTTTACACATGCTTAGAACTTGCTTATCCAACAGACTAGCAACAAAAACACCAATACAAGCTGTGCAGAGGGAGTAGGGGAGAGGTCTGCCTCAATATATTTAACAGTAGGAGTTATCTTATGTTGCATTTGTAACTGCCAGTGTATCATCTTAGCCAGGTTGGGGAAATTTTCTCTGATCAGCTATTTCTAAAATCAGGCAATTTCAAATCTTTCATCCTTCAGAAGCTGTTTTCTCAGCAAGTGTGATGAAGAGTTTCAGCGTAGAAAAACACTAATTATGGCTGTGATAGGGATTTTGCCACAGATTTATGAAACCTGTATGTCCTGAACAAAGGAGAGTAGTGAGCTACTAAAAATAAATGGAAATAAATGGAAACTCTACATATGTCTGGTTTTCTCTAAGGAATAAAGGATAATTTTATGACATTTAGGATAGTTTTAACCCGTGGAGGGGAAAAAACAAATACATGGCAGTTTTGGAAACAAACATGTAAAATATAGAATATTACTTCTAATTACTTTGTCTTTCTGTTTGCTTGCTAATCTGTGCTTGTGTGCTAGCTGACCAATAAGCAGAAACTAATTTTCAAGTCAGATGGGCCATTTGCATTACTGCAGTGAAGTGTGTAAGAGATCTCTAAGGATATCAGGCTAAATGCTGAAGATCCTCTCTTTTTACTTGTATTACTGCATTAATGTAGTTGTATTACACATAAGGAAATTTTCACATATTAAAAAAATTTCTAATGCAGGTATGAATTAAGGTTTTCTTTCCTTTTTTAAAAAGCAGATATAATAGGCTGTGATCACTGCCTCATCAGGAAACCCAATATGAACTTTTTTTTTTGCTGTAGCAGAGTTTATCATCCTGTCACCTATGGCTGTGGAAACATTGTTAAATACCTTGATACAGTATACTTTTCTGCTGGTTACCTACAGTGAGTTAATATTTTAAGGACAGGTCTCCATTTTTATTAATTTAACAACAAAAAGACATATTAGCATTGGAGAATACTAAATGAATAACGTATAATCTCAAATAGAAATAAACAATGGGAACATAAATAAATATTGCAATCAATTTGATACTAAAATTGTGCATTATTTTCCAGTATTCTTCCTGTAGTTTGAATTCACAGTTTCATGGTACAGCTACTTTAAAAATGAAGCACTGTATTTAGCATAATGAAAGCATATTTAAGTAAAGTAGGTTGCTTTTTTGGTACTTCTTTCAGTATTTGAGCTATCCCTTTATCTTAATTGGTTTTGTGTTTTTTGGAAGCTTTATTGGAATAAGTACCAAGGGAAATGATACATTTTCTAGTTGTATTTCTCTTTATCTGCTCTGTGTTTGGTTATGTACCAGATGATAGGAGGTACTGCTTTTTCTATATACTTTACTAGTAAAACTGTTCTAAAATAAGCCTCCCAGCATTATAGGAGTGGCATTTTTATCAGTGGTAGTTACTGTACTTTTTATTACTTTTTCTGTGAAAATCAGTGTGGCAGAGAAGTTCTGACTAAGATGGTGAGTCACAAGAAGTTCTAAGGTGTGTACTTGGGGATTTTACATTGAGGATTTTTTAAGTGACAAGTTTATCTTGTTTCTCAGCCATATTATGTCTGATTATGTGAGGATGACGGATACAGAGCGAGACCAGATAGATCAAGATGCCCAGGTGTTCATGAGAACGTGTGCTGATGCCATTCATCAGCTCAGAACAGAAGGTAAACTAAGCAGCTCTTACATGGTGTTTGTAGTTCTTGATAAAGACTAAGGTAATGCTGAATAAAGCTGAATCTTAAATGCTTTAGGAAAAAGATCGTTGCCTTTTTGTTTACATTGGTGCAATCCCATTGGCTGATTAGTACTGTAATTCCATTTTGTTTAATGATGGTGGAAAGAGAAGCCAGAGAATAGAATTTTGCTTGTGTTCAAATATGCCAGTTAACAAGTGTAAAAAAAGAGTTTTGAATCTTTGCTACTTGAGTAGTAATTCAGCAGTGTGGCACAGAGGCCTAAACCAAAGCTCTCTAAATTTGATGGTTATCTTTTACTAGCTTGTCTACCTGTAAGGTATTACAGGTATAATACTTCCAAGTGTGAGATAATTAAATAACTTTAACAGAGTCCTGATAAAATGCCATCTAAACATAGTTGTGTTATTGAGAATCATTGAATGTCAGTCATGCATGGGAACTGCATTGTATAAAAATGAAAAATATCTATATATGTGAATTAAAAGGATGTTTGACACAATAAATCCCTAAAATTTCCACATAGTCTATATACTGGAAATTTGAACAAGTTCAAATTCAAGCAAGATAAATCTAGATCTATTTTGCTGTTCTTAGCCACCTGTTCCTGTTTAATTGAGTTTAATTGACATAATAGAACTTTGTGGCATATATAATAATGCTATAGGACACTAATTATTTTCAGGTTTTGGTTTGTTGGAAAGACTTGCTGTTATAGAGAATCTAAATATAGCTATGTTTAAAAGAAATACTAATATATATAAAATGTGACTAGGCTTTTGAATATAGCTTGTATATCCACTGAAAGTGCAAACTGTTGTAGAATTCAGTAAAAAGTTAAAAGATTGTTTTCTATTTTTCTTTTGTATTTCAGCACACAAGGGTGTCCAGTCTGCTCAGGTGAAGGAGCACAGAACAGCTGTCTTGGACTTCATTGAAGATTACTTAAAAAGTACGTTGTTTACTGAATAATTACAAATGGCTGATTGTATTTTCCAAGAAAAGAATCTTGCTTTTTTAACCTGAAATTTTGTTTACTGCTGTCTTGAACAGGAGTGTGCAAGCTGTATTCTGAACAAAGAGCCATCCGAGTTAAGCGAGTGATAGATAAGAAAAGACTGTGAGTAGTGTAAAAAAATAGTTTAACTGTGCCTTTCACTTGTAGGACCTTCAGCAAAACTATTGTTCATGTTTAGATTCTAAGGAGATTGTTTTAATGGAAGTTTGTGGTTGGATGAGCAAGTTCTGCTGTCAACAGGTACATTCCAGAGCTCTCTATATTCAGGTGTGTGAAGTCCAGTCTGAGAGCACCAGAGTGCCATTATAGAGTTGTAGTTCTCATTTAGGTAAAGGATAAAAGCACCAAATCAGTAAAATGTGGGTTAATAAATCTATTTAACTTCTAAAAACCCACAAAAATATACTTTTTTGCTTTTTTTCAAAGGTCCTATCTTTCTTCTAAACAAATGACTGTTGCTAATAAATGCTACTTGACATGGCAGGTGTTCATGGCAAGCAGAAACATGATGAAAATAAAAAACTAGAATGTAATTTCTAAACTGAAACAAGAGCTTCCACTTCCTAGAGTGGCAATTGTTAAGGCTGCTGATGTGGAGCTGAAAATGTCTAGGGGACATTACAGCTGATGTGCTTGCTGCCTTTCTGGTCTGGTGGGATTTTTTTTTTCAGTCAAGTTTCAAACCCTCTACTTCTTCACTTTCTTTTTTTGCCTACTCCCAGCTGTGAGAATGATAAGGAAAGTGAGCAGGTTTGCAATATATTTAATAACTGAGAGGTTTTCCATGCTTCTCACTCTGCATTATTTAAATAGTAACCTTAAGGTCCATTATCTATATTCGAATTTAAAAAAAAATAGTTCTAGAACATGCACATTAATGAATTCTTGAGCGTTTTTCCAAGACTTGGTGCTGGTTTATCAGTTTGTTGTTTGATCAGCTACAGTTACATTGAACCCAGAGAGATGTTTTCAAAAGTTCATAGGTATAGTTTGATTTTGATAGAATGATTCAGCCTGATTAAGCACAATTAGAGCCATGCAAATACATACCCATGAGACAGAAATAGTAGTACATGTGGAGGATAAGACCAAAACCAAGAGAATACCACAAATCACTTCTGAAACTTGGTAAGAAGTAATAAGAGAAAAGTGAGGCATTACTGTTTTTGTAGCTCCCACTACTTTTCAGAAAAAAACCCAAATATACAAAAACACACTGTGTGATATTTTTAATGTGTAAAAATACAGAATCTTATCAGTATTCTTTATGTGAAAGAGCTTCAAAGAAAGAGAGCATTGTTCCTGCAGTCGTAGCAGTGGTTAATGAATACTCTTATGTTACTGTTTCCATGTGAAAACCCAGGTTCAGGATTTCTCAGGTGAATAAACAGAGAAAAAACCTCAATTTGATTAGTTCAGAAGTTAGAGTACCACTTAACTAAAGAGCAATAAGGCATTAAGAATAAACCCAAAAGATACATTCTTTTTATTGGAGGATCTCTCTATCCCTCTCTTTATGGATGCAAGAGCTAGAAAACAGATGTTGAGCAGGTGGAGTCTGTATCCATTGCAGATGTGATGTAATGACTAGATTGTCATTTAAATTAAAATTCAATACAAATAAATCACAGGGCATAACCCTATCTTTATTATGACTTAAAGAAAAATAGTAATGTTGATTTGCAGTTTCCCTGAGGATTTCAGCAAGTGCTTTACGTGATAAGAATGTGTACCCTCTCTTAAAAGAGCTAGGCATCCTTTAAAGAGTGCATCCCAGACACTTTGTTCATTTTCAATTGAAAGTTTCCTGTATTCCTATACTGTGCGCAGTAAGGACAACAAACAATAAAGGAATATGTTTCTTTGGAAATAAATTAATCCTAGTGCAGCTCTTCCTTTCTGCAGTGTAGTCAATTTAAAATGTGTGCATATCAGACAATACTGAAAAGTTTACCATAGAAATATATTTCATCATGTTTCCTTTTATATTGATACCTACCCTCTTCAACAAATTGCCTGAGTGTTTACAGAGGTTGCCTTTATATATTCACTCACATTTTTGATTAAAAAGTTCAGATGGTTAGGACTAGTTTTGCAGAAAGAAAAGCTGAGAAATAGAAACAGAAGTATTTTTTTCTGTAAAGGTACTTGGGTGTGATTTTCAGTTTTAATGTTTATTGGTATTCAAGATCATATTTAATTTCAATTTTAAACTTCTTTTTCCATTAGAAGATTTTGTGAATTATGTATGCAATTATTCAAATCAAGCTGATACTTTTTTTACCTGGGGAATGGGTGTTTTATTAGTATTAAAACTATTATTTGAACTGCACAGATATGTAGATAAGTTTTTTTTCTTTTTATTAGGCAAATTTGAGAGGAAGGAGATGAGAGAAGAATTCTTCTCTGTAAAATTACCAAAAGCCCAGTACTTGCAGAGGTTTTATAGCTAAAAATTATTCCCTGCTATAGTTTATTATACAGCTATTCTTGTTAAATAGCAATTACTCAGTGGTGACAATTGCATTATATTCTGTTTTTCACAGAATTTTCTAATTATGGATTAGAATTTAGACACAATGCAGAGAAGGAACACAAAAAGCAATACCTTCTGTTAGGCACAGGAGAGAACTGCAAATTATAGTGAGATTAGCTGTTGGTTATATTTGAGAGGGTAGGAAGTGATAAAGGCTAGGGTGGAATCACCTGGCACAGCAGGGGATACCACCCATGATTTTTGGATGTTTGGTTCTTTATTTTCTCCAACAGCATTACTAAACATTTAACAGCTTGCTATGTAGCAGTTACAGAATTCATTATAGACAACATAAACCACAGAAATTTACTGGAAAAAAACACATTGCCACTAATTTTCAACATTTTTGATGCCACACTGAAACATACTTGACAACTACTTTACTCTATAATCACTGAATCTTCTCATGTTTTGCATTGCCTTGTAAAATTACCAAATAGGGACTTAGAAGTAATATAAGAAAGCTAATTCTATTGTATTTCCTTTATGATAATTGAAAATGTAAAGTAAAATTGTCATTATTATTTGAAACAAATAAAGAAGTAGTGCTTTGCCATTGCTGCTAAAATTTTTCAGTATGACCATAATGTTGGGTTTTAAAAAAAATAAAAATTAATACACTGGATTTTTTAAAGGAAGTTTAATAAAGTGTCAGTATTTTTATGCTGTAACCTTTAATATTCTCAAGTCTGAGCATGTGGTGCATTTTGTCCAGAAATACTATTCATGCATTCTTGGTCTTCATAACAGTATTTCACTGACAGTTGCTAAGTACATTTTGTATCTTGGCTGGAAAATCTTTAATGTGAAGTTCACAAGAGTTAAAGTATTGAATTTAGTTCTCATTTTAGAGAAATGTATCTCTGTAGTATCAGTTAACTCATAGGCTCTTGTCTTTCCAGGTCCAAACTTGAACCTGAACAGAGCAATGTGTCCAAATCACCTCTTTCCCCTGAAAAATCTTCACAGAGTCCTTCAGAGGATTCTGAAGAAAAACTTTCTGCAGAGGAAAGCAAGGGTAAGAATAAAATGTTGTTACATTTTACTTCTCGTGGCAAGACCCTTCACTTTAGAAGGGTCAATTGCTATGACTGGCGTGTTTTCCATTTTCATCTTTCCTGAGCTGATCAGGCTTCTGTGAAGCATATTGTGAGACCAAGGAAGCAAAATCTTAAACTTTTTGACATGTGAGCTAAACAAATCGTATGCTTTGCTGAATTCTTCATCCACTTAATAACCTTTTTATGAACTCTTTTCATTTATTTTTATCAATATTCTGTCTTCTGAAATTTGTCTGATTTTTCCATGTTCCTTTCAGTGGATGCAAGGAATTAGAAGGTAGGTCAACAACTCTCTGGGAACATTCTGTAGTTTTTAAGCACAGAGACCTTGAGTTGGACACTTCTACAGTAGGAACTAGAAGGTGGAACATGCTCACACAGAGGAGGCCAATGGCTGGTCAGATCCAGTGGTTTTGGGGCTTTCTTCTTGACAGCACTGAGTTGCCCTGCTGGGAGGATTGCATCTCGTCTTTCAGGAGGCAGGAGATAGCCAGAAGTCCAAAGCAGTATCTCTGACCTTGAGGTCATTTTAGATGGTGCAGATTTGGATGGGATTTGCACTGGTTCTCATTCCTTGCCTGCTTCTCAGACTAAGAGATAGAAGCCATTTCAATTCTCTTGGCCATTTCAGCCTGTCCTGGGAGGTGTATGCTGGCAGAGCTTTGGAGCAGAGTGCCTTTTGGAGTACCACCACTATGCAGATAATTTCAGGTTTCCTGACTAAAGAGAAATTTTGTTTCTGTGATTCTGGAGTTGCTTTCCCTGGCTTGAGGTTTCCCACTTGTGTTGTCTAAAGGAGACCAAGGTACTCCTTTAGTGTGTTTTACACCAGGAAGTTTTTCCCTTCTAATTTCATTACACTGGGACAATACTTTATCAGGATAGAACAAATGCAATGGTTGGCCATTATTATTCTGATAAACAGTTGTTTCTTTAGTGATTTTTATTAAAAGAGTTAAGTTCTTCTGTTAGGTGACTCCAGGGCCATCCAGAGGGTGGATTCATGTGAAGTGGGTGCTCTGCTTCTGGATAAAGTCTCCAACACTGAATTACCTCACAATGTGTGAACGACTTCATTTGCTGAAAATGGCTTTGCTTATCTTCCTAAGCAGTTTGTACTTTTGCAGCCCTATCAGTGTGCCTTTTTCCCCCCCTTGACACTGAATTTATCGTAAGAAGGACAGGTTTTGATTATGTGCTTACCATTTTATAGTGTGTCATAAGTGATGCAGCACACAGGCGCACAGATGAGTTTCACCTTAACCTGTTATCAGTGTTTTGCAGCTGTGAGCTGGTGCCACTGGAGAAGCAGCAGCATTAGTAGCATCTTCATTGCCCTGTGATCTTTCCTTGTTACCAAATGTCCCTGCAATCTCTGGAAGTGTGCACTCCCACCACATAGTGTCATTACAGTTTTTAGGCCCAAAAATCTGTGCCACACCATGGAAAATACTGTTCCTTGGTTGCCTTGGACACAGCAAACCACTGCAGTAAATAGAAATGCAGGTATTTAATTGCACATTAATTTTGATTACTCCAGTTCTCCCTTTCTTGAATTTTTGCTTTAATTTTTATGAGAAAGTAGGGGTCCTGCCACACCAGTGGTGCTGCTGCAGTACTTGCAAGGGGTTGCTGACTAGACTTTGAGAAAACTATGGAACTTGTATATCAAAATAAATCTGTCTGGAACAGTATGCAAATGCACACAGCCTGTGATTCCTCACTAAGGGTAAGTGCTGGTTGCTGCTGCTTATAGGAATCAGCCTTGTGACTTTGCTGGTAGGTGGTTGTCAAAGTGTGAAAATAACATGAACAAGATGACTAGGAAACAAGAAGCTCAGTTTAAATCTTACAGCCTTTGATTTATACTTTTTTTTTCCAAGTAACTTTTCAAATTTTTAGGAAGTCAGAGTCAGTTTGCAGTAAGCTTTTTCATCCTCAGGATGTTGGTGGTTTAGAGAATGGTGATAATTTGTTTTTGAATGAATTAGCCATCAGCAGCATGCCTGGGTCCCTTGGGTTAAATCTCATCTGTAAAGATACTTTTGAGAGCAGCTTGTGGTCCTGTCCTTAATTTGAAAACTATGATGAACAGCTGAATGTGCTACTTGATGTGCTGAAGCACAACTTGGGTTTTGTCTGGTTTTTTGGCAGAAACCAAAGCAAAATGTGATTACCTTTGTTTTGAGGCAAAGCACCTGTTTACATTAGAATTATAGTGGACATGCCTCATGGTAGGAGAATAGTCTCTCTGGAGAGTGCTTTTATATACTGGCACTATTTATTTGCATATTACAAATTTGACATTTAGTTTATGGAAATAAATGTAAATAATGGGTAGCTTTTGAACTGCTCCACAAGCTTAGCAGCTGTCTCCTTTCAGCATGGAAAAAGGTTCCGAGGATTTGATCATTATTTTATATCTCTGTCACAAGTTAACTACTTCTCTTTCTGAAATAGAAATGTAGTTTGGCTTTTTTTTTGCTGGCTGAATTGCAGAAAAGCATTAATGTCAGCTCTGTGAAAGCTGCAGAGAGCCCAAAACATCCCACAGTGACAGGAGGAACCCTGGGGAGATAGATGTTTCTTGCTTACCTCTTCCCATAAGTATGTTTGCTTATTAGCCATCACATGGGATAAAGGTGCTGTTTTTAATAGTGCTGGCAGGGCCTGCAACTAATTGGTTCCTCTGGGATAAAATAGGAGGGGTTTTCTCTTTTTTTTCTCCATAAACTAATTATCTTTTTTTTTTTTTTAATACGGTAAATAATTTATTGTAATTTTGATGTAATGTAAATACATTGATTACCTAAACAAGTAAGTTTTGTGTATCTGTGAAATAGATTTGAAATACTGATAGTACTCCATGGAAAAAATAGTTGGATGCTTTCTAAACAATCTTTAAAGGGATTGTTTGGTTTATATTTTACTACTCAATAGAAAGAACTGATCTGTTTTTTTGTTTGGGTTTTTTTTTTTGTTGGTTTTTTTTTTGGTTTTTTTTTTTTTTTATTTTTTTTTTTTTTGTTTTAATTCATTATATTCCTTATCCACATCCATCATTTGTAACATTTGTAAACAGTTGTCATTGTTTATGCATCCTGGTTAGGTTATTGGGAGGCCAAAAAAAGAGTTTATGAAGGAAACATACACAACACTCTTTTCCAGTATTAATGTTTTCAAGAGTTTGCACAAATACTGTCATGAAGGATAAAAGGGAAAACTTCTCCTTATATCTCTTTTCATATTATAAATAGGACTGCTTCTTTCAGAGGCTTCCCAAGACAAGTCAGTCTCTGAATGATGATGCATCAGTGCAGCTTAAGCAATTGAAAAAAATTAAATCCAGGAAGTTGTAACAAAACAAATTAAAATACATATAAATGCACAAAAGATTGACTGGAATAAATAGGAAGCCTGAAATGTATGAAAAGGTAGAAACTAAAGCTTTCTGTGTTTTAATTTGCAACGTGCATCTGATGCATCGAAGCAGGTAGAGGGTTGATCCATTGTGGGGTGGTGCAGATCTCTCTTGGGTTTTGTAAGGTTGTTACAGCCGGTGGGGAGAAGAGAGGCTCTCTCTAGGCTGCAATCTTACAAGGTTTTTAAACACTGATGCCAGAACAGCTTCAGAAACAGTAGATTCATGCAGCACAGTTTCTTTTCTCTCCCATTCTAACTTCTTCCTCTATAATCAGAAGTATATAATTAAGCCTAAAATTAAATCTTCCAGAAGGGAATATCTCAGAAATAGCCCTTCAAGATCTTCTATGCCTGACGCATACAAAGATTTATGCAGATGAGTAGCTTTAATCAAAGGAGAAATACGACTGAAATGAATGAAGCTGCTTTGATGTGTTATGGTTCATTTGTGGGGCTGGAGCAGATTCCTGTTCTGTGCAGGAAGACCTCTTGCACAGTGTGGTGTGGGATTTGCACTGTAATAGGAAGCTAAACAGCATGACAAAATCAAGTTTGAGCTTTGTTCAAAACATCTTTGAGATTCTGTCTTTAGTTTCTGCAAGGAGAGGCTGGTGGTTCTGTTGTCGCACTGGAAGATAATACTTTCCATATAGAATGTAATTTTGAAAATTGTGTGGTTTTTCTGTTAAAAGACAACTGCTGCAGTATTTTGTGCCCTAAAAACTCTTAGTGCATTATGAGTTGTTCTACATCCTTCTCTTGTCAGTATGTTAATGCAACTGCCTTTAGTTCACAAAATTAAACCTACATGAAGACGTTTGGCCCTCTTCAGAAATTAAAGGTTATTGATGGAATTTTCTGCTAGAAATACAGGGTGAATCTCAGTAACTGACAAAGATGACACAACAATTTCATCATCAGTCTAACATGGATGAAAAATTATTTTGACTTTGCTATTCAGTGCCCTGTACTATTCAGTGTCTCAAGTGTTTGGTGGTTCTTTTACAGACAGAAATCTGCCCGATGCCCAAAGTAACCTTGGAGTATGGGGGGATGGCAGAGGTGAAGATGAGCTGTCCCCTGAAGAAATACAAATGGTATGTTTATCCTGTGTCTAATTGTCCATTTATTGTATATTTTTCTGTATTCACGTGTGGTAGAAAAAAGTACAGATTCACCTAAATTAGCTTTTAATAATTTATGCAGAATAAAGCTACAAGAAGATACACTTTTTGCTTGTGATTTCCTGATTCTTCTGGCAGCAGCTAATATTTAAAAATGCTATGAAATATTTACATAAGGACAAGAAGTTAATAATTGAAATTAAAATTGTTTTCTACCATTACAGTTACTAATTGCTTTGTTTAGTGAGGAAACAATAGAAATCAAGGCAACATCAGAAGAATCATTATGAAACTTCTGAAAGAATAAATTGTTTGCTCTTTTTTTCTTGGATATTTTCCAGAACACAAGTAGTTGTAGTATTTAACTATTACCATGAACTTATACTTAATTTTATTTCTTTTTATTTTTTTATTATCAAAATCAGATTGATTTCCTAGAAGCAATAGCTACAAGGTGTCTGTCACAACAGAATTTCATTAATTTTAACATTTTTACATTTCTCTGCTATCAGCATGTTTATGGATTGATACAATTCTGCTTACATTTGAATAGGAAATCTTTGACATAGGCATGATTGCTGACAGCCTGTCAGATTTTTTGATATTTCTAAAATTTAGCATTTTGAACAAAATTCTTAGAAAAGCACTCTGCATTAGCACACACTGCCTGGGTTTATATAAAGAAAGAAAAACTGATTTCAATCAGTAGCTGTGCAGATATCAGAACAGTACCCTTTATAGGGCAAAGGGCTGCAGCAGTATGACTTGGTGAAGCTTCCTTGGCAGTGATTCGAGATGTTCCCAGACACAGCACACATCATTCTTCCAGTCAAAGATGAGTAAGTTGCACATAATTATGGTATGGCTTGTTAAACAGAAAACTTTCTTCAGAGGCTGCTCTGTATGCTCTCATACTGTTCTTGAGTGCCAGTCTAAAATCTAGAGGCTTACTCCTGCTTTCTGTTTTCTTTTAAAAGATAATTCTTCACATATTTTTATTCTCCTTTCTTCAGGCACAATACTGTTAGGCCCCTTGCTGTGAGCTTCCAGTGAAACAGGGGAAATGAGAGTTGAGGATGATGGCTCTGACAGGGCATTCTGACTGAAAGCTCAGTGCTGCTTGTGTTCTGTAGGCCTAGGATCATCGGAAAAATCTCCTCTCTGAAAGGGTTTTTGAGCTTTGGAACAGACTGCTCAGGGAAGTGGTGGAGTCACCATCCCTGGCAGTATTTAAAAGACATGTAGACATGGCACTTAGGGACATGGTTTAGTGGTGGCCTCGGGTTGTTTTCTTGATCTTTAAGATCTTTTCGATCCTAAACAATTCTTTGAAGAGGGTAGCTTGCAGTCGGCAAACTGCTGTGTTGGTTTTAAATTGGGATGGTTTGTGTCATATCATACTTAGCAAATCCTCAATCATGCTTCCATGATCCTTTGTGTAAATAAAATAATGAATTAAAGCCCTATCATTGCTAAAGCACCAATTCCTACTGTTTTTTTACCCTCAGGAGAGAGCTTGATGTTGTTCAAAATGTTTGTAGGCTGCTGCATGATTCACACAATAAATTTCAGTTCATAACTCTGACTACAGGTATATTAATGTTTTTTACAGTTATTGTGAGCAGATGTCTTGTGATTGCATAGAGTGGGAAAAATCTCTCTGCTGTTTGGAGTCATGAAAATATCTACTTTTCTCTGGCTTTATCTTTTTGCTGGTTGGTTGGTCTTGTCTTAAATTCAGGAACAGCACATCTAATTATTTCTCTCATGGGATAACTAAAAGGAGTAGTGATTATTTATTTTATGCCTTGGATTTTTAGCCATATATTAAGCAGTTTGTCACTTTATGCCATACTTTGGTAACGGACTCTTTCATTGTCATAAACAAGGCTACTTCAATGAGCCATAAATCACAGAGCTGTGCTGATTGCCAGAGCTTGGTTTTATCTTCCCATCATGTAAATCCCTTTGTGACGCACTGGTATATGAGGTGTTCAGCACTCAAACCCTTTGTTCAATTGCCTGTTTTAGCATATCTTAACTGCATTCTGTACAAGCATTCCATCAGGCATGATTTCAAGTTGCGAAGATCATTTAGCAGTTTAAAAAGCAATCTGCGCCAGTGGAAGGCTTTAAATGTCAAAGGGACTTTTTAAAGAATACTTTCTCAAGTGGATTTGTGCTATTTGTAAAGGATTAAAGTCATTCACTGTTTCTTTACTGAAAATTTGTCTTCTCAATTAGTTACCATCTCAGTTTTTTAAGGCAGCAAAATAGGGAATTTCTAATGTTGAGTATTTGTACAGATATCCTTACAGAAGTCAGAAAAAACAATTGCAGCATTGTAGCCCCACTTAGTCATTCAAGGATCAACCAGCGATCCCAGTGCTAAATCTCATGGTTCTACTTCATTGCTCTGTGCCTTGGCTTTGTTGTGAGGGGACTCCACCAGAACCAGATATGCAATAGTCATGAATGTAAAGCAGTGCAGTGATGAAGCACCTTTAGCCATCTGCTGCTGGGAAGTAAATATCACTGTATTTTAGGCAATTATATTTTCAGAAATGCTCTGCTGTGTAGGTGGTGTCACTACAGACAGCAGTGACAATGACACTTGAATGTATTGCAGCAGTGGTATTATTTTATTTGACAAAACCATTGGATCTTCAGAGTGGAAATCAATGGGACTTTATGGAACTGTGCAGTATGTTGCTCTCTGTTCCCCTTCAATTCATGGAGCTGGGCACCTTCCCTGAGATCTCTACCCCACAGTGAAGGTGGCAGTGCCTAGTAACCTTCCTCTTAGACTCTCCTTTAACCCAGGAGAGAAGGCTGTTCTTACCAATGACGTGCACAGTGAGCCTCTAGTACAAGAAATCTGGATGTTAAAGTTTTTTTCTTCATTGTTTATGACAGAAATTGCCTGTGTCAAAAGACTAAACCTTTCTCTGTGAGATTGACTGTTACCCTTCTTCAAACACATACCTGTCATTTCAAACTCACTACTAGGAAATTATACCTATAAATTTTGTATCATTTTCTTCTCCCCTTTTTCCAGTTTGAACAGGAGAACCAGAGACTTGTTGGTGAAATGAACAATCTCTTCGATGAAGTCAGGTACAGTTTTCTGTTACTTGACAGATGGTGGCCCATGCTGGTCCCATGCCCCCGTGTGCAGGGCTTTGGCTGCCGGACACCTGCCTGCTCCTGCTCTAGTGCTGTGGGAGGAGCTGGGACAAAACACCAGTGCCCAGGAAAGGAACCGTGTGCTGTCCCACACTGTAAAGAATGCTAGCACTGGTTACATGTGGAAGGTTTACCTTGTCCCTTACCTTACCAAGTTTTAAAGTAAATTTTCCATTTCTATCCCATTGTCTGCCTGGATATCCAGACAGCCTTAGAGGATGTGCCATTGCTGACCCCATGCAGAGACAGGCAGTGGTGCCATTCACTCTCCCCAGCTGTGCAGAACACTCAAAGGCTGCTTGAGCTAAAAACTGGCTTCTGGGTATCAGTCCTAGGCAAAGTGAACTGCACACACCAGAGCAGCTGGTGTCAAAATCAACTGCATGGGCCTTAAATGGAAGAAGGGAGACAGGTGAAGCCTGTGAAAGCTGCTCACTGAACACTTCTGGGGGTGCCTTTCCCAGGATTGCACTGTGGGCTGGTTGTTTTCCAACCAGGCACTGTGCAAGCCCTAGTCCAGGCTGTTGCTGCCTCACAGGTGACTGACAAAGCAGTGGCCTCCTGAGCAGCCACTTACTGGGCTGGAGCGTCTGAATCTGAAGCAGCAAGACATGTTTGCGCTAGTTTCTAATGGAGTATTTCTCTTCCTTGCCAAGACAAATTGAAGGAAAAGTGGTGGAAATCTCCAGATTACAAGAGATATTCACAGAGAAAGTCTTGCAACAGGTTAGTATAATTTAATGCTGCAGCAGCAAATGTAACTTGATATTTTCTTGGGGGCATTTTGGTCTTGACTGCCAACTTGTGTACATAAAATTAATGAAGTTTCAATACAAATGTCAAGGAAAGTATTTTTGTTTGTTTTTCAAATTTAAAAATGGTGAATTTACTGTTGTTACTTACTAGTATGTATCAGGAATGGAAAATGAGAGAGATGTGTTAGAATTATCCCTCTGCTTCAGAACTGGTGTCCTGTTAAATGTTATTTAACAGCATCCTGCCTGGAAATGTTGGCACCTCTTCCAAAAAAAGCTGGGAAAAATCAGAAAAAATTGACTCTAGATAAATGGGAGACTTCCTTCAGGTCTTGGTGGTTTCCATTCAGGTTCATAAAATCACCTATAAAGAAATTACAACTTAAATCTGTTACTCTTTGCCTTTGCATCAATGAAACAAAGATGTTAGTTATACCAGATTTTATTTTGAGTTCTGCTTGTTCCCCAAGTCCTTGGAAGTGTTTTTTTTCATAACATTCATTACTGTTTCTCAATTTTATTTCTTTTTTAAACAGGAAACTGATATTGACAATATCCATCAATTAGTTGTGGGTGCAACAGAGAATATAAAAGAAGGCAATGAAGACATAAGAGAGGTAATATCTTGAAGCTGTGTTTTAGACTCGTTTCTCCTAACTTTCAGTTTTTTCCAGGTGTTGCTTTAAAACAGCTCATGTGAGCGGTGCAGTGGGTGTTGGGTGTCAGGACAGGGGTTTGAGAAAACTGCTCAATGCAGCTGAGCTTCTCAATAGTTCATGATCTGAATAGCTACACAGGACTGCAGAAATCTACTTGGCCTCAGCATTTTTTTAAACATGCAGGTCACCTGGCTTGCATTTAAGCACCTGTGAAGTTATTTAAAAAAAATAAGGGGAAGTCAGAAATTGCAGACTACCAATATAAGACAGTGGTGAAATGGCTGAAACAGAATGCTGAGTGTTAGCAGAGGAGACTCTTTACCACCCTGGACACCATGCTCCTAATAAACAAATCTCTTTCACTCTTTTACAAATTAGAAGGAAAGGCTGTTTTCTCTTGGGAACTGAGATTGCAATAAAAATTGAGTTCCTGAATTAGGCTACTGAGTAAGTGGCTCACTTCTTTCTCCCTCCTGAGAACACAAAGAAAAGGTATCTCAAGGATGAGTTATCCACTGCTCCGCTCTTCTGAAAAGTGCACCAAACATGGCAAGAACTGAAGTTAGATTTTGCTTCACTTTTTCATCCTGAGGAAGAGTAGTGAAAGGTGGTAAAATAAAAAAAATTTGTTACTCACGTTATTGTTTGTAGCACATTAAGAAAAAATCATTATGTAAATTTTAAAAACGAGAGCAAAAAACAAATCCCCTGTTGGTCTCAATTTTGGAAAGGAGAAGCAAAGAAAAATACTGGCTCTGAGACTGAAATACATGACTGAGTTATGTCCAGAGGTGTCAGGGATTTTGTTTTTGTTTGTTTGTTGTTTGGTTGTGTTGTTTTCTCATTTGTTTCAAGTCAGATCTTTATTAGAAAGATGAAGGCCTGATTACATTTAATCACAGAATTTCATTTTTGGAACTTAAAACTAACTTTGAAGCATGTACTTTCTGATATAGTTCCTTGTGTTTGATTGCATGAGATCTTGGGATTTTAATGGTTTTTATTTTTTTTTCCAAATGTGCAATTTTAAGATTTTGAGTGTGACTTCAGTGTGATAAATCTAAAGAGGTACAGCAAACCTGACCTGCATTCACCTGAAATTAAGGGCAAATTTGTTGTTTCACTTGTGGGAGGGAAGGAAGATGCCATAAAAAGGCATTCTGGGTTGCCACTGTTGAAATGCTATTTACTTGTAATGGTAACAGGAATAACCTTTCCTTCACAGGCCATCAAAAACAATGCTGGATTTAGAGTATGGATCCTCTTCTTCCTTGTGATGTGTTCATTCTCCTTGCTTTTCCTGGACTGGTATGATAATTAATTAAACATTCTATTGGCTCCATACTCTGTAAATGTTCTCAATTTTTTTTTCAGTGAAGGGGGTATAACAGCATACCTGCATATTTTATGCATTTTCTCACAATTTTATGATGGAAATATTTTCCAGTAAATAAATGTGTACACATAGCTATTAGCACATTCAATCCCTGTGTCAAACATAAAACCACGTTTGTCCTCTGGAGAATGTAAAAGTCTTTGAAAAAGCTGTGAAGAAAGCTACAAGCTGGAGCAGAGCTAACAGAAGAAAAAACAACAAATACTGGTTTTGTCACAGCCACGCACCACTGCTGTGCAAAGTCCAGCTCCCATCCCAGATCAAGAGAAAACTGTTTCTGTGCAAAAGCATCTACACTGTCTCAGGCATTTATTTCATCACACCACTTCAGTACACAGTGATCACTTGCACATAAATGACCTTTACTTCTAATCCTTTGAAACTACTTGACTTAGAAATCAGCTTGATCTAATGGTAGTAATAATGATAAGGAGTCAATGAAAGAGCTTTACTTGTAAGTGAAGAGAGAGAATACAACACAGATTGTGCAATGAAACAGATGTTCTGGGATGCTGGAACAAAGCCAAAGGAAAGACAATTAAAGTCAGACTCTTCAAAGTACTGAAACTGGGAGCAATTTGTTAACTAAAAAAGTCTCAAAACCAAGTGTAGGTAAGACTCAATAAACTCCCTCCTGATAAAGCAGAGGGAAAATGGTTTTGACTTCAAGAAGCATAAACAATCTGTTTCTCCTAGATTGTAAGGCTTACTAATTTTTGTTTATTGTTATGAGGAGAAAAATAAGTTGTTTCTCATCAGTATTTACTTATGCATTGAAGTTTTTATTGTCCTCAATTTAAGGGGAGGAGATGTATCGTGAATTTCTATTCTTGGGAAACAGACCTTTCCCTCCTGTAAAATCTGAATGTCCTCTACAAGTATACTGATATGTGTGTGTTTTCCTGTCTCTCTTCTGAAATGTATATTTCTATACATTTTATGCAACAGGCACCATCATTCTTATTCTCTGCTCTGCACAGAGTGAAAATGTCAAAAGTTACATGTGAATTAATTATATTCAATAAAGCAGATGCCTGTTAGAAAATGCAAACAATGGTATTTTTTAAAGATCTTAACATAAGCAAAGAAAAAGGTATTTTTAAATGCAAGGAAAAATCTGGCACATAGTTTTATTGCTTCTTAGGCATTCCACATACCATGATGACTTAATAAAAAGCCTTTTACAGCTGCAATGTGTAATGCACATTTCCTATCAAATTTAGACATTGAGTCATAATGGTTATTTTTACTGTATTGGGATGACAGGCTTCTGCTGGAGAAAAACAGAAGTAGAGCTGACCACATTTGTTCTACTACACATCATGAGAAACAGCCTATACTTATGTTCTCCCTTCATTTTTGTACAGACTCTACCAAGGAAAAAGAAACTTTTGACATGTCCACTCTCCCTTGTCCCATTCAAGTTACATGAATAAAAAGGCAACTTGCTTGCCCAGATGCTTCACACACTTTTGTATGTTAAATTAATAAGATGTCTTTTTATAATGTATATTTAAGATTTATAATAAAAATGAAAACATGATTTCACACAAAGAAGAGGTAAGTTTGTAATTACAATGGAACTTTAACGTGCATCCACAATACTATGTTCTTCTACGTCTTTTCCCCTCCCGAGCCATACACAAACAGTTCTACTCTTCACTCTGTTTCACATAGAGCTTTAACAGCCAGTTGTGGTATCTAATATGCTACTGTTTCACTGGTGATCCTCCATCTTCTAAGAAGTATAAAACTGCAAACCATACACAAACAGAAAACTCTTTCTAACTAATAAAAAGGGAGAACGTGAATGTAATACAAGAGAAAATTTAGACATATTACTCCCTCAGCTGTATCCAACAAATGACATAGTGGACTACATGTACTGTGAATAGGTTTTTTGTCTCTTTAGTATGATCAAAAGATGTCATTTCTCATTAGAACATCCTGAACTGTATATTTTTTACACTATCCTCAACACCCACCACTAAAACTGCCTGTGTTTTTCCAAAATGCCTATCTAGTTTGTGTTTCAGTGCACATCCTTACCAAGATGCTAAAGCCACAGTGGAAATGCAGTTAAATCCTGTTGACAGCAATAAGAAAACATTGAGCATGCCTTGTTGCAGAGAACTTCATTATCACTTACAAAAAACAGTAAAGGAAATGTAAGGAAAAATGCGACCTGACAGTTTCTTTCTCCATACAAGTCATTACATTACGCCCCGATGTCAGTGCTGACTATCATTCCTGCTTGAGCCCAAACTAAACATTGCTTACAGCTTTCAGCTAAACAAGAGATCACTCTAGTTATGGCTGGGGTGTTTCAGTTTGCAAAATGGCAAAGAATTCAAAAACTTAATAACTTAAGTATCTGTTCAGATAACAGAACACATGATTTATCTAAGGTCCAAGCCCTGAAAAATCCAGTGACAAAATCTATCAGTATCCAATAAACTGCAAGAACATATCTAACATTGGAATTTTTTTTTTTAACATTGAAAATGGTGTCAAAGCTCTACAGCAATGCTGATATGCACCTGGGGTTATGCCCATGAATGTTCTGCAGCAAGTTTTTGTTTTCAGTTTTTTACTTTTTTTTTTTTTGCAAAGCAGTATCAGCAAACAGAAGCAGTTACACCATAAACATGAGTAACCTCTAAATTATCCATAATTATATTTAATGAAAAGTTCCTTGAAGTCCCTTAGTTACCTTCAAATGACATAGTTTTAATAAGTAGCTTATCATACTAAGCTGATTTCTCAGCAGCTTCAGTCTCCTGTTCAGACAGTTTCTCTTCTGACAGTACTGTCATCCACGGGGACACGGAGCGCGTGATGGTTTGTTTGGCCAGGTTGTAGTGGTTTATGACTGTGTAAAATTTCCCTCGAGCGCTGGAGTCTTGTTCAGAGTAGTAGTTTTCCAACCCAGCTGGAATGCACTGATTATTCTGAAAAGAAAATCCATTGCTTAGATTTCAGATATGGCTCCCTGACAACACATGAAGCAGGTTAAGGAGTTTTTTCTCCTTTTCCTTTAAGTCAAAGCCAACAGTCACTTTCTATGAGTCAAGATGTAACATACAGCAATTAACTACAGTATTGTCCTACTGTGTTCAAAATATTCTTCCCTGCAATCCTTAAACTACTCATATATTTGCCAGAAAGACCAGTCTGGGTTTATATGCCAGAACAATTAACGTACAAGAAATGTGCTTGGCTAAAATTCTTTTTGAAATTATTCAGCCTCCAGTTCCAGCCACATTTTGCTGTTTATTCCTGCCCACCAAATTCCAGCTGTTTGGATTACAATTACAGCTGTCCATCTCCTACTGTTAGATTAGGTTCAGGCAGTTTACCCTGGTGTTTGCAGTCTGAGGGACAGATAGCAATACAGATATATTGGTGCCATGGTATGAACAGTTTTACAGCCCAGTAGCTCACACGTTATAGGGATACTGTGTGGGTGGCCAAGCATATGTGCAAGTTGTACACACATACAAAATACTTCACTCCTGATTGTCAGGGAGATGTAGCCAACAGCAGGCTTCTAAAAAGCTCTCTGGAGCTGTGAGACTACATTATTTCATTTCCCAAGACTGTAAGAACACTAAATAGAACTTGCTAGATGCTCAGAGCTTTGGAAAGTTAAATAGATAATTTAGAGAGTAAAATAAAAGTCAGATTCATTTTGCTGTCATCTTAAAAGCCAAAGTGAATGTGCCTGTGCTGTGTGTTTGCCACAGGTATCATCCAGGAATTCTTCCAGTCACAATGCAAGAAGAGCCTACAGAGCAGCTCATTGCACTGAAGAAAAAAGTTATTTAGACATATACTGTGACCCCCACCAGGTTTTCCCCAGAAGGTTTTGGGCTCTCTCTGCAGGTCCTATTACCACACTGCCCAGTCCAGGCAGTCTTGCCTTATACTTCAACATGTCAGGGCAGTCACCTGAGCAATTGAATTGACTCTTGTAAGCTAGAAGTAGCTGCAGCTTGAGGAAAAAATAATTTAGTCATTTCTACTCTGGATGTTTTAAAAAGAAACAGGATATTCAGTCTTCTTCCTTCCAGCACCAAAGGACTAAAATTTATACTACTACAGCACAGCAGCTTTGAACTGCTACTATTCTACTCAAAAACCAAAATTTTATATTGGGAATTACTCAGCATAAAAAAACATGCAAAAATTCCATGGGTTTTAGGACCAGATTCTACCTCAAAAGTGTCCACATTTACTTCTGAGTTGACTTTTGTCCATGTCAAAAAAAACCCCAAAAACACAGACAAGCACCAAGTAACAACAGTTTCAATTCATAAAGCAAAAGATGGGTGAAGACCCAGCAGACAGTCTTGGCTTAATACAAATCTTGCTTCCTAATAAGGCTAGCATGAAAAAATCCTCAGAAGGTATGAAAGAAGAAAAGAATATTTGCCAAAACAAGAGGCCCACAGGTAGTCTTAGAACCTGCCTGCCCCTGATGAGTGATGAATTCAATCACCTAGCACACGTGATGACTCAAAGATGCCTCGCTGTCACAAGACCAACACTGTCACTGTCAGCACCTCAGTGGCTCAAACCCACAGGAGTGACAGAGACCTGAGAGTGTGTCAGACTCACAGGAGTGCCCAGGGTTTCCACAGCCACCCTGCTTCCCTTTATCTGTAATCTTTTGTCAAGGCAGCAGCCAGGGCAAGTCTCCCTGCCAGTTTTGTTGAAGTAGCACCACAAAGCTGGGTGGCTGCATCCCAAAGATGGGATTTAACCCTGGTTAAACAGCACCCATGTCCATTCAGCACTGTAAATCAACAGAGGCTTTCCCATGCTCATAGTCAATGTTTTTGCCAGCTGCAAGACTAGGACCTAGATATATAAAAACATCATCCAAGAATATGGAATAGAGCTATTTGATATGCATATTCATATACATCAACCATGTCATCTTCTGGAAGTATTATCCATGTTTTATCTGGGATAACTGACACTACTTCTGATGTGATAAAATGACTAAGAAGCACAGACACAGACATATTTGTAGTGATTATTTCACTCAGTCATGGGATGTAATCACAATTCTAAATATTTAAATGGGGAAAGGAACACAATCCATTGAACTAATGAAATCTGCCAAGGAAATTCAAGCAAATATAATTATTAGAGCTGCAGACAAGCCAAGATTACTGACAGTCTGAAAAAAGGCTACAGAATCTTGTATTGCCTTCAGAAGCAATTTGCTTTGTAGCAGGCAAAAATGACTCAGTAATGGGTTGAGTTTTTTGTGGGGGGCAAGGGGGGCCTTGTAGTCACAAACATGCAAGACATCTGACAGAAGAGCCTAGAGAAACACACATCAGTTTCCCTCTTGAGTACATTTTTGCTCCTGGGACTTCATGCTTCTAGAAGAGATGGGAAAACCTCCTTTTACTCATTGCCCCTTGTGTACTGCCTAAGGAGAGTCCCTTGGCTTGCTTGCCAGTCAAGGCAAGCCATGCACGCTCAGTGACAGAGTGATGGAACTGCTGCTGATTCTTACCCTACCACTTGCCTGAGACTTTCATGTATGTAGAACATTTATTTCCATCCTTTTTATTTGTTTCCATGGTTCCCAGGTGAGGGAAGAAGGAAGGCCATGGGGAGAAACTGGGATGCTTCAGAGTGACTTGCCAGTCTTTTCATTTTTTCACAACCCTTCTATTTTGGAAATTAGTTACAGGTTATGGCCTTTGATGCCAGAGAAAACCCTGGCTGCCAGTCTATATTTGGCTGAATTAAGATGATTCCTTTTGTTCCTCTGACATGAAGATCCCAGTGGTATTCACTTATAAATAGTATCCTCTGTCACGTTAACTTTGCTGGGTCAGTAATTCCCAATTTAACAGATGATGGTGTGGTCTTCAATGCACTGAAATGACTTTGTTGTACTATCCACGAGTCTGTCAGAATGCAGGTGCTTTGGCAACAAAAACTAAAGGGCAACAGACAGATTCAGTACAGAACATACTGAAACCCTGGGGAAATTCAGGATGTAAGTGCACTCAGGTTTTTGTGATGAGTCTCACCAGTAGGTTCTGATGAGTGCTCCAGAGAAGCAATCTGCACAGCTGCAGTACTAAGGCTGTCTCAGAAAGCTTAAGCAAGCACAGAAATAAGACTGCTGTACAAAGGAAAATGAGCACCTTTTAAAGCACACCTTCATGCCCTGGAGGCGTAGCACAGCAGAAACCTTTGGAACTGCTCCATGTATGAGAGCATCAAAGCAGAGGAAAGTGAGTCTGACTCAGAGCTGTGGTTAGCTCAGCCTTTATGCAGAGATTCCTGCAGTACCAGGCTTCCTGAGGCAGGCACACCTTTGCCCTTAACCAGAAAAATCACATCAGCATCTAAAACCTGGGAACATCCAGGCCAGAGAATGTTGCTGAGGCCACCTGAAACAAGAAGCAAGTCCACAGAGACACTGGTCACAAGGTGACAGACTTCATGTTTCCTAGGACATCTGGGCCAAGCTATGCCATCACATATCATGGACTCCTCCAAAAAAAGACACAAAAAAATACAAAGTCATCTTAACAGTAGTAGTTTTCACACCTTGTGTCATTTGCCAACATCCTTATCCTATAGAACTCTTTCTTAAAAGAATTACATGACCAAAGATGCTGTGTCTCCTGCCATTATGCCATCAAGCAGCTGGAAACAGAACACCAGCTCCAAGAACACCACCAGGAGAGTAACCAAGATGCAGCCCTGTGTGTGCGCTGCACCTTATAAACAGAGCATGAGCTATGGGACATTCTGCCTAACTTCTGTCCCAAACACAGGACCTGAAAGAGAGAAACACAACCAGACTCTGGTGACAAGGCAACTGAAATGTAGCTGAGAAAGTGTTCTTTCCTTAAGTATTTGAGACACTGCCAAGAAAAGCCCACAAGAAGCCAGAAGGCTGCAACTCAAAGGAGAAGACAACTTGGTGTGAAAGGGGGCAGAAGCAGGAGGTTGTTGCTAGACTCACATGTAACTATCTGTTCCTGTCAAGTCAGGATCTCATCAAGACAGGCTTGAAAGGAGCATAACAGTCCATATTGCAAACTGCTCAATGCCAAGATAAAGCTTAGGGGGAAAAAAGGCCTATTGTCCCCTGAGACATGAACACAGAGGGGTTTCAGTGCCTGACACAACACAAAAAGCCATCAGCAGAGCCAAAAGCTGCATCTCCTGAGTTACAGCCAAGTATTCTAACCACACTATCTTCTGCCCTTGAACAAAGGAGAAGCAGTAACCAACTGAATGATCGAACCTAAATTAATCCAGAAGGGCATCGCTGATTATAATTTTGGACTAGATTCTTGTAAGATATTTATGTGCTTGAAGTGACAGATAAAATCCTGAACAGAATTGTTGAGGAGTGCTGAGGCAGCCACCCCTTCTTAAATCCTTTTGAGGTTTATACTGGGTACCCATTTGATTTATTACTTGACTAAATATTATTAAAAAAACTAAAGGAAAGAATGCCATTATCACTGCTATTTTTCTTACCTAATTACAGCCAGGTTCACCTCTGCTAAATTTACAACTGGGAGGTCAATGTTACTTTTCTGACTTTCAGCCCAGGTCATAGCAAAGGACCCAGCACCACCATCTCACACAAATAAAGTGAGCCCAGCCTCCCTTTTGGTTAGAACCAGTATTTTTTTACAATAAATGTTTTCTCTTTTTTGGCATCACTTCTGGCAGTAGGGCTTGGAGGTCACTGTTCTAGAACAAGAAGTTCTTTGTACAAAAATAACCCTGAAGTAACTCTACTACTCTTAATGAGAACATCACTTTTTCTTTGACATGTTTCAGATTTTTTTTCTCCACACTTTATCATTTTCTTATTTCCTAAGACACAGTAATTTGAAAGAACGTGCAACATTAAACCATATGACCCACAAATGAGGGCTTTGTCCAGACAACTGCAGGTGAAGCAAGTCTGAAAGGTACCAGTGTTTAGACTTTTGCTGTATTTTCAATGTTTACTATTAGCAAAATAATACTATTAATATTGTGCAATAGTAAGACTTCAATTATAAATTACAAAGCAAAAGCATAGCAGGAAGCACACTAATTTATGTAAAGGAACACCAGATCTGTGCAATACAGCACGCCTTAATCAAGGTTATGCCTAAAACAACACAGAATATTACATACTCTGCTTTTCTAGAATGGGTATGCAATTTACCTTGAAAACAAATCCTTCTGGACAGGTATGATCATACTTGTAAACCTTGTAGACTACCAGAAATACAACACACGTTAAGAATGCAAGGGCAAAAAGGACCAGCACAGTTACCTGTAAAGAAAAATAAAACATACTTATGTTAGTAATGCACTGCTTATTCTATTGCTTGTTACTGCAGGCAGCAGAAGTCAGCTGTGAATGCACTTTACAGTAAAATCAAGCAAAGGATAAAACCAGATGCTTAATTATTGAGGGAGAACAGAGAAGCAGCATGTAAGTGTTTCTCCCTGCGCTCCTCAGAGAAGGAAGAAGATCATCTGGGCAGTGGCCCATTGCCTGTACTGCAGGCTTTTTATGATTGCATTTCTGTTCAAGGCACATGAGGCCAGGACACACCAAGGTAGCTTGTGTCTGCTATTTTTTCAGTATGTGGATGATGTAAGTCTAAGTCTAGTTTATGTCAGCTGATAAGCATGTTTGTTTCCCTGTGCCTGTCCAAGAATGGAGTCAGGTGTTAATAAGTTAGCACAGGTGTCATCCAGAGGTAACTTGCAGGGCATGGAGAAAGCAATGTCTGCCCTCTCTTGTTAGGATTAGAGTTTGTTGCACCTTCCCTGACCTTAGAGATAGTTACAGCAGTAGTCTGGTGTATTGGTTGCTCAGTGATCTGTAATTCATAGGTTGAAACAGTACCACCTCATCACACAGAGCCTGTACAGGAGTAGTTCACTGCCAGATCCATAAGGAAGTGCACCATGTTGAACACTGGGCTGGCCCCCAGGAGTTGTGTGGCACCTCTTTCCACAGTGCTCACAGAGAAGCCATTACAGCCAGCCTTGCAAGGCTTTTCCCGTGTCCTTCAGTACCCCTCTGCCCCTGAACCTGGGCTGCAGAGAAGTCCAAGGCACACCTCAAGACAAACCTGAAATCAGTGTCAGTATCAAGCTAACCTTCCCCAGGTACAAACTCTGAGCAGCTGGAGACCAGGAGCCTTCTGGTGTGTCACGAGACAGAATTACATTTAGAATTATGTCACCCATTGATGAGAGAAAGCACAAAATTTTGTCCAGCAGTTACAGTACAAAGGTCTCTAATTCAGATACATTTTCGTGGACAGTGTGAGCTGAGCACATAGCATTCATTACCTGGGAAAATATCCTGAATGTGTATTTTTATTATTCTAAAACTTCTACTGATAGACAAATTAGTAGGTCATGGAGATTACACGGTAAGAGTGGTGGAGAAAAATTTTCTTTTTGGCAAGTTAGAAAGAAGTAGGCATGTGCTACAGCATAAGAAAGAGTAATAAACAGAAACAAACAAGATTATATGACTCATTTTTTAAAACAAAGTATAATATGATTTATATTTTAAAGTAAGATGAGTAACCAGCTATATACAGCTCCTGGAAAAAAAACCTTAGGCATATGAGGGTCCATTAATTGAAACAAGAATAATCTGGTATTTGAAAAAGCAAAAATAAAAAAATGTAACTGCCTCTTGGTAAAAACAAGCACCATACACCCCCCCTTTTGATAAACCACTGAATTAACAGAGTTTGCAACACTTTAAACTGTGTGTGGCAGTGGTATTAGGACATTTCAGGACAACAATAAACTTAAGGGCCTTCTCATCCTGTGAAAGCAAATCTCATCATGGGCAGACAACAGCAAGTGCTATATTTCCTGGCAGAAACAAGGTTGAGCATTGTGTGTTGCTGAAGCCAAGGATTTAGTAAGGATTTTTGACAGAAACCAAATAAGCAACAAAAGGGAAGGCTGGAGTAGAGGCAAGGAGAAGTGGAGATCAAAAAGTAACTTAGCAGAAGAAATGTACATATTAATGTAACAATAACAATTGAAATGAGACATGGAGCAAAGGACCTTTCTGGAATAACGTTCAGTTTCTCAACAGTTGCTGGATTACAAAAAAGGAGAAAAGTTTTCTTAATTAACCTCTGAAAACTTCACAGTGACAACAATTTTTGTATCTAATTAGTCTTTCTCCAAGTTTATCACTTGTTTGCATACACAAAAATTAACATGGATAGCTCACTCTGTCTTGCCAGCCTTGTGTGTTCTCCTTAGCTCTCCCACGCCTCAGTATGTCGTGCATGAATCCAAGAGACAAAGTACATTTTCACCTTCCTTTCTGGTCATTCTCTGTGGCCCACTTTAATAACAACAAACATAACACTCATGCGCACATCCTAATTCCTGGCCCAGCTATGCCCTAGCTCAGCCCTTCCCCTCGGTTTTTATCAGCTTCTGACTCCATGCAGCCTTCAGCAAAGGCTGCTCCCTTGGGAACACAGGCCTGTGACATGGAATATGGGCACTGGCAGAACTGCTGTGGCACAGATCAACTCAGCTCGTATTTGTCTCCACCACAGGTAAGAGCTAAGAGTTTAAAATGTTCTGAAAAATATTCTCAAGTCCCAAAGTATTTTAACCATATTTTGTGGCCCTTCTACTAGCAGCCAGTAGTAGAATTGTAACATTATTTCCCAGCTGTAACCATTCTGACATATAGATGAGGTCTGGGGAACATACTGAGCCAACATACTAACAAGCTGTTTTGTAATGAGACTAAATGTTAAGGC
The DNA here is from genome assembly GCA_013186435.1 of Turdus rufiventris. Lineage (NCBI taxonomy): Eukaryota > Metazoa > Chordata > Aves > Passeriformes > Turdidae > Turdus > Turdus rufiventris. Next base: position 86,104 of record PYHW01009582.1, read on the forward strand.
AGTAAGAAAAAAACTGTATTTCCACAATTACTGCAAGATCACTCTTAAAAGCTTTAAAACTGCTCTGAGAAGTAACTGTTCTTTAAAAGAAGAAAGAAGCCCAGTGTTGTGTTGATTGCTGAAGCCTGTCAAGTTGCAGAGCCATGGCCTCGGGGGTGATTTGCTGGGACCTGTTTTCAGTGACAGTGTGGAGATGCGAGTTCTCACTGCTTATACAATTTCTTCCATTGCCACACAGTAAATAAGCCATGGGAAGAGATCTTATGGGTCCTGCTTCAAAAATCTCATAGAATATTTTTCTCTCACTTACTGTATTTCCTAATGTTACTAATTTTGGTATTAACATGTAAATTTTTACTCTCATTATCTCCAATGATTTGCAATCACACTCCATTTGCAAATCCCTAATCAAGTAAGCTCTTGTCTCCTTCCTATTAGGAGAGAAGCTCCCTTCTCCTACCATCCTTCAGGATACAAATAACTTCTATTTAAAGACAGTTGAAGATGAAAATGGCACAGATGGAATCTAGCAATGGATTTCTTTCCAAGGTGATTGCCATCACCTGTTAATCCACTTTCCCCTTTTAAACTGAAAATCCTTTTCTCTCCTCTGATAGCCATTTTTCTTCACTCTAATAACCCACCACTGATGATCCCTCTGCTCACTTCTGAACCTGAGGCAGTCAGTTTCTCTCCCTGCACTAACACAGTGCAAAACCCTACCTCTGTGCCTCACCTTATGAGCCCTCTCCTCCCAGAAGGCTTTCAAAAATAAAAGCATGAAAAAACAGAAGGCAACAAGCAGCTCTTCAGATCACAAGCAACCCCAAAGCTATCATTTATTGCCTTCTTCCACAACAACTTTACAACACTCGCTATAAACTGAAATTACTCTCTTCTTACCAACACACAACTCACAACTTGACCTCTTCCTCAGGCAGGAGCAGCTGCAATGCATGCACATGCACCACTTCCCTTCTTCTGGAAGAAAATCTCGAATCTCCTTTATTGTGGTAGCCAGCTGGCAATGTAGGACCCCACACAGTGCATTCACAAGCAGAATTTTTGTGAATTACTGTGATCATTCACTGCCATTCATCCTGCAGAACCTCCCAGGTGACTCTCACACCTCAAGAGTGATGGGCTTTTAAAATACTTTTCTTGAAGTAACTATAAGATAGGACAAACAACCATTTCTTTTAACTAGAAATTCAAAGTGTGATTTTGCTTTCATCTTGAGTGTGACATTTAAAATTAGTTTTAAGAGGATCTGGCAGCAAAACGAAGTGAACAGAGAAGATGACAAGATATTATGTATGTGGCAGATTTTTGAATAGATTGTAAGTGAAGAGCAGAAGAAGGACAATGTCTAGCCAGAAGCCATTAGAGTAATCGAAATGAGAGATGACTAATGAATGAACTAAGCATACCCACAGCAAAAAACCTGTCTTCAGACTCTGTAAGCAGTCAGCTGAACAAATTAAACTCACCATATCTGACAACTACCCTATCATGTAAACAGCTTGTGATAAGGCCTTTACCATGAGATCTAGCAGATCTTCCTCATCAGGCCACGCTATTTTGCCTCAACTGCAAAAGATTGCAAATGATATTTTCTCTGCCTGACTACTGCAATCTCCTCCTTCCTCACTCCCTTTTTACTTACTTGGACTCCCTTTTTCATCAAGCTGGAATACTACAGCAAAATTCATTAACTGCACCAAGAGTGCCTGCTTCTCTTCACTCCCTTTCCTGGTCATGTTTCAAGGCATGCCCAAGTCTACCCTTTTTGCTCCTCTCAGCTCCATCCATTTTGCTGTTTATTTTATCCTGTCCTACTAAAGCCTGGGTACCATTCATTTCTCCTCTGCCTTCACTTCTACATATCTAATGTCTCCTCTTGCCTGAGATTCTTTCATTAACCCACTCACTCTGTGCTGTTCTGCACCACGCCTTTCTTCATGCTTTTTCTTCTGTCAGCACACAAACCCATGTATACGCATTCCTATTATTAGAAGAACTAACAAGATATGCAATGATTTTCACTGCTCAATCACTGGCTCTTGGTCACATCTCATCTCTGTTCTACATCTATGCATTATCTATTTCAACTGCAGCCTCTTGGGAACACAACTTTCATTTCTGATCAGGTTGTAAAGTGTGAGGCACAGACTTGATGCTAGCACTGAACAAGAGGAGTGAAAACATACACAGAGCACCTTTCATAGGAAATGATTTATAGCCAATTAATGCTTTGCTCGCCAGTAAAATGCAGAGACCTCTGGGGTGAAATACAGCAACTCTGTACAACTACTTAGGACAGGAAATTAAGATTATTGCTATCCAATTTAAACTACAAGAGAATTTCAGACAGACGGTTTGTAATTACTATAGATTGTGTCTGGCTACATCCCACAGACAAAAATTTGTAAAACGTTGCACTGAGTTTCTTGTTAATGGCCATGACCTCCATTTCACCTCTCTCCACTAAAATCCTGCATCTCCAGCTACACAATGCCCTCTATACCAGCATGTTAAGAGAACACAAAAATCAGCTTTTCACTTATCACTGCTTTTGCAAAATTATGTCCCTGTTTGCTATTACCTCAGCCTGTCCCTGGAAGTTTAAATGACAAACATGTCTGAAACAACACACTCGGGGATTAAGGAATGCTCACCTTGTGGGAAATGGCAATGTGAAAGAAAAAAGGAACATTTACATCTCTACATGTAATATTTGACTCACATTCAATTACAGAACAAAGCAAATTACACAGAACACCCTGGTGCAGTGCCCTGTACATGCTATGGGAATGTACAGGATGACCAGGTGCCTTGATTCAGAAGAGTATTTCTAACACTCCATGTCATGTTTAGCTGGTACCCATTTATTAAACTCAGCTTCTTCACCACAACATTCCCATCAAAATGTTGTGCTCGAAGAGGATGATACTTTGGGGACAGATTTTAGAGAAAAAGCAATAGAAATCAAAATACTGTCCTTCTCAAATAGAAATAGCAAAGAGGAGAAAATTATCTTGGATGCTTATGTGGAGATGACTGGGAATAGCAGCAAAAAAGGCAAAAAAAGGCAGGCAGTAACAGAAAGGAAGCTACAGGACCAGAGCTTATTAACAGCGACAGTGCAAGACAACAGGGCCAGTCTGCAAGGGAATTGATTAAATGAAACCTGAGGGACACACTGTTACACAAAAACAGGTTAACAAGGCACTGGCCTTGAGATCCTGGAAGTGCAGCTTAACTCAGCTGTTCATGGCAATGTTCCCGTCATCTTCTATCACACAGCACCATACACTGTGTTCCTTAATAACACAGATCTGAGGAAGCAGTTCAAGAAACCCTGTGGCACCAATAAGATAAGAACCTTACTACCTTCCCATACAAACCCAGAAGATATTACTGAGGCCAGGAAAAAGGCTGCATAATGTTATTAAAGGAGAAGAAAGGTTATTTAAGTGATGCATTTGGAGGGATCCAAAACATCTTCTGTGTCACCTGTGTGACTGGTTCTGTTCCAGTAAAAGGATTTCTGATGGAGACAGTGGCAGAGAACATCTGACCTATAGCAGGGGAGCTGTGTTAAGATCCACTTTACTTAAATCTTCCAGCTCTGACTATAAAATTCTTTTCAACCAAAAATTTAACAGGAGGATTGTCAATGTCACATCAGAGAATATCAAACACAAAAAAAAGGAAAAGTGACAGTTGCCATGCAGTACCTTTACTTATATCAATTATTTTTAAATAATTGTTATATTGAAAAAAACACCTCCTTAATTTTTCTTATTTGAAGTAGTAATGAAAAAAATTTAAAGCCTGCCAAACCCTTATACTTGTGAGCAACTTTAATCCTGTGAGTAGTTCCACTGGAGAAAGAACTACTAAAGACAGTAAGTACCTGTCACTCTTCCAGCACTAAGTGACAGACACTTAAGGAAGTGACACTTGTACAGGAATCAGCTGACATCTGCTCTTAACAGACTTTTAAAGTGGGAGCAAAGAGCTACTCAACACACAAAGAAATCACACAGCAGCAAAGAGAATTGTTTTCCTTGTTTCTGATTATTTTTGCAGCAATAATAATCACTGGCATTACTAAGAAGTGCAAGTGTTAAGGCAAAAACATGTCTGAAGGATGCCCCTTTTAAAATAGAAAAAAACTTGAACCATTAGATATACATTGCATACGTTTTTGCAGTCTTAAATTGACCAGGTAAAACTGTGAGAACTGATCTTGAAGTTTGAATTCATCCTCTATAATCTCATGCAGACATTCCAACAGCTGCTTGCTACTCGATAGCGCATGGTCTTAGCACAGAGATAAGCTTGAGGCTTTGGCTCTGCAGGTAGACATGTTAAGGATAAAGTCAGAAGAACTGAAATTTTTGAACAGAAACCAAAGGCTGAAGGCATATCACAGCTTGTGTTGATTTAAGGTCTTGAAATTTATTATGGAAAAAAAATCAGTGTCTGCTTTCAAAAATACCTCTAAATGTTCTTTATTGAGGTTTTCTCAAAGACAGAAAAAAAAAAAAGTAATGCTTTGCTACAACAGATTTTTTTAAATTGGTGTGTTTGTACACAGCTGCCAGCTGTAGTCCAATCAGTGGTGCCAGAGAAGACATCCTACTACAAAATCCAACTGGAGGCTGTAAAAACACGGCTCTGTCAATAGGGGAGGCAAAGATTCGGCCTTGGGTAACCTAGACCATAAATATTCTTCTGCCCTAACTTCCTCCTATGTCCCAATTCACAAGAATCCTTTGTTACTCTGTAGAGTAAAAATTCAGGGAGAATTTACACGAGAGAAAAATCTGCATTGTTCAAAGTTGCTCTCCAGATGTGAAGAACTGACTCCCCACATCAACCTACACTCTTCAGAGAACAAAAGCAAGACTTCTGTTTCTCAATGGGAAATAAATGAAAAAAACGTATCTTCCTTAGCATGGTTAGTGCCATAAAAATAAATTAAGACAACAGGGTTCTCAGAATCAGGAAATCTTCACATTCTTTTGAGAGATTCTGATTTGAATTCAGAATGTGGCTTCATAGAGGAAAATTATGCTTGCCATTTTCTTTGAAAAAATTCTCAGCTCTGTTATAACTGTGGTAATGTGAACTGAATGCAGAAAAATAATTGATTATTCAGCAGGTGCTAAAACACCAAATGATCTACATGCTGGAGTGACTTCATTTGTTATATTGTGTAACTTCTCAAGAAGAACAGCTTTAGATGATCTGCACTGCTGAATCCCAAAAATACAATCTGCTTTGTCATTATTTAAGAAGAACATCCTAGAATACACATGCGAATTATTTGTAAATATGACTGACTTGCTTTATTTTTAGCACAGTGCTTGGGCTGTGTCTTGTGGCAAGCTTGTGCATTGGTGATGTACCATACTGAAGTCATTAAAATGGCATCTGAAAGTTTTTACATGAACACAAGCCAAAGTCAATATCTCACCAGTTAAATAATGCATTTCATAATTACAGCAAATATTTAATTTTCAAACAAATATCTTTTTGCTCTCTCAGAATCAACAGCAGAAGTTAACACGATGGTTCACAATTAATAAGGACCCAGGAGAAAACCTCACAGCACTTTTCATCTACATATTTATGAAATGTTATCAGCAATTCATGTAATATTAACTACTGGGAGTGGTGAAGACGACAACCATCCCCACTGGAGACCTAGTCATTTCCTTTAGAATGCTGCAAGCAGCATAATTCAATTCTAAAATTGTTAAATAGAGATTAAGGAACATTTCCAGGACCTGAATGTTCTGCATGAACATTGTTTTCAATTAACTGAACCAAAATTTTCCTAACTGATCAATCCCCATACTCTTCTTTGGAAACCTGGACTTACAGCCACAGAGTGAATCACCCTGCATTTCCCAAGAGATACCAAATCTTACAGAAATCTCTCTCTGATGCAGTAGTTACCTAGCAGCAAAACCTAGCAACCCTGTAATATGAGATTAACCCCAGAGCGATCATCATAAAGTAATATCTAAAGGATATTTAGTATGCCATCCAAAGGTATACAAAAATGCAATGCAAAAATCCTCAGGCTTTTAGCTGTTCAGCTACACAAATTAGAAAAGACTAACCAACAGCATAACAAGCTATTTACTTGTTTTCAGCAAGGTCTCATTCACTCATTTCTCCCAACAAACAGATAAAAACCCCCAGCTTTACAAAAGGATGCAGAAGCCTTGTAGATGTGACTAAGACATTCAAAACCATTCCTTAGCTACAATTTAATGTTCCAGCAATGAAATCCCTTAGGCCCTACTGCTAAACCCTAAGTGCAAAGTTCTTCAGATATAGGTTCTGCTCAGCTGCTTGGAACCAAAGTCCCATCAGGGCACTCAAACCAAAAATTGCCTCTCCTTTCTCTTCTACAACATAGTAAGCATTTTCCAGTCACCTTAGTGTGGCCAGGACATGCACAAAGACAGCCAGACATAAGCTCTCCTTGTTCTGAGCTGCCCATTTGCATTTACCCTACCCTCACCTGAGAGGAAGGGGATTACTCTCAAGGACTGGGACTGTGGTGTCAGGAGGATAAAGAGAGAATGTGAGTCAGAATGCAGTATTTTCCCTGAGGAATGGGATGTCCTTGCCACAAACCAAGGAATAGGAAAAGCTGGAACCAGGTTTCTTACCTCCTTAGTAAAACCCTACCACACCCCAAAACATCTCTTCTTGGCTGTCTGGGGTGAGAACCTACAAGCTTCACTGTATGGCTGAAGGCTCCACCAGGTGAGTGGCACTTAAAACATTTGTCGCAGCAACACTCTGCAAAGTTCCTGTCCAAATACAGGCAAATCCCTCCTTGAGCCTTCAGTTTGTTTGTTTAGCATGATTCCACTGAGAGCTGCATTTGCATTTCTGAAGGTCAGCTTGGGCCTGGGCAGCTTCTAGAGCACTGCTCAGGCACAACAGTACCGAAATCTCTATGTGTGCGCTATCTATCATGTAGACAGAGTTTAGAACTGTGCAACATAATCCACACCTTTACTGAAACTCTGTATTTTCCCCTCATACTAAGTGCTAGGCTTTCCAAAGGTATTTGTACTTGTGCATTGAACAGTGTGGTCACCTCGTGCTTAGAAGTGCTTTGGTATCCTTGGGTAAGATGCCAAATTAAAAGCACTGAAAACCTGCTTTCTTACTGTTAAAAGAATAGTGGAGCATGAGCTGAAGTGCCAACTTTCCTGCTTTGCTTTAATTACACAGATTAAGAAAAACTATCCTCTAGTGGGAAGGGGGAAAGGATATTCAAGCCTTGCACCAGTTAAAATCTCAGGTTTTCTGTGGGACTAATGCAGGGATTGTGTGGACACAATCTGAGTCAGATTCTTGCTGAACTGCACTAACAGATATCACCAAACTTAAAGATTAAATTGGACCAGGGAAAACTGTCGAGAAGGAGTTCTGGTACATATCCCTGAGTTGCCAAGTCATATATTTAACTATGAAAAATACATAATGGACTATGACAGTGCTTTTAAGAGAATAGTTTGGCCATAGTGATAAGTAAGAAGCCAAAAAGAAAATAAACATTCTGGTGGTTCTTGTCCTTCAGCACAAACAGGAGCTTTAACTATGCCATGAGCACTCCCCTGTGCAGCCCACACACACCCTGGCAAGCCACATTCTGAAACCCACACACTGACAAACGCCTTCGGAATTCATCTGCCAGTGAGGGATTACAACCAATAATGCTGCAAGATTTGATTTTGCTTCTAATTGTTAAATACTGAACTATTATAACATTGAATTAATTTTTCTCATGTCCAGCTATATCCACAACAGGCACTCTGTTATAGCCAGTTCTGACTACAATCAGTGATTTTTAAGCAGTTCTGTGAACACAAGCGAGTCATTAACATCATCACATTGCACTGCTTACCTTAAATCTTTCTGAAACCCCTTCAGTGATGCTGATTGTGAATTCAGCTATTTTAGGAGTACGGAACTTTCCCTTCTTGCGATCAGGTTCATATTCTGTTTTTGTTTTGACCACAACCTTTAAGAAAAAGAATCAATCACAAACCTGTCAAATAAACTGACCACAAAAACCTTAATTGTTGTTTAACTCTTATTTTATCTGTTTTCAAGCACATCTAGCACCATATCTTTTCCCTCCCACTTTGTGCAATTCTTCTTTGAACGCTCTAAATCATTAATTATTTTTTCCAGTATATCAATCATCAACTAACCTACCTCTCAAAGTGGTTTTGATGGACCTACAGCAAGACTTGTTATGCAACAGTTTCGCAAAGGTTCAATTTTTTCATCTGTGGTGATACTGTGCTCTTATACTAGGCAAGGATAGGTCAATTCCAAATCATGGACCTTTCCACTTTGTATAGCTTGAAAATAGACATTTCCATTTGCTTCAGGAAATTCCATTAATGGGATTTCAAACTGGACACCAACAGAAGATTATTGAAGAGTACTCATAAAAATCTTGCAGATGATGATGCCATGTTCTTTGATAGCAGGATTCAGAGTTTAAAAAAAAAAAAAGTGAAATAACCCATGTAGTCTAGTTGCTATTTACCATGTGACAGACTATGGCCCTTAGCACTCTTATTTTTAACATCTAATTTCTGAATTATCAGCTGCAAGCAGCAAGATGCACATGAACCCCTGTGTTAATGAGATTTCTTCAAACACCCCAGGCTCTTCAGTTCATTCCTTGCTGTGAACTACTGCCCCAAGCTAGACAGTTTGGCACCTTACCTGTATTCCCAAAATATTCATTACGTCAGTCGTATCTCTGCTGTTCTCCTAGGCATTCTAACCATACAAAATTTTCACATATCTAACCTATTTGCCTCATTTTAGTCTTCTGCATTTTTCAGGAACTTTGTTCTCAAGCTAGGGTACAGTTTATTGTAGTGATGGTGCTATTGCAATTTGCTCAATTTCCTCTGTTTTTCCAAGGAATAAATATCTATTCTTCTAGAATTTTGAGAATCAAATTCTATCATTAGCACAGCCTGTGGTATTGATAGCAAACACATTAATCACAGAAAAGCCTGGGTTGGAAGGGACCTTAAAGATTATCTTGTTCCAACCCCTTTCACTAGACCAGGCTGCTCAGAGCTCCTTCCAGCCTGGCCCTGAACACCTCCAGGGATGGGGCATCCACAGCTTCTCTGGGCCCTGTGCCCAGGGCCTCAGCACCCTCACACTAAACTTACTCTCTGTTTAAAGCCATTCCCCCTTGTCCTGTCATTACATCCCCTTGTAAATAGTCTCTCTCCATCTTTCTGAAATTAAGACAGTGGCACTTCGGGTAGCCAGACATTGAAATGACAAGCTTTGGGTTCCCTTCTTCTCATTTCCCTGAATGGTACCTAGAACATCTAACTGTACCTAGACTCAGTACCATAAAGTTTATTAGACACTTTCACAGTATTATTCAGTATTAATATTTCACATATTTGTTCAATATGTAGGTTTAGAAACTACTTACCTATTTTCAACTATAATTAGTAAGACAGTAGTTATTACAGATTTAACTTTAAAGCTGCCCAACAGCATCCTAAAAGTTAACTGCCTGATGATTTCTGGAATGCTTTTTAAGATTTTAGTTCTCTTCCTCCCCCCTTTATGTTGCATAATCTCAAGCAACTCAAATCACATTCAGCTGACACTGAATGTACAGTTCTAACTGCTTGGTTATGTAATGTCTTCTTTTGTTTAACATATCTAAATATGAATTTAAATCACTTCATCCCTTTAATTTAGAAACTGTCAAAATCATCAAATCCTTAGCACTGTAGTAACTACTATTCAAGAAGTTATGCTTCACTGCCACACTGGAGCCTTGCAAGTGAATAACAAGAATAGATATATGAAGTATGTACTCCTATTCATTATACAAGAGTGTCTGCATACTTCAGAATTTGATCTGTATGTCAATCTCTTCTTAATACTGTTTCTTTTTTTTCCACATCAGTTGCCCTGCTCCTGCAGAGCTGCTCTCTAGCAACCAGTAAAGAGACACTGACATGACTAACCAGTTACAGAAGGACACCAGCAGGACCAATAAATTTAATCTTCCTCCTCTATGTTTGCAAAAGGAAAAGAAAGCTAATATGCAATTGGACAGTGGAGAGTAGAAGAACCAATCAAATATTCCTTTATTTAAGTTGCTACTTTAGCTGGACATTTGCTTTCATTCAAGGCAAATAACATCCATCCAGGTAGGAGGAGTTCTGCTCCATTCTAGTAGGAGCAAACGGGCTGGCACAGAAACCCCTGGGTTCACTACAGAGGCTCTGCTCAGGTTAAAGCTATTACCATGCAGATCCCTTGTTCAGACTTCTGCTTAGCAGTGCAGGAACAGAAATAATTCCTTTGGTCATTGGTCCTTGGTAATCGGTTAAATCCAGTCACCAGTTGGCAGATGTATCAGACTGAGCTTGTTCTAAAGCCTTAGGGTGTGATTTTGTCCTCAGTTACAAGATTTACACCCATGTAACTGAGGGCATAAAATGGACCCTCAGGCTCCTGAACAGCTGCTCTGGCTTACTGCATTTATGCCTGCCAACTGGTCACCACACACAACACAGAATGGTGTTGATAGCAATTAAAATGGAGGTCACACGTTTATTTGAATTGCCTACAAGCAATACTCTACCAAGGAAAATTTTACAAGCTAAAATTCTTTACCGTGAGTTAAGATTAAGTGAATTTTTTTGAGGTTTGAGGAATGTATAGGAATCAGTTTAACTAGAAGTAGAATTCAGCTTGTGGAAGACACAAGGCCAAAAATAAAAACTGTATGAAGACCACAAAGCTTTTTTATTACCAGATGCATATGAGAAATTACAAGTAAGAATCCTATTAAAACAGGATACTGAATACCCTGAAAAAATCCTACTCCTGTGTGACTCCTGTGTAGTAGCACTTACTGAATTCCTTCTTGTGAGGACAATAAATATATTTACAGGCTATCACATCACCTCACTAAATCTTTAAAATTAAATCCCTAATAATCAAGGCATTTAATGAGGAATGCAGGAAGCACATTTCCCTTCCAACATGTAAGCAGCTCATTGGACTATCCCCTTTTAGCTACAGAGGATATCTGAGTCACCTATTTGGAGGTTTTTGAACAAAATTAATTGCCAAAGAGAAAATTCAATGGCCTGTTCTCATCTCATTATTTCAGCTTCTCTGAGGTTAGCATTAATTTCTGAAGCACAGAAGGAAAATGGAAGTGCTCTCTGTTGCAAGTATGCCCATGCCCATCTTACAAAGAAATAAGGCAGGACAATATTTCCCCATCAAGGGGGCATTTTCTGGACACAGAAAATTCATATTATTCACAAAGAATACACAGGATCTTCCAGATGCAAAAAACATACAGAAAAGGAAGGGCTATGACAACACAGCATAGAGAAGCTTGCATTTGTACAGTATATGTTTCATATAGCAGCACTGAAATCTCTACACTGCTAACATTTCACACTGATTTTTAATGCAAATCACCATTAACGGATTTCACAAGCTTAGCTGATTGGGTTTTTCCCTAGAGGGAAATAGCATGCCTTGAAATACCCCATATTTCATATCTTTTCTAAGCTGCTCTTTACCCATAGCCTATTCTTTTGTTGCTTGCCTGAGATTTGGGTGTGATTCTCCAGGGTGGAAACTAAAGCCTACTGTACCTTATCAGGAGGTGGGAACTGGAGCTGATTGACATCCAGGGGTGTGATCAGGGGGATGGTGTCAAATCCATCCTCCAAAAGGGGCTGCTTTGTGCTCTTCTCGCTGAAATTATTCCCCAGTTTCACCATTCTTCCAGGATAGAGGGATTTTTCTGCTGGCACACACAGGCACACACGCACAGAAACGCAAAATATCAGAAACCGGATCTTTTCCCAGCCCTCGGGGGACCCGAAATACCTTCTGAAAAAAAAATTAAAAAAATAAACGTTGATGGTTATGACTCAGTGATGTATTGGCGTTATGGGAAGTACGAGCAAAATTAAAAAGACCCCGAAGCACCACGCACACAAAGCAGCGCCCCAAACCCCCAACACGCCAGCCCGGGGCGAGCGCAGCCGCGGGGCCCGGTGCGGCATCGCCCGCGGGGAGCAGGATCGGGACCGGGACCGGGACCGCGGCCCCGGCGCTGCCCGCGCCCCTCCCGCTCCGGGCCCCCCTCACGGGGCAGGGCGGGGCAGGGCAGGGCAGGGCTCCCCCCGCGGGGTAGGGGACCCGCACTCACCGCCGCGGCTGCCGGCCCTGGCTCGGGGCTCGTCCTTCCGCCGCGGCCGCGCAGCGATGGCGGAGCGGGGGGCGAGGCGGCGGCTCTCCCTCCGCGGGTGGCTCTGGGCGGCCGCAGCGCCGGGGCCGTGACGCAGCCGCCGCCTGGCTGAGGCAGCTCTGGAGCAGCAGCAACAGCAGCAGCACAAAGGGGCCCCGCGGGGACGAGCGGGCGGCGGCTCCCCCAGCCGGCGATGGCGCAGCGGCAGCAGGTGGAGGGGGCGGCGCGTCCCTCCCCGGGCGGGGCCGCGCCGAGCCCTGCGCTAACGGGGCCGGGGCCGCCGCCCTGCCCTGCCCCGCTCCGCCCCGCTCGGCGCTGCCTGAGCGGGCACGGCGAGCCCCTACAGCCCGGGGAGGGTTCGGCGGTAGCTCGGGCGAGGACTCTTCACTACACCGGGCGGTGGTGAGGGGCCCTCCCTCGCCTTCCCGCCGGCCGCCGCTGAGCCGGGGCGAGCGGGCCGGCTCCGCTCCCTGCGGCCCTTCCTGAGGGGAAGGGACGGGCGTGCGCCCAGCACGATGCGAACATCGGGGCCGGGCTGGCGTCACTCCGGGGCAAGGCGTACTGAGGAGCCTTGCAGCCGAGACAGCGAGAGGACATCTTACAGCGCGCCTGGCTCGGGGCGGAAAAACCCGGAGTGATTCATGTGCACTGCGCTGTCTCTGTGACCCAAGGCAGCCAGCGCGCTCCTCTGGCAGTCTTGCAGGTGCATCGCTTCCCAGGCAGCGGAGCGAAAGCGCTGGGGGCGATGCAACAAGTGCCGGGCTGGTAGGCAGCTCCGAGAGCAGGCAGACAGGTGCTCAGCCCAGAGCCAGTTTCACGCTTCACAACCAACCAACCTCTTCTCACAGATGCCAGCACGAGCAGCCTCTCTGCGTGCTTTGTTCCAGTTTCCCAATCCAACGTGCATCCCGTTTTCCTGAGTTCAGTGGTTTGTAATGCTAAAGGCCCTCTCTGGCTGTGGCACAAAGCAAGTCGTGTCTCCAGCTATGGATCATCCTGTCTATCTCATTTATTTCTCCCATCAATGTTCTGTCCTGAGTAAATAACGTGTAAAATAAGCTTGTCTTACCTGAGTAACATTTCATAAATCATACTTGTGTGTGTTAAGTAGAAGAAAAAGAGTTTCATTTTATATAGAAAATTGTACCTATGACTGGAAATGAAGGGGTTTCTCAGAAAACAAGAAGCACTTGAATTATTTAACTTTGGCAAAGCCCTTGTCTTACAAGTGTTCTTGAACAGAACAGATGAATAACGCACAGATGGATGAGTGCAATCATTCATTTGTATGTGAAGCCAAAGTCATACAGAACCCAAATGACATCAAAAGTCCAAGTGATGATCAGAAGTGTATTTGACAGTATACTACAGGGAGCCCAAATAACACAGCAAATGGTTTAACAAATTGACTGACTAGTTTCTTTCATCTCTAGCTTTTGTGATTTTATATTTGTGCCCTTTTGGCTGAAGATGGTCAAAAGCTTAAGGAAATTGTGTAATAAGTGTGCGCCTGAAGAAGTATCAGTGTTGGATTAAGATGAATGGATGTAAATTCCCCAGCTGGCTGGTGAAGTGTTTTTTTTTTTAGTTATGCAAGAACATGCACAGGTTACTCTGTTTTAGAGTCTGTTGTAGAGAAAAGGAGAAATTTGGATATCCTGTTCACAGAGTGAGGTATTCTCTTTACCACTGTGCATTTCTTTAATGGTACCTGCCTTTTAGGAATTTATGCTAACTAGTCTTACCTGCTTCTCTAGTCTTTCAGAAAAAATATTTTTGTTAAGCAACGGGACACTACACTTGTTACCACTCAGTGCTTCCACTCAGTGGCTTACATCTTTTTCCTTTTAAGTACATGTCACCCCATGTACTAAGACATAAAAGAAAAAAAGCTGTGTGTATTTGTGTGCAGGTACACACACAAACAAACATCTGTGACTAGTAAGTGTCTTTATTTGCCAGCTATGTAAAATGAGCAATTGAAAGGCTTTAATTTCTGATATCAAATAGCCAAACTTACTACTGATGGTTTTAGGAAAAAAATGAAGTAGCTTAGTTACGAAAGTGATATGCTTTCTAGTCAGAAGTTTCTGCATTAACAAGGCGAAAAGGTGTATATTAGCATAGACGTTATTTGAAAATAAACTGATTCATCAAAACTAGCACATGTCTTTTGTCCAGGGCTCCTGCTGCAGGTCATTTTGCTATGGCTATTCAGAAGTTTTAAATCTGGTGAAGGAACTGTCCTCTATCTTCCACAAAGTAACTTGGGTTCCAGGTGCTTAACAAATAACCCACCTCCTTGCTGAGGCACTGAAGTAATCTTTATCTCATGTTAGTTATCTCTGAGGAATCATGAGAGCTCCTTGTAGGTGTGTGGCAAAAGGAAAAGCAGCCAGCACACAGAATTGATGACCTAGAGGCTGCTCTCATTAAGTCGGTTTGTACCCTGATTTACTTACTCTGAACCCTTAATGGTCTCAGTGAGGTTAGAATTCACCTATGTACCATCAGCCTGGCTATGAAAGCAGAAAATTTGCACTTCACCATCATGCAGGTGTAGTACTTTCCAATGAAGTGAGTACTGGAGGAAAAGAAAAAAAAAAGGAAGTCATGCAACGCTTGTGTTTGCTGGCACTTGGTCTAGAAAACAATTCAGAAGTCTTTTTAAAATAAGAGTAGGCTCATGTCTCACAAAAGTTGGAGAAAGTTCAACTGCATGGGACAGTCTACATTTTCACCACTTGCCAAGCCCTCCTTTTGAAGCAGAAACATGAAGAATAAAGTCACACACTTTCTACATATGGAAATTAGGGAAATGTTGTAAACTGCTACATTCCATAGAGCTGGACTTCTGATTCATCATGGGCAAAACATCTAGCAATTACAGGATTTTTTTTCCTGCAGAACAATTTTTCTAAAAATGAGGCCTAAATTGTGACAATTAATCCATTATTTGTGATTTGACGATGCCTTATTTAGGTTGGCCACGTTTTTTCTTTGTGGGTTGTAGTTTACTGACACAATCAACTGAAATGTCTCTTCTGGAGCCATTACAATTTGTTGTGTGAGTGCAGCTGAAAACACTTCAATGTGTCATGTGTCACGCTTTGTCAAGTTACCAGTTGATGTTTCCAAATCAGGATTAGGAACAGTGCTGATGCGGTGCAATGCTGTAATTGCTTGTGCAGCATAAGCATTCATGAAAGGGAACAAACTGCTGAAGGGAAGCAGCCCTACCTATTGCTACTTGTCAGGTGTCCCAGCAGTTTATTTTCCCTAAAGCATCCAGTCCCTTTGGTATCTGAGGTTACTTACAAATAACAAAGAAGAGGAGCATTCTTACCAATCAGTTTTAGGAAGCCAATAAACTTCAGAAATTATATTAAACTCCTGGTCAACAATAGGGAATCTTGGATTAAGTGGTGTTACCAAAGGAGGTGCAGGAAATGCGTGGTGAGTCAGCCAGGTAGAGCCAGCTGCATGGCTACTAGCACATGATACAACCAGGAGTTCAACTCAACAGGCAGTGCTGAGTTTATACAGCCCCTTTAGTCCCTCCCTCTGCCCAGCAAATCCAGACTGGGAGAGCAGGGAAGCTAAACTTAGCTTTTTCTTTAGGATTTTATTCTTGGATTTCTATGTGCGAGAGGCTTGTGTGTAAACAACTCTAGAATTGTGGCATTCATACTGAAAAGGGTAATGGATAAATGAATAGTGAACCTGTGCATGAACAAAAGTGATACCTTGATGACAGAAAATAGCAATATGAAAAAATAGTGATTTTCACTTACTGCCAGATTTGTAGAACTTTCAAATGAAAATGAAAGTATTGATACTGAAGAATACAGATCTGTTATTTCTAAAATTACTGAAAAGGATGGGTTTGAATTCTTCTTTGGGGAAAATTGAGAAATGGTCACTGGAAAGCTCTGAAATTCTTTAAAATATTGGAACATTGTTCAAGTCTGGCATCCCTAGGTTAATCATACTGAATTCACACATAGCTATCTAAATAAGATTTTTCAGAAAGAATGTAGTCCACGCATGGGAATAATGCTGAGATGGAACAACTTCTAAGGACCCAGATTCTCAAGTGCAGCATTTGTTAAATTGGTGACAAAACCATCAGTGAAACACCCACATAGAATACAGGGCAGTAAAAGCCAGAAGGATTGCTCTGAGAATCAGTGCTCTGAGCTTGCAGGTGCAGCAGGAGGGATAAATTGTGCTGTGAGGCAGATTGTGTCCTGTGCCTCCTCACACCATCTGTAGGCTGCAGGTTCATCTCTTGGTGAAGAGAAGGTGCCAAAATACAACAGGGAAATGAGTCTGGGGAGAAAGGGAGGGGAGAATCAGTTCAGGAAGATGAATTGTTCTCCGGGTTTCCTGTTATTCCCAAATGTCAAACCCATCACTTTGCTGAGCTGGGGCAGAAAAGTGACAGTCCTATGATGAGGAGGCAAAGCTCTGTCTGGCACAGGGATCTGGGAAGACAACAGCGATGGGATATACTTAAACACAAGGAAGAACAGCTTTAGGGGTAAAGTGAGGTTGATCTTCTATGATCTCTTCCCAGGTTAATCCTGCTTATGATTTAAACAGTCATTTAAATGGCTGAAGTTACTTGATTTAGAGAAGCACAATAACGTTTTGGCTATTATACAAATGGATTTCAAAGAGCATCTAAGTAACACAAGGTCATGTAGTCCAAAACGATCTTCTATTAATTTATAGTATTACATGAATTTAAAGGATAAGATCAATTCAAACAGAAGCTGGACTTAACCACTAAACCATTCATTTTTTTTTAAAGGTGCATTTCACCAGGAATGCTAGAATGTGATCCTAAACTTCTCTTTGGCCTTGAACCACTTCAGATTAATTGGTTTGCAGCCAAAGGAGGTGCATAATATAACATCACAATTTATATTTAGAAAACCTCATTAGAAATGAAAAAGTTATGTAACTCCTCAGAGAAAGCAAAAGAAATATAGGACAAATTATATTCAAACACTGCAGTTAAATTATTTTAACAGCAGGGTAGCTTTTAAAAAAAAACTGTTAGGACAAAATCCAACATAGTATGAGGAAAAAAGCTCTTATATCTTACTGTAATTAGAAACTCATCATGTTAATGGGACAATTTTTCGAAAGCTGTCATTTAAGTTCCTGCACATGGCATTGATCTTGCTTTATTTCAGCTTGCAAATAGAACTTGGCCCGAGGCGGGGGAAAAGCAATCAGACATTTTCTAATGTACATGTAAATTTAAAGCTCTGTATCTTTTGTGTCTGTGCTCTTTCATTCAATTTGTATGTGTGACAGAGTTCTAAGATCTCACTTTCTCTTCAATATTCACTGACTGAAATTGCTCAAAGCACCAAGTGATTTTGGTGTACCTCATTCTTTAGCAGGGCATCTCACAGGCTTCAAGGGAAGAAAGGCAGTTCGTCAAGGTTCACTCTTTATTTGGGTACTTAAAATCTGAGACATAGGAAATTGTAGATCACCCACTTTTGATAATTAAGGTCAGCATTTAAAAAATACGTTTGATATCTAAAGCTATGATAAGAAGACAAGCTGAAAAGAATGGAAAAGTGTGTAGCATTATGGGAAAAGTTGCTCAAAACAGCCAAATGACAGAGAAGCCTAAATCTGTAGGCAATTCTGTTATTCACTATAGCAGGTTTTTGGGGATTTCTAAATATGCTTATTTACACAGATATCTAAATGTCAAAAGACAAAAGAGGGGGTTGGACAAAACATCTGCTCACTCCAGATGACTAACAAGTGAAAAATAAGAGGGAGCCTGCAAAGCAACTCATGAATGAGCCATCTACTTTTACTGGAAGGATGAATTATTCCTTTTAGAAAGTAATGAATTATTAAAATTAGGTACCTAGACTGCAGCAGCTGTCCACTGAAGATTTTTTGGGTGTTTTTTTAAAAGCTTTCAATATGGTATATTGAAAAACAAAACTGCAGACAGAGATGTTAATAAAAAACAAGGTACTGTGCTTATGATTATATTAATATTTTTCAGAGTAGGTGGAGCAACTAATTATGGGAATGAAATAATGATATAGGATAGTACAGAATAGAGTATTTCAGCTGGAATGGACCTAAATTTTTTTTCTAGTTTAACTGCCTGACCTAATCAGGGCTGAGCAAAAGTGAAAACAAGTTATTAAGGGAAGTGTCCAAATGCCCCTTGAACACTGACAGGCTTGGGGCACCAACCACCTCTCTGGGAAGCCTCTTCTGGTGTTTGACCACCCTTTTGGCAGAGAAGTGCCTTCTAATGTCCAGTTGGAATCTCTCCTGGTGCACCTTTGAACTATTCCTATGTGAAATAAAATAATTCAATAAATTAAATAGAACTGTGTAACTAATTAACTAATATCAGAAGGGTACTCTTGGATTAAAAATGTACTGCTATTTACATATAATATCATTAGTTTTATATTCTGAATGAAAGGGTTTTACACTTGCCTGTTATTAAGAACTGTAAAAGCAAAAAGCTGTGATTTGCAGTGCAGCTTATTTGCACTGCATATCACACTCATCTGTAAGATCACAGCTTTAAAACAGCAGAGTTTTTCCTATCCCGGTAACCCATTTTGCATTCCTTTAAACTGACAATCCATGCAACAGGAGATACTTTGAAAAACAATGACAAAAGGATGTAGCAAGCAATTTCAGTAATAACTTCAAAGAAATAGTATTAACCCTGGTTTTCACAGGAATAATTCTTTCTCTGCTAGCTGAAAAAAAACGCAAGGCCAACTACATCCAGACAGCACAGATGTTGATTACCACAGGATTACTGGTACTTCACAGCAAGAGATCTAAGAACTTAAACCCCTCTATTTGTATTCTGTATAATGCACAACATTGTCACCGCTCTATTTGAATTACTTATGTTACTTTAGGAAACTGCAGTTGAGAGCATTAAGCGCCCTATATGCTAAGAAATTTCAATCCAGTACTTATGAATCTTAAATCAATCAAATCGCTAAACATAGTGCGCATTTGTGAATTAGTCAACAGAAAACACTGTGAAGAATAGAAAATAAGAATGACAAATGGGGAACAGTTCCAGAAAGACAGGATTCCCACTAAATGTTAAATTACATGAGCTGAAGAAATCTACCAAACATATTCAAGGCTCCCCATAAAGTGGGTTCTTGAATCAGTGTCTTCAATCAGAACTGGCAGTAAAGACATCCAGTTGCCTTCTGGGAACAGAAGGGAAGAGAGATCTCCTCAAATACTCCACTAAGGGCTGTGAAGAGCAAATGTTACATTAGTTTCCCTGAGGAGAATATGGGCAATTTTACCAAGCGGCTTCCAAAAATATTTTACATCTTCAAAGCACTGGACAAAGATGAACTAACAATTCCCTGTTCCATTTCCCATTACAGACAAAGATGAATTCCCAAAGAAAAGCAAATCAGGCCTCAGGCTTGAGAGACAGAAGAGGACAATTCTTCAAGAGTGTTGGGATGGCCAAGCTAATTAATAGTGGAAGTTTAGTGAGAATCTCCAGGTCATAATTCCTACAAAAAAGTCCAAAGTGGTATATTTTAATACAAGGTGGTATATATTAATACACTCCCAGCTGCCTGACTGAGTTTTTCTTGTCTGAACTCAATCCAACTGGCTAGTACCAGGATCATAAAGCAACAGCTCAATGGACATAGAGAGCAGGTGAATATTTTTGTTGTTTCCCAGTAGTCTGTCCTTGTTTTCATCTGCCTCCAATTACCATATGTAAATGTCAACTCATAGAAAATCAAAAAGGAGTGTAAGAGAATATTTGGCAGTGACAAGGAAGAATTTATCACTTCTCCTAAAGGAGGACATCAGCCATTCAAGAGCTTTCCTGCCTGTTCTGCCAGTCTAGTCCTACTGGGCAGCTCAGGATATTGCAGAGCATTCTTGGAGTAGCAGCAGCAAGGACTAGTTTCCCTCTTCCTGCTGTAAGGGAAGAACTTTGAATCCATAAAGACATTTTTTCCTAAACTAGATCACATTGAGCTTCAGTGAATCTAAGTCTCTAATATTTTCTTTTGGGGAAATCTTATGATCTTAATGCATAGAGGATTTTAATTACAGTAATTTCACTATTATAAACCGCACCTGATTATAAGCCTGCACGTCTGGGTGTCAGCGACTGTTTTGGGTTACAATACAGAGTGTGATAAAAGGTATCTATTCTATCACCATCTGTTGAGGGTGGGGGCAGTGATCCTTATCTCCACAGCAGATATTCTGCTGATGGGCCATCCACTGAAACCAGGCAGGGCATTGTTCTTTATCTTTTCACAACCCATCCTTCCTCCATGAGTCATTTTCTGCTCATGGCCATTGAGTCCCCCTGTGTGACTGATAAAATTACTTATCAACTGCTGTACACTCTGAAAACTTTTGAAAATTGTTGCTCTGTGGAAGCACAGTGCTTTCAAAGAGTAATAACATACAAATAAGGACAGTGACATTTATTTTAAATTCCCTTGGAAAAATACAACTGAACAGAGTCGAAAATGTTACAGCAGTTGGAGCAAGAGGGAGAGGCACATCCTGTATCCCTTTCGGCTGTTCTGCTGTGGCACAGCTACTAACAACAGAGCAATGCCAGTTACAGCCAGCACTCACCGCAAGTGGCACAGCAATGAAATGTAGCTGGGCTGTACAGCTATGGTATTGAGAAAATCACTCTGTTTGACTCACAACACCTCACAGACACCTTTATTGCTGCCAGATGTGTAAGTAGATTTAAAACTAATAGTAGTATCTATTACCAAGCTGTACAGCCAAAATCACAAAGCCAAATATTGAAACTCCATATCAGGACATCCCTGGAAATTACATGTAAGGACCAAAATCCATACTTTTCATTTTACTATTAGAGTTCAGTTTCTGTAAATTTTAAAAGATCATTTCTGCTTACTCTTACAGGGAATAAATTCAGATTTTTAAAAAAATATTTTTGACCTATTCTCCTCCTGTTCTGGAGATGATATTGAGGAAGAGTTTTGCATTTCCCACTCCTATTCCGAACACAGGCTTCACACTGTTTATGCTTTGTCTGGCTCCTGCGATCCCTGCCCTTCCAGCCTGAGCACATGCAGCTGTGCAGTATTTTCAGATCCTTGCCGGAGAAGCCAAATCACTTATTCTGTAGGGAGGGTTAGTGGGGAGTGACTTCCTAAGCTGGCAGGTGGGCATCATACAGTGGAAGAATGGCAGAAGGTGGCTACCAGTAAGATCAGAATAGAGCAGCGATGCTGTTCTCAGCATTTTCACTTCGGAAATGGTTAAAGGTTTGTGTTAAAAATAACATCAGGAAATGCAGGATGGTCCCGAGAGCCCCCAGAGCCCTGCCGGGGTCGATGTTTCCCGAGGGACCTCTGCAGGAGTGCCAGGGAATGGTCACACTTTGTGTGACAGCCTGCAGCGACAGCAACAGCTGGGAAGGGCTGGGGCAGCGGGCGGAGCACAAAGGATGAGCTCAGGGCAGCGCTGATGGCGCTGGTGTCACACATGGCATTGGCACGGACTGAGCCACGGCCGCTCCGCAGCGCAACCCCAGCTCTGCTACCGGGAATGGCCCAGGGCAAGAAACGGTGTCCTTGCGGTTCATTAGAGATGGGGAAAACAAACCAGTTCACGCACTATCGCTGCCTAACAAAGCGGGGGGAGGCTGATCACCGCTGCTAGCGCCGCAGCCCGATTGCCGGGACGTGCGGGAGGCAGCGGAGCAGCTCAGCCCAGCCCAGCCCAGCTCAGCTCAGCTCAGCTCAGCTCAGCCAGCCTAGCCCGCTTAGCCCAGCCCAGCCTAGCCAGCTCAGCCCATCCCATCCCATCCCAGCCCATCCCAGCCC
>PYHW01009582.1:108438-132500 GCA_013186435.1 Turdus rufiventris
ACGGAGATACTTTGAAATGCTTTTTGTCTTCTGATTTCTAGTCACTTAAAGTGTGTTACGCTTTTCTTGCAATGACAAGGGCGAGCCCCTTTCAAAGGTAGATTCGATTTAATACTCTTTTCAAAGGGAATGATTTTTAAGAACAGCAAGTAGCACAAATCACATAATTAAGCTTCTGAATAGTGGTGATGTGATTACTGGTGGCTGACAAAGCTTCCTTATTTAAAACAAAACTTTACAATGTGATGAAGCTTTGATGAATCCACTACAGTTAGGCTACTCAGAAAGATGAAATGATGTACCCAAGAGAATCAGAGAGCTCAAGGTGCTCATCCATATCACAATCACTGACTGTGATCATATGACAGCACTCCTTATCAGAAGTACATTGATGGTTCCAGACTTCAAATGTTATTTAGCGTTTTGTCACAGAAGGGTTCTTCTAAGCATTTGAAAATACAAAGGGATGTGACATCAAAGCAGCAGGAGAGAAAAATTCCAGATGCAAACATGAACTGGAAGTACGTGGCTCATAATTTGTATAACACTTTCATTAGGACTTCAGAGAAAAGCATTCTTTAAGGTTTTTGCTTCTAATCTTTGCAAAAGTAAACATATCTTGGTATTTAAATACTCCGGTATTTTAACCTGGGTGTTTAAAAGCCACATTTTATTTGGAAAAAGAAAGTTCTTTCCAGCTGGGGACAGTCAGGATTCCTGTTTTGCCCATGTTGCAATGTAATCATTTGAATCTGGAGCTGGAGCTCAAACACTTGTATTCCTGAAGTTACCAAAAGAGTCACTTACTAGCCAGTGGAAGAAGAACAAAATTTTCTTCCTCTTTGACTTATTACTGGATGGTTCCAAAGGCCTTCCAGGCACTTAGCAAATATTCTTGGTGCCTAAGACCCCAGCAGGCATCCTTCTGCCAAAGAATAGATGAGAAAAACAGAGAAGCTTTTCAGATCAAACTTTTTTG
Source organism: Turdus rufiventris (assembly GCA_013186435.1). Classification (NCBI taxonomy): domain Eukaryota; kingdom Metazoa; phylum Chordata; class Aves; order Passeriformes; family Turdidae; genus Turdus; species Turdus rufiventris. Next base: position 109,418 of record PYHW01009582.1, read on the forward strand.
GTCACTGTAATTTTTCTAGTACCTCTGAAACTCATGATTACAAGGAAAATAATTTATAAGCTCCATGATTATGTTCTCCATTTCAGGCTGTAAAGTAAGTGCTCTAAAGCAAACATGGCATAATCTAATCTACTTTACCGTAACAACAGCTGCAGTAAGCTTTGACAGTGATTTTCTTTTTGTCTGCCCAATTCCTAAACTCAAAGTGAAGTTTGAGCTTGAGAGGGTGCAGAACACAATGGGTGAAACCAAAGGCAACATTTATATGAATCTCAATGAAGTTGAATTTTCAACCTTCAGGCAACTTCAAGTCCTCTGCAAGTCAGACAATATCTGCATTACATGAGAACTTGATGTAGCATTATGATACTCTCACAAGTACAAAAGGTTGTATTTTCCAGTACCTGATTCCCCTGTGACCCAGCTTTTAAAGTCATGATTATGGAAGGTTTGGGGAAGTGAAGGAAGTGTATGGAAAAACAGTGCAAATTGTTTGCTTAACAGCATTTGCTTTTAGAGCACGTCCAGAAGTGTTAAAAATATGCTTCAGATGACGGGAGTGATTCATGACTAGACAGCTGCTGAGAGAGACATCACTGACAGGAGAGAGGGGGAGAGAGTGTGTGAGAGAGGGGGAGAGAGATTTGACATGCAAATTACTTGGAGGAAAAAAAAATTAAATACCATTTCTTCTGAGTTTTAGAAATTAGGAATTATTTTAATGACTTTTGAATTGAAATGAAGTTGCAATTCCTGGAGCTGTCAGAATTTCAGTGCCCCTCAGATCTGCTCCACAGGCTACAGTTGTTATCCAGCTTGATGCTATGATTGTCTGCCTTCACTTTCTGGGTAAGAAAAGGTAATATCCTTTTGTCCATTTGGCATTTTGAAATATTAAGAGACTGACTGCTGCATTTCCTGGCAAGTCCTAACTTCATAAATAATGCAATTCGGACATTGGTGTCAATCTTTAGTCAAAAAATTAAATAGAATTGGCTGGAAGAAAGTCCCTGCTCAACAAGTAGAAGGGATACTTTCCATAATCTGCATCCACAGAATAAATCTAGAAAGTGGTTGATTGAAATTCAAATCCAAAAGCAATGACTAAACCATTTAACAATTGACTTTGAACTTTGATGTTCTAGTGATATACAGCATTGATGTTCTAGTGATATACAGCATTCCCCATCTAAAAGATATCCTGGCAGCAGCTCCCACCTCTGGTCTGTACCTGCAGTCCCACTGCTTTTCCCTGTCCACTTAGCATGGATCTGATGGCACAGCCCTCAGCCTGCGAGCACAGGACTTCACTGCAGCAGCCACCCAACAAAGAGCAATCTTCATTGATTTTCTGCTTTGATATTGCTAATTTCATACAAGTTTACAGTGATATGATGCTCCCTGAAGGCCCGAACTTAAATTTTGGATATTTGTCAAAACTAGTCAGCCTTAATCTTGGTCTTTTCACAACTCCACATATACATGCCTTCTGGATGATTTAATGTGTATAGTCGTTCTGTTGGCCTTTTTTTTTTCCCCTGAAATATTATGTCTTACTTTTTGTATGTGGCAAATGAGTATATGGAGGGCATTAATTCTGAAGTGGAAGTAAACCGCAGTAAAATCAGGTAGAACTCTCTGCATCTAAATTTTACAAATTTTCAATCACTTCTAAAATTAGCATGTTAAACATTCACCTATTTGCATTGAAAAGGCTAAGCTGATTTTAGAAAACCAAAATGATTAAATCATAGGCAATTTGTGCTGACCACCCCCTTTTTAGAAAGGGCTTTTTTTCACGTCCTTTGTTTCACCAGAATACAGATTATCTATTTGAAATACATGAACTGAATGGACTTCCCATTGAGGTTAGTGTATTCTAGCATTGTAATAAAGGTTATGAAAAGATGTCCGAGCACCAGCTGGCCTTCCTTTGATCCTCTCCATTCTTGTGATGATACATTTTCACACTTAAGATGATTCCCTTCTACCTCAAAGGCTGAGAGCTGCTTTGGTCCTTACAAATATTAACTGCAATCACAATGACCTATCTTTCTGGTTCCAGTCATCTGTTTAATATAGAGTGGAAGGTCAGAACTACATTAAAAGGGTCTGAAAGGCTTTATTTCAGTATACTGCCCCATGCAGAGCTGCACAAAAAGCTGGCAGACTTGTAGTTCATTCATGCACGCTCCTCAGCACTGCATTGTGCGCTTCTATTAATGGGCTTTTGTAACCTTCCAGGAAAAATTCCCTCACCAAGTGAACAAAACTGTGTTGTCAGATCTGAACACATATGTGAATATCAACTACAAAAAAGAAAAAAAAATTATATTTAAACAGTAGGGGTACTGTCTTCAGAAAAAAAAGGATGTCTGAGTCACTAGCTTGTGTCTTCACTAGGCTGTGTTTTAAAGGTAGTTTTTATCTATTTTCTAGGATGGAGATTTAATAGCAGAGGTGGAAACCAACTGTTTAGAGAAGGCAAATTCAATAATACATGTCAGTAAGGATTAATGAATAAGGCTATGGACCAGAAAGCACAAGCCTGTGTGTACCAATACAAAGGAATTTATTTGCAGCACAGTGGAGCACAGGTCACTTTGAAGTCATTAGCATACTGAATTACCAAATAGCTGCATCTAAGGCGTTTCAGTTGTCCTTAGAACACATTTCCCAAGCTATCACATTTTTCCTTTGAATCTGTCTGTAAAGCTCATGTTTATTTGCTTTCTGGTAAGGCTTCTTCTCAAGCAGGACCATCTACATGTCCTGCCATGTCTATCTAACACACTACTTCTCAAACAAGCTCTTTACCTGAAGAAAGCTAAGTATCCAAAATCCCAGCACACACTCCAAAACGTAGAGCCTGGAGAATTTATAAAGTTTTATAACTCTGCTTACCTATATGCCTCTACATGCCTCTACACTTTTCCTTACTGAGCTTGAATACGTTAACCCCTGGTCTGGATTATGAGGGGTGGGTAAGTGGCATGAAGTGAGCAGCAAGAATTGAATGCAGCTGTCCACATATGAATGGAGCTACCCACGGTGGGGAAGACAATGCAAAGAAAGAAAAAAGTGGATTCCAGAAGCAAATGGCCTATGGGGCCAGTTCCACTTGCTTCACACTGATTTTTTCTTAAATTTGGCTTGCTCTTGTGTATGGCACTTAGATGTTTTGGGAATACTTCATGTGTAGCAATTACTTCCCTGGAAAATTATCAACAGGAGTTTAAGTGTATTTGAATTTGCTGAAGAAGCCATGGAAACAAAGCACAAGTGCTCTGTTCTAAAGCCCAACCTCTGAATTCGAGAAACATCTAGTAGGCCAGGTTTAAAAAGAATCTGAGAGAATGCAGATGAAGTGTTAAAACCACAAAAACACTCTCTGGTCAATGGCAACAGGTAATAAACAAGCAGTAAGTCCTTCCTAATGAAGTTCTTCTTCCTAACACAACTTTTTTAGCTCTAACTAAACTAGAAAGTAAGTCTCAAGCAGAGGATTTTTTTTTTGGAAGGGGAGTTATTTGAACTTAGATGCAATTATATGATGTCTCCTTTTCCTATCTACACACAGTAAACATCCTCACATAAAAATCTCAGGTTACGTTTTGTACAGATTTAATGCTCATTAATCAAAATAATTTTTATAACCAATCAAAATAAATTAATAAAATAAACCAACCAAAGTAATGCCTTCTAAAGCCAAAACACAATTTGATTTTTAAAAAAATTGTTCAGGAGTCAAATGACAGATATGTCTGCCCCGAACAAACCCAAACGAAGCCCTGAGTGGTCACCTGCATCTTCTGTAAAAAAAAGTGATTCAGGTTTGCAAGACAGAGAGCAGCTCTGAGCTGCAGGATAGTTATTGTAAGAAATAACAATTAGTAGTCTTCTAATTTTACTAGGCCAGGTTGGTTAACATTCTCTTCCCAAAAATATTTTTCTTTTTTTTTAATAGCATGTCTTTTACATCAAGTATAATGGCAGTACTGCACTGTCTGGTACTGGCCAAAGGACTGGTGCTTATTCTTCCTCCTCAGCACCCTGGCTATGGGTATTTGTGGGCAATAGCTATGGAGGGGTGTCTGCTGCTTGTAAAGTACCATTGCCTCAGCACTGGTCATGGTTTCCACCTGTTCTTCAAAGCCATGGGGTGGCTGCTCCTCCCCAGCTGTGCCACCATGCTTATTGCAGCATTAGGGCTATCAAACCATATTTGCTATTCCCACTCATACATCCTCTTCATTACAGATCTACAGGCTGGCACAGGAAATTATTAGGATACAGGAAACATCCTTTTTCAAGGTAGTTTTCTGCTGATGTCTCCTTGACAAAAGCTCAGGCAATACTAAATTGACATGACAGACTGTATTTGATTTTGGAAACACAACAGCAAAATACACTTTCTTGCAGTCAGGTAGTGATATTCTCACTACAGAGTGGCTGCAGGGATGGGGCTTCTTAATCAAAAACTCTTTACTTCATACATAAAAATTCATTCTCTTCCATCTGACTCCATCCACCTACTGATCTTTTGAATTTTCTCTCTTGCTCAGCTTTTCCTTCAAGCCAGCTAAAAACAACAGTTCTTAGTGTTCCTTCCAGTGCTATAACCCCTTCATTTTCTGGTTCCACCTGCACAAACTCAGATGGAGCAGCTTCCTCCTACCAGTGTTTGCTCTACTTCCTTCTCAAAGACACCACATTGCAAAGTGGTGTTTTACCAAACCCTCCAAACTGCAAACAGCATTCACAGTCTGGCAGCAGTTTTGAGAACTTTCATGTTTCTGGTGTGAAACAACTCTCACAGAAATACTGCCAAGCAAGGGGAATAATCCTTAATGCAACAGAACTGTCCTCTTGGCACAAAGCACCACGATCTGATCTAATCCATGTGTTTAAAAGTATCTCAGGTTGCCACTTTCCCTTTATGATGGTTTCACACATTCCTCCAGACCTCCAAAACACTGTTAGAACATAAATGTTGCAACATGGTTTCATTTAAACTTATTCTATTCTATACATTATATAATCTTGTTTCCAACAAGAGGAATCCTACAGAGCTACTGACTGGCAGATACCCACATTTTTTAACCTTGGGCACCAGAGCAAGGAAAGCAGAGTGAGAGTGAGCTTGAGCACATGTGGTCAGGGACGGAACTGTAATACCTGGACTGTAGAATGGCACATGGACAATTCCCACAGGAACTGCAGTGTTCCAAACCAAATAATGCAAAAAGCAAAGAGTGAGGGGAGAGCTAAAGATTCACATACATAAAGTGCTCCCTGCTTAATCCATGTGGGACTGAGTTCAGCTAGACTATGTGCTATTTTTAACAAACACACTCTGCAAAAGCTTTTGTGTTTTGACTTCACTAGCTGGAAAAATAGTGTTTCTAAGTTTTCTAGTATATGTGCACTACAAGAAAAGACAGGTGAAAAAAAAGAGAAATCCCAATTTGCTTTCCAGTGCAGCTAATTTTTTTTAACTGGTCTGTTAAAGTAGTAAAAAGCTTTTCATAACATGAAATTACTATTGAGAGAAATGTGTATCTTTTGAGACTCACAGAGACAGTATAATGGGCAGCCCCTTTTGTTTTAAGGTGTGCTGTAGTCTGGCCAGAAACACTCTCTCATTTTAACTCAGGTTGAAAGCAGTTCAGGAAGGTACAGAGACCAATTAAAGGAAGTATGGAAGCAAAGCCCCAAACTGTAGTGTATGGTGGTTAACACAACAAGAGATGAAACAACTAGTTTGGAGTTCTTGGGGAGAAAAAATTGGTGAGCACCTTAAAAAGACAGAAGAATACTATATTTTCCAAGCTTTAAATTTCCATAGAATGTAATGTATCTGTAGCAAGCAGTTTGAAATGCAGCAACTACTCAAAGCACCAAAGTAGAAAAAGGCCTCTAAGCAACATTTCTATCCTTAACAGTCTATTTATTTCATTAATCAGGCAATGTTTTATACTCATTCAAGTACAAGACAACCTACTGGTGTATTAATCGCATTTATTTTATAGTGCAGCTCTTCTTGTGATGGCATCCCCTTTAGCATTGCAGGGATAATTTGAATAGACGGAACTGTTACTGAAAATCCTTCACAGAAAGACAAAATACATGAAGCAATGTAAAACAATTTCCCTTTATTCACAACTTGATCTTGGCCTTCATTGTACAAATAATCTGCTGTGCAAAATAGTTTATAAAATACTAAAAAAAAGCTTTTGTTGTAAAAAAATAAAGTTTCTAGATATACAGTTACTTTGCACTATCACAAATATTGCCCAGTATTTAACATTTAAATTTAATATCACAATACTCAGGTCCTGTAAACCAATGACCCTACTGGTAAGAAAGCCACTACTGAAACTCAGGTTCACTAGGGATTGGTTAAACATTTTCCTCCTGTCATATCTACACCCTTACACAGCTCATGATTGGAACTGTACCCATATCATGATCTTAGACACTGGCCATCCTTTCCTCCATTATCAGGTAAAAAAATTCCAAGTTAAATGGTAAATTTAGTTGGTGGCAAATTTTAGTAAATCATGGCAATAACACAGGAGCTACACAGTACAGTCACAGAACAACAAAGGTCCCCAACAGTGCATTTGAACTTTGCTGAGAAGCAGTGTAAATAAAGGCAGGCTACACGTGGTTCTGGGAATTAGCACTTGGATTCCTGTCAGTGTCCAAGCTACCTGCCTCAAAAACTCCCTGTGATCTCTACGCTGCAGAGCAGTTGCAACCACGTTAGCATGGAACACCTCTAAGAAGTTTTGCTAAGGTCAGCTGGGCCCTCATTGCTCCAACTCGCTTTCATTTTGCAAGGTCTTCATGGCCAAGCCCCAGAGGGTCATGCTGGAGAAGAAGGGGCCCTCGCCACCCTTGTAGGCAGCAGAGGAGGCTCGGCTGCCCAGGGGCTCACTGCAGTGGCCGTCCAGGCCAGCCACTGAAGAGCGGATCAGGGGAATGCCCTCGGGCTGCAGGGGCTCCTCTGCTGAGGACACATCCACGTCTGGGTAAGCGTATGCTGGGGCTGGGGTCTGCTGTGCCTGGGCTTTCAGCAGTTTAGCAGAATCCACGCTGAGTTTCTCGGGGTTGGCCGAGTTGTGCTGCTGGACCATGGATCGCAGTTTACAGTAAGAATCTGTGGAACTGTCAAATTCCGCCGAGTTTCCAGCTGGATGAATGGGAAATTTAACAGACACTGGTAGCAACGTAACAGACATTTCTGGGCCAAAAGAGTCAGAACTCTGGGACTTGTCCAGGTCAGGGGCTTCAATCCCTTGGGTGAACTCCTCGAGCGCATGGGGCCCCTCCTCAGAGGCTCTGCAGTGCATCTTCCTGTGCCGCCGCAGCACGGCGGAGCGCGTGAAGCACTTGTTGCATGTCTCACAGGTGTAGGGCTTCTCCCCCGTGTGCGTCCTCACGTGCCTGCGCAGGTCACCTGAGCCTGCAAAACACTTCCCTGCAAGACACAAGTGATGGATTCACAAATGGGTCTCAACACAAGTGGATAAACCTGTTTTAATTACAGAAACTATTGAGAGATATCATATGTCCCATCGTTTATCTAGAACAGGTTCAAACAAGTTCCATCTATTTTTACAATTCCATTAACTTGTTTCTTTCTCTTGATCTGATTTTTTAACTTGTGTTTCCAAATGAATGGATTTAGCTTTTGTCTCCAGAGACAGGAATATCCATTAGTACTTGAAAGCTGTGAGTGCTCTCAGTTTGTCTCAATCTTCATGCAGAAAAAAAAAAAAATTAAACGATCAATTTGATTTGTCTGTCTGGAAAAGCAGTATGCTGATAAGCTTCTAAATATATTCTTCCAGTGAGAGCTGCATCATAGAAAGAAATGGTTTGTTCATTACCAAGGAACTACTCGCAAACTGCAGACAAAAGTTAATTTTTTTTGTTAACTTTAGGCTAACATAATGCAACAGTCCTTCTTTATATTCTAGCCAGAGAATGTGTGAGAACTGTATTTTTTATTGCTGTAAATATTAGAATACAGAAAAATATTCAACTGTTTGTCTATCTTTAAAGTTAAAGACTCAGATAAGCTCAATCGCCATGCTGCTAAGAACAGAGTCTGAGGCACCAAGGCAAAGTGGAGAACAAGCAGAAAAAGAGAAAATTGATTTCCAGAATTGCCACGACTCAGACACCTCATTTTCATTAAAACAGCAGAAGTAAGCTTGTGAGTTTTACCTCATTTCTTTTGTGAGGACAGATTTCTTCTAAAAAGAACCATATTAAATGACTGCCCAATAAAACTGCAATCTCAACTTTCAGCAGCATAATTTTTATTTTGCTAAACAGATTTCTCTTCAGAATAGCCATTAAACAGTAATAATAAGACTAAAAATTACTGGAGTAATACATCTGGATTTTTTGCATAGTGTGAATGATTTCTTAATGCTTCATCAGATCTTCTCTGCACAATTTTTTCCTGTTCGGAATAAGATGACTTGGCTAAAATCAAAAATATTCAAAAGACCACTACAAGACAAAATAAAAACAAGCCTGTTTAATGTCAGCAGCACAACTGATTGCTTTTGCTTTCATATCCTGTGTATCTATTTCCTCATTCTGATGCAAGGTCTCCTCATAATATTGGCTTTTTCTTGTGCCTTAAGACAGTGCAAAGAAAACATACTGCAGCTGGATTTGAAGATATGAAGCTACCCTCCTCCAAAGCTGATTCCTCAGAACATGAATGAAATTCTGTGAAAATAGCACACAATGGCAAAAAAAATAAATACTATGCAGAATGCTAAGTAACCTATGAGCTCAGAAGGGACCTGACCAAAAGCCATTTTCAGACCTCCTGGCAGAATGGCCTAAGAGATTTTGAAAATGGGTGTTATGAAATACTGATCCAGTTTTGATTTTATTCCAGAAGCTGAAGCAAAGTAACAAAAGGCTGTTATTATCAAACTCTGTGGGTGAATGCAGTTAAAATCAAATGGCATGCAATTGGAAAAAAAAATAAAAGATCCCATCAATAGCTGAGTGATGTCAAACCTAACTCTACATCAGAAAGGACTATTCTGAAATTAAATCTATTTTTGAAGCAGCTACTATGAGCAGCTCTTTAGCAAACATAGGTTGCTTCCTCTTACTTCCTTTCTCTGATTTTCAACTGAAATTCTCTTTTAAACTTAAGAGAAATGAAGGAGTTTATTACACTACATGAAAAACTATGAAGCATGCAAGACAGAAAATTTTGTCACTGACTTCCACAAAAAGATATTTCAATTTAAAACAGTTTTGATTAATTGTCATTCAACTGACAGAGGAACCTTTTACTCATCATTTCAAAAGCAAAGACACAATCAAGCAATGCACAGTGAACCTTACCACAAGCTGAACAGCTGTATGGTCTCTCTCCAGTGTGCCTTATCCTGTGCTTCACCAGTTTTCGTTGCATATTAAATGACTTCCCACATTCATCACAGGTGAACACTTTATCTGCTGTGTGAGTCTTTTTGTGCTCCTTTAAATTACTGAAGTTACTGAAACCTAGAAAAATATGACAGACTCTGAAATTAAAATGACTCCTCACCTTCCAGTCAAAAAACATGAGACAGAAACTTTGGTTCTTACACACCTCTGCCACAGATATCACACAGGTGAGGTTTTTCTCCAGAATGAATAATTATATGGCGCTGAACATCACCAGAAGCAGCAAACCTGTAACACAACACAGAAACCCAATTAGTGTCTTTAAAAGGTCCTTATTTCCTTAAACTATCATATGGAAATTGGCTTGAATTAATGCCTGACGTTCTGGACAAAGACTAAGACATAAAACACAGATAAATGGATGGAATTAAGAAAACATTTTTAAACTGACAATGTCCAATTAAATCTATGCTAGGAAAAAACCTCCAAAAAACATTTTTGCCATTAATGTTACTAATTCATTTTGCATTTTATGCTATTCCTGCATTAGTGTATTTTCTGTCACCTGTTAGCTAGCAGAATTATTTAATGCTTTGCTTAAATTTGTCAAATTTCCCATATTTCAGAACTCCATAAAACATAAAAAAAAATACATCACCAATTAATGAAAAAAAGTGAGGGAAAGGTAAAAACCAGCACGGTTTATTGTGACTCACACTGTTCAAAATACACACAGCAATATAAAACACATATAATATATAACACAACAATATAACACATACACATATAACACAACAATAATACACTCAATGCTATTCTTATCTATGTACCAATACACAAAATATTTAGACCACAAGCTCTGGTGACATGATTATCTTACTACAACAAGTCAACTGCAAACATTTATGTATTTTAATCCTATCAGCACACATTTAAACTCAGAGTCTTCTAAACAAAACTGAGCAGCATGCTGCCTTAGCTCTTGGCCTGCAGTTGATCATGAAGATTAGTAGAAAACAGGAACAAATTTTTTCATGTTAACTTTACTAAGTTAACACGAAAACAATTCGACTCACCTCTTCCCACAGATTTCACAAATGTATGGCTTCTCACCAGAATGTCGCCGTAAATGTGTCTGGAGATTACCTGCCTGAAGGGAGAGCAATTTAAGCATTTAAATTCAGCTTGCCTGTTGTTCTATACAGATTAAAAAAACATTGATGGGAACTGTGAGACTGGCTTTTTATTCCTACTTCTAGGGCAGTGTAGACTACAAAGCATGTAAGAACTCAATCATCCTTATCTAGTAAAGCCAGACTACCGTGTACTTCGACATCAAATTGTTTCTATACGCAATTATCCATTGAGAAGAAGAGAAATAGGGAAAAAAAAATAAGAAGCCTGAAATCAAATACTAAAAGAAAGACCTATAATTGAAAGTAGATCCAATTAGAAATGAAAATTACACTATCTAGAATGCAGTGAAAAAGAAAACTTACTAACTTACTAGCAATATGGTTCATGTTAGTCTCACTTTCCCTGTCCTACAAGTAAAATATTGTTACACAGGGATCAGGTGGTTAAAAAGAAAAGAAGAGGGTGAGCATTTTCCTATCCACAGAATACTCAAACCTGAAATTATTTACTCATACCAAAATAAAAGAACAGGAACAAATGGGACTATTGCCAACATGTATCTTTCCTCTCTCAATCCTCTAAAAATCATGCTAATCTGGTCGGCAAACCAGATAATGACAAGATAAAACCTTCTTACTGAGCCCAACTTTTTTTGAAATGTTTTAAAGCCACTGGTCCTTGTGAATGGCTACTCCACTGAGCCCAGTTCTCAAACTACAAGATACACCTTGCAGAAGATCTGCAGATGTTACATACATTGTGCACACTTCCACAGTCAGTTTTTTTTAAACCTTTTTGATTGACAATTGCCTGGTTTTTATTTAGCTAAGGAAACATCAAGTCCTTTACATCAGAAAAGAAAATTTGGGATGCAAAGATTATCATGTCCTCATCACTCACAGTAAGATAACAAAAATAAGACCCAGACTAATTCCTTCTGACTCATTTAAATAATAAATTACCTGTTACGATCTATCACGGTAATCAGACTGTATAATATAGCAGAACTCAAATGCTGCAGACACACACAGAGGACAGTATTGAATGGATCAGGGTTTACTTGAAGGACCTGTCTTTAAGCTCTGTAAATTTTTTTCAGACAACAGTGTGACTGAACAACTGTTTCCTCAGGCCAAACTTTCTGATACTGAACTCCACTCAAAGAAAGGCATTAGGTACTTCTTTCTGGGGAAGAAGAAGATGAACCATGGAACAATTTTTGCTTTTCAAACACAAGGGATTTTATGCCACAGTGCATTTTAGATAAAAAAAAAAGAAAAAATGACAGAACGTTTACTTATATCCATGTCACAAACAAACCCTATCATGGGCCTTTGAAAGTTATTCCAGATAAAGACAGAGGGTGAATTTGAAGTACAACAACTATTTTGAAGCAGTTCCCACAAAGGCAGAGTAAGTAAGAATAAAAACATTTTACAGAAAGCAGCAAGTAGATCTCTTTCTTTATTACAAGCCCATGTCCTTTCCTCCTAACGAGGGCAAAGCTTGTTACTAACTGTGCTAAGACAAATCATGGTAAAAACATCATTAGCTTGTATTCTTTCTTAAGCTTTAAAGCTGGCACACAATCTTGGTTAAAGCATCACGTCCCATCCCAATCAAAGAAAACCTAAGGGACCTCTGCTTGCATTTCAGTGCAAGAAAAAAATGCTCAAAAGAATCCTCTAAATGGTTGTTGCATAGACCTCCTCACAAATTTGGAGACCAGAGAGATACGCCAGACTTAGCTCTCCTGTAAATGGCAAGCTTTCAAAGTGAAGCAACTTATGCATGTGGGGCCCAAAAGAATCTCTGCAGGAGGAGGAAAAACACAATATGCTGGATCACCAGCCTGGTTTCACATCACAACAAGCTGTGTACAAGCAGTAAGGGAAGATGCAGGCTTGGAAGTAAAAAAGGAAAGTTTTCCTCAAAAAATCAAAGACTTTTATGGCTGTTTGCTCCCAACTGTGAGTTCCCACATCGATTCCCCCTTCTTTTTTCATTTTCTGCGCCACATTCCAACACCCAGCACATCAGCCACATCCAGCAGGAGCAGACATCCCACCAGGCCCAACAGCTGCACTGTCTCAAAAGCACAGAACATGAAGGCTTAAATAAGAAAAGTGTTTCTATTTCTGTGCCTGCAGACAGAGAAGATAAAGGACAAGATTGGAGATGCTATTTTAAGCAAAAAGTAGATAGTAATTATCCTTGCATCTTGCTTTCTGCTCAGTGACTCTTACTTAACTTGCAGCATTCAAAAGCAAGGACCAAGCAACATGCAAGACCCTTTATGAGCAGAGAAAGAACTGCAGCACAGAGGCTGAATGCTCTGGCTCCTGTGCTGGATGTGGAGGGATTGTCCATGAATACGTATCTACCTACACCTTCAGGCAAGTGAGGTCACCTGGAGGGAAGGGAAGCTGTTTGGGAGGGTTTAATCAAAAGGCAGAAATGTCCAGCTTTGTCAGGAGTTTTGCTCCTGTCATTAAAGAGGAGCAAAGATTACTGCACGAGGAGCCTGCCATGCCTGTCACACACACTGTTTGACACTTCCTCCACTGCAGTAGTACAGAATACCACTCTATTTGCCAAAATAAGGGAATGCGAAATATCCATGTTTTGCTTTTAATAACTAGAAATTCAGCCATCTAAATAAATGAAAACACTCTTCTTTGCCTAAAAAGCATGCCCAGTTTTGCTGAAAATTGCCCAATAAGCATGATGAAACAATATTGTTCACTGGATGCAGTCTTATATTCATATTTAGCAACAGGTAGAAGACAAAGGAATTGGATTCATGGGCTAAACAACACCCACTGGTGGGCTGTGAAACCGAAGCAAGAGCAGCACAAGGGTGGATGGGTAGGCAAAAAAACACATAGCTCTAATTCTTAAACCAGGACCCATAAGAAATGCCAAAGCTATTGGACAATAATTATGCAATCTTTGTAAAAAAATATGCATCTGTTTATTGACTGCTGTACTTACATGTGCACATCTCAACCACAAAATCAGAAAGGAAATAGACATTTCGGAAATGTGAGGCAACCAGGCACCAAATTTGTAAAAATACAAATTAACTGTTGTACCCAGAACAGGAAATAAACACTGGAGGGCAAATAAAGCAGTTAAAACTTAGGCCCTATATGTAAGTATGGAGTTTCACAAGAAGTTTTTTTTAATTCATAGCTGAGTTTTGCCACTTCAGACAGGTCATGATATTCTCAAAGAAACTGAGCCCAGTTAGATGGATATGATTTTTTTTTATATGTTTAATAATTTATGTCCTTTAGGAAGATGAAACTGTATTGTGGATATAACATTATATAAAACTTGAACCTGCACTTTTTTCAAACACTATAAAAATGCTATTCACAACATACCTCTAAGCATAAATCAAAAGAATATTTTGGAAATTAATGTTCTTTGTATTTCAAATATAGTTGTGGCTCTGTATACTGAAACATTCATTTGAAGGTAAAATACATAACAAATCTACTGAGAGCAGACAGAATCAAAGACACAGACTACATCTAAGAAATCTAAAACATTCTACATGCTATTTTCAAATAGGACATTTTAATAATTCATCCCTAAACGGAATTCTGTCTTAGAAGAAAAAAAAAAAATCTAATATTAAACTCAAGATTTTTAGAATCAACACATTTCAAGTGTAAGTACCATAATATATAAAATATTCCCACCTGTGAGAAGTGTTTCCCACAAATGTTACATTCAAAAGGTTTCTCACCTAAAAGAAGAAACAGAACATAGAACTTCTAATAGTTGCAGTAGAACAGAAATGTTTAAAATTGATACACTTCCTTTTAAAACATGTAATGTAAGAGTAAAAATATCCCCAAAAGGACACTTACCCATGTATTTAAGGGGAAATTCAAGAGGGAAATACAGCTTTTACCACTAAGTTTGTAATGCAGACTCGCTTAGAATTTATCTTCCAAAATAAGTTGAAGAGTTTGAATATAAATGGGTGCAGGTTTTAATCTTCTAAAAATACTTTTGATTTGAAATGAAAGGAGCATCATATCACCAGGAAGAAGAGAATAGATGACAAGGCCCAACAACAACAGTGATGGCAAGGGCATCTGTTCTTCCCCTTGCATAGAGACACATTCTTAAAAAGAAGGAGGAGTGAAAGGAAGCTAATTTGGAAGAATTGTAGTTTTTTATTTTAATGGCTACCAAACATCTCTGCTCAGCACATAGCCATTCACTTCCAGAAAATATAGATTTGCCTTCAAATTCTCATCCTATATAAAAGTACTTGAAGATTACTCAAGTATTTTGCTCCAAAATTCTCAATTTATACATGTAAAACTTATCCTTGAATCTCCAAAAACAGATTAGCAGCTTTATAAAAACTGGTGCAGCTCACTTTAGCTTTTCAAAATAACTTGCCTCTCAATCTAGAATGTGACTGTACAACACTTCAATTCTCTCATTGTTAATTTAAGACAAATATGTTTGTGCAATAACTTTTTCTCCTCTATAGTATTTCATAAAGGTTTTTTAATTTCCCCTGCTTAGTTCTTGGTTTCCTAGTTTTTACACTGCTGATAAAATTTCATGTCCATCTTTTAGAATTTTGGAAACAAAAATGATGCTCACATACTATTGATTCAATGACAGTCACACTTACCATCATCTTTCAGGAGACTAACTGCACATTTAAAGGACATTTATAATCTGTCCCACATGTGCAGGGCAACAAAACTAGTGTAAATCCATGTGATTTTGAAAACAGAGTATTTCCAAAGGGAAAAAGAGATCTTACACTGTGTTTCATCTTGGTCATGATTAAAAAACTGTCTCAAGATTTTTATTTACTTCTTTAATTTTAATTTTCCTGACTTTACAGAATGCCTCTTGGCTTCTCTTCCATTAAGTATTCTCTACATCAATATTTTTCCTCCATCCTTGGAAATGTTACAAGCAACATCTACCATATCCAGGTGTGGGAATTCCATTTTCCTTTCCTCCTGCCAAAAACAGATGAAGTTCTTTCAACATACTTTAGGATCAAGAACTAAATGCAATTCTCTTTGGATTTTAAAACACAGAGTAAACATACAGTTATGTTACTTCACAGATTGCAACCTTGCAGTTAGTCTGATAGCTTGAGGCTTAATCTACTTTATCTATTTAAGGAAGAATGGAAATCTGGCAGTTTTAAAAAAGCTTTCCTTCAATTAAAGATAAAAATTATGAAACCAGTAAATCAACTATAAAGTCATTCAACTAAAAAAAGCACTGAGGATTGAATTCATTATGGCTTTAAACTTGCAAAACACTAAAAATTCTAAGACTGACAACACAAATTTAAATGAAACCAATAGGGAGCTAGATCTGTAGCAAACATCAAAATATCAAAACACCAAAATAATAGGAAACTGAGGATAAAAAACACTAGTAAACAACTTCTGCAGAAATTACCTACACAAAAAAAATAAATTACTGGAGACCTAAAGAATAGTATCTGAACAGGAATCCACTCTGAAATGACTAGAGGGAGAGGGAAGGAATTGGAAGCTCAAATTTCTCCAAACGATTATTGTAGGCTGCATGCAGCCTCATTCTAACTGTACCGATGGATAAAGAACTGGAGGCTTTTCCCCAAGATAAAGATAAAACAAACAGGGGTTTTTTTAATAAGAAACATCATATTAGTTTTTGGAGAATTGCACAGAATTCCAAACCACTGAGCTTATCCAGAAGTAATTAGCCCCAGTTTACCTGAGGGTGTATTAGTAAGAGTGCAGCTAATAAGCTGAAGATTCTTCTCTGCCTAGCACTGGTGAGACTGTATCTGGAGCCTCAAGAAAAGAAGGCAAACAGGAAATCTTACTGCTGTCTACAGGCCTGGGAAGGCAGATGCAAGCAGGTTGTTCCTGGTATCCAGTCTTAGGACAAGAGGTGAAAGACACAAGTTTGATCATGGCAAATTCCAATTAGCTATATAAAAATATTTTATCCCACGAGGGTGGTCAGACACTGGGAGTGATTGTCTGGAGAGGTTGTGGAAATGTCCAAAATTTTCCCTACACAAGGTCATGAACAAAACAACTTGATCTGATTTGATGTGCCTTGAGCAGTAAACTGGATCAGATTACCTCAGGAGATCCATGCCAATCTAAATTATTCTATGATTATCCAACTGTCAATAAATTCCAAACCAAAAGCCTCCTTTGAGAACACCAGCATTGTATCCTCCTTGTTCAACACCCTGCAAGAAGATAAAGTACACAATAGTGGGATCCATGGCTGGATAAACAGCAATAGAGAAAAACTGGGGAAAAGTAGTAACTGAATACAATTTAGATACTGCTTAATCCAGGGGACTTCACTTTTGAACCCTCAAGCTGCCTTGTGCTTTCTATGTTCCGTTGCATCCTTTCTTGTTCAATATTCTGCAAGAAGAGGTGAAGATAAAGCGACACAACAGTGATCAGAGCAGTGTTGTGTCGGCTCCAGAGGAGAAAGGCATTAAGGCAGAAGTGGTGTTCCTGATGAGATCACAAAGGCGAGCAGGAATGCTGGAAGCTGCTGGAGCAAAGCTCGGAATGAAAAGGTTGAGGATCAACAATGTATTACAATGTATTACAGTCCTACTCTGCTTTCCTGTGGCATTCCATCCTGCCAAGAACTCTTTCCATTGGCCCCAGTTTGTTTTGGGCTGTTCTTTTGAGATGTCCCCTGAAAATACATAAAATACCCCAACAAAACTACTGGATGTTCCTGGACAGGTATGGACTATATAAAAGAGATATACTTCTTTTCTTTCACACAAGTCAGTATAATAATAAAGAACAAAATAAAACATTCAGCTAAAATCAACCAAAATCAGTGCAGTCAGCTCTGTTTAGAGATTCCTTTAAATGTCCATGAGCAATACAATTAGAACAGCCAGACATGCCAGTACAATGACTCGTGAACACACTTTGGCTGCCTTCACATAGAAAACTCATCAATGCACCCATGCTAACCTGCAAATTCTTCAGTAGTTCCTAGTGCTCAGGAACAGGGACAGAATTTCACGTGATTTTTCTTGATAACCAGACCACCACAGCACTTGTGTAGAAAGAATTGTCATTTCTGGGTTAAAAGCAGGTTTGCTAGTGTGACATTTATATTATAAATTAACTCTGCTAAGATTTTCAAATTTAGTGTCAATGTACCAGTACATGTATGATCATTTCCAAAGTGATGTTTATTTGACAAGATTGAGAGAGATGCATTTGTATATTTAATACAGGGAGAAAGAAAAGCAAAAAATATTCAACAGCTTAACCAGGAGTAATACCATCTCAAGGCCTTTGAATCAATTGTTACCTGCCTAACCATGGTAATTCTTAAAAACTCTTCTAAAGAAGCATAATAGAACATGCTGGTTACATTGAATAGACAAATTAATTAATTTGAAGTTAAACTAGATCTTGTTTTTCACTAAAATAAAAAGATACTTAGAAATAATTCTACGTTAGGTTTAAAAATATGACCTGTGAGTTTTTAAAACAAAGTATGTTAATTCAAAATTCCCTTTTACTCTGCAGCCTGCAAGAGCCTTACTTTCTAGGTAAACAAAATGAAAGTTTTTCTTTACATATTTCTACAGTTTAAAAAAAATTACTACCAAGCCCTAGACACTTGTATCTTACCATGAATATATAACCAGAGAGAACAGAGGTATTCTTAGTATACTCAGAGTACCATTTATTTGTTTATACCTTTTATTGTGATCTGGCTCAAACATCTGGGCCACCTGACAAATTGACTAGAAATGACTCATCTAAATGCAGGACAAAACCAAAATTTTCACTGAGATTTCATTTTCATTGAATTCATGCGATGTTCTTTGAAAAATCACCCAAAACCACAAATACATAGGAGAAATCTTTTCTACAACTCCTGGCAAAACTTGGTATTGCAGTTCTTTATTCCTGTAGGATTATCCATTTAAAAAAAAAAACAAACCACAGCCTTTTGAAAGCAGACCCTTAACCACCATCTCTGAATCAACAGACACTGCAAGATATTCTCTGTAATTGAACTATTGGGTCTGCAGACCAAGTAACTGATAACTGTACCTGTATGAGACCTTTTATGTAGCTCCAAATTGCTTGGATGTTTGAAAGCCTTCCCACATAACTCGCAAGTGTATTGTTTCTGTGACTGAAGAGTCTGTGATTGTGCTTCTTGTTCTAAAGGACCCTGAGATCTTTCCACTTCAACAGTTTGTTCAAAATTCTCTGAATTCACTGAATCTTCAGCTTCTTTTTCATCACTGACTCTAACATCTGCTGTGTCCGTAGTACTTTCATTTACAGGTTCAATTACTTCTGTTATTCTGCTGTCATCTCTTTGGGGCTCAGGTGGCTGCTCTGCAGATTTCTGAGATCTTAAAAAATTTAACTTTTTGAGGTGTATTGCCTTTTTCAGCCGCATCTGTCTGGTGGGCTGCACAACTGTGCTCTCTGCATTTTGGTCCGGAGCAGCTTCACTTGCAGACTGAACCAGAAAGTTTGAAGGTAAATGATCAGAGGTTTCCAGAATACACTCAGAGTGATTGACAGTGCAAGAATTATTCTCCACTGTGTTTATTTCTGTGGATGTGTTGTAAGAAAAGGATGGTTCTGCTCCTCTCTCGTGATCAGAGCAAGCATTTTGTTTATAGAACTGTTTGCTGTAAAAGTTGCGTAGTTTATAGTAGTAATTTGGTTGTTTAAATGGAAGCTCTGTGCAGTTGCCATCTAAGGAATCCTGTGGTGGTTTCTGTCCATCACCTGATGAGGTGTGCAGATTCACAGACTGTGATGCCTGTGAGTGGTGCTCAGCCAAGACTTTGTTAGCTGGTGTGTCAGCTGAGCACTCAGGCAATAGGTTTGTCCCATAGCTGTCACTGGCACAGCTGGTATCTGCACCCAAAGTATTCTGCAGTGAAAATACACTATTACACGGCATGTTGGCTGCCTGCTCCACAGCTGTGGAAGACTTTAAAAAGGTGTGGCAAATGTTCAGCACATTTTGCACTTGGAGGCACTGTGCAATGTCCAGCATAGCTTGTACATTGTCCTGACTAAGATCCAGGTGGGAGGTGTACATGAAGTCCAGGATCTGGCCTATACCACCTACATTTTTAATGTCCAAGTGAAACACATCATTCTTCTGGCCTGAAGAATTCTGGAAAAGGGTCCTGAAAAAATAAGGCAAATATTCAAGGACAAACACAAATAATTCACAAACACTTCAGTAAGAAAAACATACATACATCTCAAATAGGCTGCTTGGCACGAAACAAGTTTGTACTCTAAAGCCTTACCTAGATTGCTGTGTTTTTGAAGATGAATTTCTCAAAACTGCTCAATTACTTGTTTGATACATTAGTCCTACGTTAGTGCACTTGAAGTATAAATCAAAGTAAATGATCATCTATCTAACTTTAATTCTGTATTTTTTATGTTTTCAATTAACACCCTATGCTTGTGGTTTCTTGTCCACCATTCTTCACGTATTAGGTGCAGTGGTGTATTTATGGATAATCTGCAAACTGGTTGACTCAGAATGGTTTTTCTCCTTTCATCAAACAGGACATAAGAAATTTTCTAGCAAAATGGAAAACACAGACCTCAAAGTCAGCTAAACTCTTCTCCTCTGGCAATTGAGCTTGTCCACTGAACTCCATTAGTAAGCCCATCAAAGTTCTTAGCATTAGTTCTGTCTCCACAAATACACAAGAGGATAGCAATATTAAACAAGAAGATGGCATTATTTTCAATTTATTCTCTCATAACAAAAATAGGTACTTTTTTACTATTTTTTTTCTTACTGGATAAGAACCAAGTAAAAGAATAATGAAGAGCACAGGTACATAAACCTAAAACAGCAGTGCAACCAATACTCACTGCATTATCACTGAATGACTTCACAAAAGTTTGATGTAAAGTATTCTCAGCACCAGAGATGCAGATCTTCACATGCACAAGCAGTCCTAGATCAAGAGGGTTCATATTCTCTCTCAGTCACCTTCCCATTAAAATCCTGATACTCCCACAGGAAACAATGACATATAAATGGGGTCAGGTCACTCATATACAGTTACTTTCCTACACTAAAAAATGCCTCAAACTTGATGGTTCCTCTTTGAGGGCTAAATCTCAAATTTGGTTTTGTTTAAAGGTGGGCATGATATCAATGAGCTCTAAATCTTAAGAAAATCTGAATCTTTGCTGAAACCTTAGAAATGCAGGGTATACTCTGAAGCCAGTGCCCACGTCCAAATTCTTTTATAAATCTAGACCATCCTATCTAAATTAAAATCAGAATTATAATGAACAGATCTGGGTTGAGAGCCTAAATTAATTAACCACTTATATCCTATTGAATTTGAATAGGAGTTGAGTTCTTAGCTCTTTTTAACTACTTTAAAAATCTGGTCTTTAAGCATAATTGCACTTCATCAGCAATACACCACTAGAGTAGAAAAAGGAACCTTTTATATTTTTTACCTCATAACATAAGAATAGGTTTCTTACAAATGATTTAGCAGTCAAGCTTTAGAGATGTTTAAAAAAACAAGGTCTAAAAACTGCCAGATCCATCAGCTTACTTATATCTAATACAAAACACTAAGCTGGGAGATGCAGCCTCCAACGCTTGTTGGGAGGCACAACTGAGGGCAGTACAGAAGGGGAAGAAAGCAGTGATGTGGAATAATGGGTCACCTGTATACTATAAAACACAGTTGTTGTCTCTGAGAATCTGAACAAGCAGAGATTCACTAATAACTTATATAGTCACATTTTATTTAGAATATGATTGATTAAACAAGTCCCATTATTTGGAAATAGATAATCTTTTATCAATTATAACCCTTATCTGGCTCTGTTCATATACTCTATGTTCCTTGTAAGCAGTTATCTTTTTCTGGTGAAATACTGCATGCAGGTCCATGCAGAATCCATTATATGAAGCACTATAAGCAAGTGAATCAAGAAAATGTCAAAATCAAAGAGCATACTATGAATACTTGACACAGGTTTATCTCCGGACAAACAATTTCCCTTTTCTCCTTATGCTGCCAAGAGTTACTCTGAAATCAACAGGAAAAAAATATCTTTCTTAGAGAAATCCTCATTTAGTTAACTTTTTGAAGACTTTTCTACCACATACCTGAAATATTGACTGAAAGCAGCTAACACATTTTTGTGTGCTTTGAAGCAGACACCCTTCACCACCAGCATGCAGTCACAGAGAAGCCCCTGAATGCGCTGTTCATGTAGCTGCTGGAGAAGATGACAGCTGTGGCTAGCAACAGTGTCCATGCTAGAAAATCACCTGAATTACCTACAATGAAATAAAATGCTAAGGTGAATATTAAATTGCAAAATTAATATAAAATATTCAGACAATTTTTACAATTTGTTTTAGCTTTTAAAGGAAACAGACTTGAGTTAACACCTGAAATTTGACTGCTAATGACATTTTTCTGTTTAAAGGTAGTATGTTCACCAACAGATACACAGCAATACACATATATTTTAACAGAGCCTTACAACAGAGCATCTGCAAAAAACCCAATGTGCTGCCCATAAACTGAACAAAAAATGCACCCCAATTTAGACAAACTCCACAATAATTAGACTCTAATGCAAAAACATATAGCATGTACAAAATCAGTAGCATTTGAAACCTTCATTTTCTTCATCCTCTAAACTCAAAAGGGAGATATTATTTGAGACATTTGTTGCTGTTTTAGCTATGTACATTTCCACTGTGGATCTGATTAATCAGAAAAATTAGCATGGTATTGTTTCCAATACAATGTAACATCTAAATTAAAAAAAAAAATCCCCTCTTAACAGGTTGAAAAGACAAGTCACATTCCAACACAACACATTCACATTTAATTCTATACTTCTTTCTTTTATTTTTTTTTCTAACAAGGATGTAATGCTTCCCCTGTGCACTTGCAAACATGACAACCACAACTATTAGGACAATCAGAATTTCTAGTCTTCTAATTAGGAATGATGGAAGAAAATCGTCCTATTCTAAGGAAGGAAGCACGAAAACCACCTTCTGTTAAGCATGACCAGATAGTGGTGACCCCATTCTCAAATGAACGGTAAGGGCTATTTATTTTAATTTATCCTCTTTTACTCTGTGATTCCGTCTCCTGCTATATTATATAGGGGGGCTGTTATATTGCGCTTTTCCTCATTCATGCTCATCATGTTTTGACCAGGCTTTAAAACAGAGAAAGCACATTAATTTGCTTTCTCTGCGAACATCTCGCACCACGGCATCCCGCAGTTGCTGTGGCAGTGAGGTGCCACGGCATCCCGCAGTTCCTGTGGCAGTGAGGTACCACGGCATCCCGCAGTTCCTGTGGCAGTGAGGTGCCCTCATCCCTCAGGCGCGTGTGTCCGCACGGGCCGGGCGGGCGCGGGGAGCGCTCCGAGCGGGGATCCCCGCGGCACAACGGCAC
>PYHW01009582.1:132524-150663 GCA_013186435.1 Turdus rufiventris
GCCGCTGCTCAGGGCACGGCACGGCCGCTGCTCAGGGCACGGCTTCCCTCAGCCTCGCCCGAGCGGAGCCCAGGCTCCAGGAGAAGGGGACAGAGGCAGCGTTTGCCTCACTGAGGCCGGCTCTGCCCGGGGACAGGACGGGCGAGCGGCGGTGCCGGAGGAGCACACGGACACACAGCCCCGGGCGGGGGAACGCGGCGCGGCCTGGCACGGGCGGGACAGCGCCCGAAGGGCAGGAGCCGGCCCTGCCCAGCCCAGCGCTTACCGGCTCCGGCCACCTCCCAGCTCCATCCCCGCCAGCGGCCGCTTCCGCCGCCGCTCCCTCCCCTTCCCTTTCCCTTTCCTTTCCTTTCCTTCCCTCCCTTCCCCTTCCGCCGCGCGGGGCGGGGGCAGCGCAGGCGCGGGCGGTGAGGGCTGAGGGCACGGCACGCGTGCAGCGCGGGCCCGCTGCGGAGGCGGCGGCGGCAGCGGCTGCTGAGGTGCGGGGAGCGGGAACGGGAATGGGAATGGGAGCAGGGACGAGGCGGCACGTCATGGCACGGCACGGCACGGCAGCGGCCGGCTGCCGCCCCGGGAGCACGGGTGGCGGCCCCACCGCACTTCCCATGCCGTGTGGCCCGGCCAGCCCCCAGCGCTGCCGCTCGGCGGGGCCCGGCCGAGACGCGTGTGCAGCTGCGGGGAGCGGGACGGAGCGGCTGGATCCCGCAGGGGAAAGGAGGGCACGGGGAGCGCTGCCTGCGCTGCATATCGGCCTGGGGGCGGTACGGGGGGCACCGGTTCCGGGGCTGGGCTGGCAGGTACGGGGGTTGGTGGCTCTGCAGTTCGGGTGATGGGCACGGGGGTTTACTGGTTCTGCAGTTCGGGTGATGGATACTGGGATTGGTGGTTCCCACGGTTCTGATCTGCCCTGCTTCCAGGGAGGGCATCAGGTGAAACGAGCTCTTGCACACGCAGCACCGGGCTGCTCACCCTGTCTGTCAGTGGGTGCACTGGTGCATTTCGCTTTGCCCCTCCAGGTGTTTCTTTCAAGCTGTAAATTAAGATCTTGTATTTCTAGAGTTCTGTGGGAAGGAAGAGGCTCCTGACCGCTCGCCAGCATGGTAGTTTTCACATGCAATGCATGTGGAGAAGCTGTGAAGAAAGCGCAGGTTGAAAAGCATGTGAACATCTGCAGAAACTGTCAGTGCCTGTCTTGCATGGACTGTGGCAAGGATTTCTGGTATGTAAAGGGTGGGAAATAGCCTTGCTCACGCTGCAGACGCACTTGCTCACTCTTGTCACAAATACAAGTCAGAAATTTTCACTGAAAGCTGTGTCATAACAGAAATGTCTGTGGTCTTACAAGCATGCACCTTGAGCACAGCACATTTTAATAATTTAAGCATTGTAATAAGGTTTAAATGATCCATTCATTTAAATCATATATTACTTCAGCTTGTTGGTTAGCTAAGTGTTGCATAGTTTGAAGACTGAAGCTGTTCAGTGAACTGTGGTTTAAAATCTCTTCTGTTCAGGGGTGACGACTATAAGGAACACGTGAAGTGTGTCAGTGAAGACCAGAAATACGGTGGGAAAGGCTTTGAAGCCAAAACTAACAAAGGAGATGCTAAACAGCAGGAATGGATTCAGGTACAGTTTGTACTGTATATATCTACAGTGTTTATTGTCTGTAATTATCAAAGACAGAAAAGAGCCTATACTGGCTCAAGCTAGAAGTCTGTTTTTACCAATATCCTCAGCAGTCCTCTGGCATTTCCTTGGTAGGTCTGTGTTTATCCTGGTAAGAAATGTGTCTTTTGTTTTGAATCTGTCTCTTACTGGTTTGATTTAGTGGAATGTTCCCAACTGCATACAAAGAGACATTGGCAGTTGTCCATCCTTGTCATGCCATTTATGCTTTTGTAGAACTCTGTCAGGCATCCCTCCCCTTCTCATAATCTGTGTTCAAGGCTCAAAAGTCCTACTCTGCTCAAATTTTCTTCATATGTAAGTTATATCTTTGGTCTTCTAAAATCTTCCCACTCTACAGTACGCTTGTGAAATGCTATGCAAGACATGAGTGCACCATAGATTTACTACGTGTCATAATTGTGTTTTCTGTGTTCTTTATTCCTTTCTAACTTTTTTTTTTTTAAATCATTAATCTACTTTTAGGTGATTTTTTGTTTGTTTTTTCTTCACTGCTGCTGATCATTGTGTTGGCATTTTCATGCAACTGGCTGTTTTAACCCAGAGATCTTGTATCTTAACACCTATGGTCAACTAAAGTCTGCCATTTCAGACGTGAAATTAGGATTGCTTTTCCTTTTCTTCTTGCTTTACATGAATTTGTGTTGAATGTATTTCACCTTTTATCACCTAGTCACTCATTTTCTTAAGATCTTTCTGGAATCATCATAGTCCACATCCTGAATAGCTTCATATCATTGGGAAAATTTTCTGTCTTCTTGTCAGATATTTTGTAAATATGTTGAACAGGAGAAGCTCCAGCAGGGATACAAATATCTCCTACTCTTTCTGTCTTACACAAGAATCTACCCTCTTATGGCTGTCCTTCAAGGATTTTGGAAAGACCTCAAACCCATCTTTGAAACCATATTAGTAATAAATCAGTTCACATTTATGCATGGAATTGATGATTTCTATTGTGTAGATCACATCCTCTCAAAGTGCTAAGTACATATCTACTTGAAACATATTATGAATAGCATTAAAGTCAGAGATGAGTGCTGTTGTTGAGATTGAACACTCTTTGAGGGCATTTGTGAAGGCAGCATGGTGTGAGTGCTGTTGCTTTGAACATGGATAGCTTGCCTCAATAGTAAGTAATTCCTATGTAGAAGGATGAGGAATTATTACCAGACACCTTTTTCTGATAGTCTTAACATATTCACAAAGCCTTTCAGTCATCAGGTTTTCAGAAGTACAGGAAGGCTCTACAGTGTCCAGTGGCTGCACTCTTTAAATACTGGGAAGCCCAGAGTCTTCCCCCCACAAGCAGCAGTGCAGTTCAAGGGACAGCCATGAGACCTTGGTTTAATCTCTCTTCTCTTGTGCTGACACCCATAGCACAGGAATATCCAGAGCTGTCATACAGGGATAAATGCTTGTTGAAGCTGGCACTGCTGCCAGAAGAAATGCATGTCAGCTGTGGCATCAAAAGTAAGCCTGATTTTTCATAGCTAACTCCCAAACAAAAAATTGCTTTTCTTAATGCAGGTTTTTCATGGTGCAAGGATCCCTTCTGTGATAGTTACTTTAGTTTGAAATGTTTTTATTACAGTTTGTAACTTACTCATCAGAAAGCAGTGGTGAGCAGTCCTGCTTGTCTCTGCTTACTACGATGGTTATAAATGTTTATACAGATAAGTTTGACACATCTAACAAGCTATGATAGAACCAAAGGTCAGTGTTTTTCTCATGTTTTTTGAACATTTCCTATGAGTAGACTGTATTAGCTGTGGATGCTGGGTGATTTCTGCCCAGCATGTTTCAGACTTGCACAACTGACATGTGCCTATTTGATCCTTATGATGTTTTGCTGATTTAATTCTGTTCTTTTTCATTCAGAAAATCCATGAAGTAATGAAGAAGCCCAACATAAACCCTAAAGTGCGGAACATCCTAGAGCAAATGCGTGCCTTTGATAACATTCCAAGAAAAAAAGTAAAGTTTCAGGTATGTTTTAATAGAGATTTGCAGCAGTCCATGCAATCAGCATAAAACCAGACTTTTTGAGGGAATGCCACTCTCTTTTAACAAAGGTGGGACCAAATTGCTTATTTGGGCATTCATATAGATTGTGTAATAACTGAATTTCAAATAGACAATGGTTGTAAAATACATTTATTTGCTTAAAAGGACTCTTAGTCTACCAGGTGAATTGGGTATTAAGCCAGAGACTTAACTTTTAAGCTTAATCTCCGTATGTAGGTTTGTTCTGTTTTCAGTACCTTTCTTTTTTGACTATTTGCTATTTCTGTTGAATGTCCAAATTCTTAGACATAGTTTTAAATACTTATTTCTTTGGCTTTGTTTTTTCCTGAAGGCAAGATCCTGTTTTGAGAGTTTTCCTCTTATTCAGAATTCAGACAGAAACTCCCACTCTGCATGCTTTGCTAAAGTAAATTACAGATGCAGAGAATTTACTGTGTGTAAAGAATTTAATGTGAAGTAAAGAATTATTCAAAAACTGGCCTTTTTTCCCCTCTCAGTTCTGTGCCTCAGATTGTGAGGCTGACAGAAGATCAGTCTAGCTTCCAAAGCACTCACATAGAACTTAGTAGAGCTGTGGTGAAACTACTACTAGCAAGCTGAAGGTTAGAATATTTCCCTACAGAAATAATGTTCTGGGCAGGAAGAATGGTATTTTCTAGAAGCCTGACTTTTTGATAAGATACATCACAGTGGAAGATCAAAAGTTTTTGCAGTTAATTTTTCTAATTTGCTAATGCACCTTTCCCGGGGTTTTCATTGCAACGCGAAAGTCTTCACATTACGTTTAACATTGAATTCCACATTTCCAAAAGTTGATCTCTTGCAAATAGTGTGAACAGCATAATGTACTGCTATGTTTTCATTTACACCAGGAGTACCTGCAGGAACCCAAACAACTTTCAAATGTTTGCATTGAGATATTTGCTTCAATTATACTCTCCTGTAGTAAACTAAGGAAGGTATCCATTTAAGAGCATGACCACATGTCCCGTGCACAAATAAGATCAGATCATTAATGTTTTAACTCATGGGAACAGTCAGAAGATTTGGTAGGACCTTAACATAACCATTTGTATCAAAAGCTTGAGGATTATTTTTTGTATGTATATTTAACACTCAGGGATAGCTGTTTGTCAGGCAACTGGAATATATGGTGTAGCCTCCTACTAGTACCTAGACATTATGTGAAACAATTTAGCAAGGAGGCTTGAGAGATTGATAGGAGTAACCTCTAAGCAGATCTTAGTCAAAATCAGTGATTAGATTCTTGAATCAAAAATAAAAAATGAGAACCAATTGTATGGTAATGAAGAAAGAAAATCAGAGGTGCATGTTTTCAGTTATTGTTGTTTTTTCTTTGCACAGAATTGGATCAAGAACAGTTTGAGAATTAATGACAGCAATTTGCAAGATCAGGTGTGGGATGTTTTCTCAGAAGCAACCAGAAACGTAAGTTTACCTGGAGGTGCAACAGTGTAAAATGGGAATGTACTCCAAAATGTTTGAAGGAAAACCTTTAAGACTCCCTTTGTAGATGTTAGTGGAAACACTGTCTCCCATAGTTCCAAAAGATTATGGTAAGATGTAATATTTCTTGACTAAATTGTTAATTTGTGGAACACAAAACTGTTGTTGAAGTAGTTGTTCATACTGGGTAGGTTTTGATTGAAAACTGACATGGTGATGTGCTTGTGCCATGATAATCAGAAGGCTAATTTATGCTACTGGTACATAAAAAAAAATGAAAAAGCACTGCCTTTATGTTTGTTCCTGTCTTACAGCACACACTAAAACAGAATAAGACATCTTTCAGAGTTTATTGGTCTCAAATTTATGCGTATTGGAGTGAGAAATAAGTGCATAGTTTATGTATTTCATCAGTGGGGAGACAGATCTTCCAGTTTGTGGCACAAATTCTTCCCATTTCTTTATCCAAATTGTGGACTCACTCTGACCTTTAGTCAGTGCCTAGTTCTTTGGTATTTCATTACTAGCTTAGTGTGTTTTGGAAGGGTGTTGTTTGGTTTACTGGAAAGCTGTTGGAGAAGCTCATTTCTCAGTTGATGTAAAGATGCTCTCCCCTCTTTCCCTCACATTC
This sequence comes from Turdus rufiventris, assembly GCA_013186435.1. NCBI lineage: Eukaryota > Metazoa > Chordata > Aves > Passeriformes > Turdidae > Turdus > Turdus rufiventris. The sequence goes on from PYHW01009582.1 coordinate 138,340, forward strand.
TTTTGAGGAAGAGCATAGGCATAGCTTTGGCTTTAATCCCTTCTTGATGATGCTTTGTGTTTCTAATTTGATGATTCCAGTTAAGCTTATTTGGAGTTTTTCTGAGGAATCCAAATATAAGAACCAGGAAACAAAGAAAGAAACTCGTTTACTAAAGGGTAGGAACATAACATAAACTCTGGACACTGAAGTACACTTCTTTGATGGTGGAGCATTAATACTGAGTTTATACAACTTCACTAAAGTCATAAGCAGTTCTTCCTTGATTTAAACTAATTTTTAAGGAAGTCTTCAATCTGAAAACCTTTTATTTAAACACAAATTTTAACAATTATACTGTCCATAGATCATGCATTAAAGTGAAACATATAACACAGCATTTCAATTCACCTTTAAGAATTCTTAAAAAGATTTAATTTTTAATACATACCTTGATGGGTATATACTAAGTGGAAATTCTTAAGTAGAATTCAGATTTAATTAAAATAACTCTTTATAAAAACATGTTGATGTTAAATTGGTTGTATAAAGATCTATTATCTTTCTAAATAGCTACACTAAGATTTCAATGCTTGTATTCCTCTTGTAATTATTAAAATTTCAATTGAACATTAAATTTTTCATTAATACATTAATTATTCTACAAGAAAGTAATTATGAGCCTAGGAACATTAAAAGAAAACCAAATATGTTGAGAAAAGACAATTAAAACAATCTTGAGTACCTTTATTTGCATCATACCATGATGGTTTGTTGTCCCAGACACATCTAAGACAGGGAAGTGGATGGCAAAAGAGGTTATTACTCGAGGGCTGTGTATTTGGGAATAAGTTCTGCATCTTGCTGTAATTTGCTGTAGTTTTGTTTGTGTAAATTAGAGAGTTGTCACTTCCTTAATTACATTTAGCAAATAATTTAAAACTCAATAGACACATTTCAACTGGGAATTACCTATGTTGTGAGATAACATTTCTTCTGTTGTTTTAATTAGCACTTAGTCTGTTAGGTTAAAAGAAGCATCAGGGACATTTTTTCACTAGTGCTGCTTCTCAGGTAACTGGTGACATCACATGTGAGCAATTTCATTGATTTCAGGATATCAGTGTTCTGAACAGTTACCAGTGATCTAGTAGAGGAAAGTTGCAATGTCAAAAAATGCGTGCAAAAACTGTAATAATCTTTCTTCAACAAAAGATTTCAGGTGAAAAACAAGACAAACCACAACAGAAGGAAGAGCAACAGTCTGCAGAAACTGAGGAAAATAGAAAGGCAGAAGAAAATGGAATTGCAGATGCAAAAACTGAGAAAAAAAAGAGTAAAAGGGAACGAAAAGAAGAGAGACAAAAGAGCAAAAAGAAGGAGAAAAAAGACTTGAAATTAGAAAATCAGACAGAAGTAAAAAAGAGTAAAAAGTCCAAAAAAGGAAAAGAGAGCGTGGAGGATGAATTTGAAATAAATGGAAATGGCAATCACAGTGAAGCAGAAGAGGAAACAAATGTAAAGAAACGCAAACATAAACATGTAGAAGGTATCCATCATACAACTTATGTTCTTGCTTGTTTTGAAGATGCTTTTTCTCATTTCCAAAGCTCAGTAATCTAAGTAGAATTTTAAAGTAGTCCATTAGATATAAAATCAGATTATTTTTAACAATGATTGCACATTTCCTTTATAAAATCTGAACCACTTTGCAAATACAAACTGATGTTAAAAGAACAAAAAACTTAACTCATGTCAGAACTTCTAGTTTTAAATCTTTCTTATGTATGTTTATCCAATTCCATCTCCAGAGGAACCTCATACCAAAACAAAGAGAATGAAAACTGAAAGCATTTCAGAAGACATGGAAACAGAAAACATCAATGACAATGAAGAAAATGAGGGAACAGAAAAAGGTATTCTTAAAGGAATTACAAAACAACTCTGCAAAAGACCTAGTGCATGATAGAAATACAGCTTCTGTATCAAGCCATGAAATAAATGTGTGCATAATCAGTATAAACATCTGTGTAGGCTGTGCTACTCTTAACACCTGATAAAGAATTACTTCTTATCTGTGCTGTGCTGGCAGCATGAAAGCTGGCAGCCTTTGGCTATGCTTGGTTCCAGTGCACACTGAGGTTTCACCACAACGGGTCTCTTCCGTGCTGCCATGCACATTAGGCAGCACAACAAAAAGGGTAACAACTCTTAGACCTCTTGGTATCTCTCATATCCCCATTTTTGCTCAGGGAATCATAAATTGGACTTCAGATATGTAGGGCCTTGGTTTATTATTAGATAAACCTACTTCTGCCTATCACCTAACACACTCTGTGTTAGAACATACAGATCACTTATTTGGAAACCACCAATTAATGACCTCTGAAGGTGGTATGGTCAAATTTGGCTGCCTGTGCTTTAAGTGTGAAGAGACACGATCTTAACTATTCCTGTGCTATTTAAAAGTTTCTCCTTAATAGCTGAAGTGCAGAAGTTAAGTTAAAACAATTCTGACCCCCGTTGTTCACATACTGTGTTGATTCTTTGTCTCTATTATGTATTCAGAAACAGCTGATTACTTTATGCTTAAGACACCCTCCTGTTGTAGGGTCAGTAAGGTAACAACTCTTGTGGTGGCCAAACTGATTCCAAAATTAGGAGATTGGTGGCTAGTTACTAGTATAGAAGAACACCCAGAATATCTCCTTTTACTCATGATGTTGTACACCTTATTATTTTCTAGGTAAATTCAACTGGAAGGGAACCATCAAAGCAGTTCTGAAACAGGCTCCAGACAATGAAATTTCAATTAAAAAACTAAGAAAAAAGGTACTGTACAACATGGTTTTATTAATCTCCTTGTGAAATTATTTGTGTAATGCTGAAGCTCAGAAAATTCTGGCTTGCATAAACAAAAAGGCATTTTTATTGGACTATAAATTAACAGAATGTCAGCTGAAGGACGGGTTCTTTATTGCTTACTGAATTACACAAGAAATTCAGTGCTAGTTCTGCAAAGGAGTAATAGCACAATAGCTTCCATGCCACTTTTTATGCAGTAATGTAAATGTATTATTACTTACAATGGAATCATCTTCACAGACTAAAAACCATTTCTCTGTCTTTGTGCAGGTGATAGCTCAATATTATGCAGTAGCTGGTGAACATCACAAAACAGAAGAGGAGATCCTAGTCACGTTCAATAAGAAAGTGAATAACAATCCCAAATTTAGAGTTCTAAAAGACAAAGTGAAACTTGTTAAATAAAGTTGCATACTTTTCATAGCTGTTGCATTTTAGTCTTGCAGATGGAGTCAAGCTCTTCTGTCAGCTGTACAGATACTATGCATTGGTATCAATTTAAATTGTGTATGTGAAAGAAGAATTTAACTTTTAATACTGGATTCCTCCCCTTTTTCTAGATTTGTCACAGAACATTTTCAGATATTTTATTTTTTGATTTTATGAAAAATGTATATTTTTTAGTACAAGTTTTAAGAGGCATTGAAAATAATTGCTGGCCTACTGTATTAAAATTCTTCCAATAATGAATATAATTTATAGGCGTGAATGTTTTTAGGACCTGAGTTGTATGGCTTTTTGCAGGAACTATTTTCAGAGCAAATAGGATTTTCATATTCAAAAACCCACTGTGGAATAAATGTTTTGTTGTACTAAAATTCAAAATGGTGTGACTGATACCCACTTTGCACACTGTGGATAGGGTATGCAGCCTTTAATGAACTGTTTATTCTGTGTAGTAAAATGCATAAAGTGTCAGATGTTTGTGTGCAATATTGCACGTGCTGTGAAAATCTGAAGGCAGAGTTACCTGCATATGCATTGCCACTCAAAGTCTTGACTGGTAGTGCAACTGACTTCAGTAGAAGTGGTTACATGGACTAAAAATTGACTGATGCAATAGATTACTTTAAAGTGCAACCTTAAATATAATGAATCTTGTCACTTTGTAATTGCATAATAAATCCACAAATTATACATCATTTGAGGAGGCTGTTGTATTGCTGTCTCCAAAACAATTTAGCTAGGCCAGAAATGTTACAGGTGTGTAAGAGACAAAGCTGCCTGAGGAAAGTTACTCGAAGTTTTATAGGTTTTTACTTAAATGCAAAATTACTTCCATGTGGGGAGTTTCCTATTATGATACAGTCTGTTAATAACAGCATTATAAAGCAGTCAGCTATGGTGTTTTTAAAAAATGCTTAGTGATTTCAAGCAGATACACTTCTATAAAACTCCACAGTAAAAATATCTGAATTTATAGAAATATTGAATGCATTAAAGGTAATAAATACTATAAAATTAACTGTGATACACTGGGTTTTTCTGAGTACATATTTGTCTTACTGTAAAGGTTGCAAGAAAGCACCTAATGAATTGGAGATCTCTTCAGTAAGTGTTAATTTTTTTTATTCAGTCTAACAGATAAGCAGAATCTGGGGTCCTGTCATTGCAGAGTTCTGGTGTCTGATGCACAGGGTTTACTGCAGTGATCACTGAATGAAGCAAAGCAGCAGGCTAAGTGTTCAAACACCATGAATCAGCTGAAAGCTGGAAATAAGGAATATCAAACCAACAGTATGTAGATGAGCTATCGGAGTAGGATGTGACCTTGTATTTATTTTTTGCTTTAATTATTATGATTCTTAAAGGTTCAAACAGCGTACTCCTGTGCATTGCCATGGTTGGGTTAGTGGTGCCTGTGTGGAGCAGTAAACACACTGTAAATTATTCTTCCCCTCTCTGTGTAAAGGGTAAAGCAGCACCAGCTGCTGTTCAGTTTTTCCCTCGTGATTGGCAGACACGAATTTAATGCATGCCTCTGTTTGACAGTCATTAGTGGGAGTCTGTTGCAAGTAAGCCCTGTTATAGTTACGATAGTATAACCTGAGTGTATGTTGCTGCAGCAGTATTGCCTCTTCTGCTCTGCTGGCAGAAAGAGGGGGAGCAATAGTCTATGTAGGCATATTTTTCTTTCTGAGTGTTCCTGAGAATACTGTAGTATGGTGGATGAGTCTATGCCTCTAATTGTAGAAGGCTTCAAATGCTATTCCAGTCCATGCACAGTTGCATTATTGACATGCAGCTATCCAGTGAAAAACACCCTGACTTTGATGTTTTTTCATTAGACAATGATGTACTCAGGATTAAAATTGGCTTTTTCCCTTACAACAGATCTGGACTTCAATTTACTCCTTGCAACTAATGATTGAAATTTACTACAAATTTGGTGATAGTTGTTTCAGAGGGAAGCATAATCCCTCACAGATCATTGAGAATCCTTCAAGAAGACAAAAAGCCAGCAGGACCTCTCTAATTTCTATTCAGTAATTAAGCAGCATATTTACCAGTATTGTTTTAATCCAGAATATGTTTTAGTCATTTTCTAAACAGCATAACAGTTCCATGATTATATCTTATTGATAAAATTCTCCTTTCTAAAATAGTGTATTGAAAATTGAGTGTCTTTGCCGCAGAGTGGGGAAGGAAGAAATTAGAAAATTGTTTCAAGCTAGTGGCTTTCATTACAAGTATAGCATAAGCACTTAAGCAGGGACTTCAATCACTGGAAGAAAAAAGCTTCAAAGGACAGCTACTTATTTGTTGTGCTCAGCCTTCCACTGTCCTGGTGCATTAGAGTAGTTTGTTTTTTCTCCAGTGAAAACTGATCCTCCCACCTGGTGCTCTAATCCAATTGCATCAGGACAATGCAGTCAGAGCCCGACAGGAGTAGTGGCTCGTAGCTGATGACCACAGGATACAGAGACCCAATACATGATTTCATTCAGAAACTTTTAAGGCTGTAACACTCACCCTTATTAAGGAAATAAGAGAGCAAATATTAAACTTTTTGTGCAAGATAAGTGAAAAAAGGCATATTGTTCTGTACATTGAGCTGTATTCACAGGTTACAAGATATCTCAGTCAATATATTCAACATGTACTCTTTTCTTTTCCTGGATTAGCCTATTAGAAAAAAACAGGAATAAGTCCTCTAAGTTTCTTTTTCTGCTCTGTCAGCCAAGAAAAGCTGCATATTGTGTTTCCCATTAGTACTTTTACAGGAAGTGTTACTTTATATTGAATTCTAAATTTCACTTGAACTAGAGGAAGTTTTACTAGTAACTTTCCCTTGCACTTTTAAGATACTGTTCCTTTTGCCCCTTATAATCTACTGCTTTTCTTTGCAACTCAGTTTTCAGATGTAATTCCTTTTGTACCTGAATCCTCATGCTTTTATGCTCTCAGACAGCAAAGACTGAAAAACCTTCAAGCTTTTTGCTTAGATTGAAAAAAGACTTTTTTTCTTCAAGACTGCAGATCACTGATCTTAGTCCTTTCAAAACACATATTTTTTATCTTTCCTTTTTAAATTTAGTCTAGAAGATTTAGAATTGTCCAGTCTTTTGTGTGTTTTGCCTTTCTCATTAGAATCTCTTAGTAGAAATTGCTCTTGCTACACGACTTCATACCTGTGCTACAGCAGAAGTGAAATACTGACTTCCAACAGAAGTAGTTTTATAGTTCCTGAAATTACTTGAAAGTAACAGAAAAGCAGAAATGTTATCTGTATGCCTTCTCACCCATTAACCTCCTCAAACTTCTATGTGGAATGCACTAGCACAAAATTAGTATAAAATGCCTAATTAAGGCCCGATTACAATCAAGCTCAAAAAAGGTGCTTTTAAACATAATGGGATCTTCCTCTCAGGCAGCAGAAAATCCACTTGAACGTATTCAGATCACTACATCTCGCTTAAGTGACAAAGAACCTGAATAAAAACCAGAATTGCACCTGCATTGCAGATGGCTCAAACCACACTGTGTTTATGTCTTCATTCTGTTCCTTGCAGTAGCCACACAATGAACTTCCACCATCCAGCCGTTAATGTATAGATGCAAAGCACAAAGTGCTCTTTTATACTCAGATTTTTTGCCTTTCTGCTGGCCTTTTATCTTAATAAGAAGGAATTCCAGGAGGAATACACACCTATTGACATTATAGTATCCGTACATGACAAAGGCTCATGTTTTTTTGTGGATGAGGCAGGACCAGGATTTTCTACCAGACTGTTCTTTCTTACCATGTCTTACAGAATGAAAATATGTTTCCTCCTGCATTTTGCTCCTACAGTTCTGGCTCAGGTATTGTACCTTTGAAAGTTTCAGCTTTTCTGGTGAACTTTCACAACTGAAGTGGTTCCAGAGGTTAGCATTGGTAAGTTTTCCATGAGAAGAAAAAATTTGGCCTCAGCTGATGCTCTCAAACACCTGTGTATGTTACACAGATTAGGCAAAACAGTAATGAGAATTTTACCATCATCCTCCAGCCAAAAATTCAAATTGCTGAATTCAGTCTTCATAAAGAAAACATCTTTTTCTTCCTTCTGTCTGGACAGCTTACTACTCAGCCAGTGTTCCTGATAACTCTTTTGACCAATTAATTACAATACCCATTCAAAATACATGAAAATTTAACCCTACAGAATATGTAAGTGGTAATGGACTATGAGACAAAGGTAAAGAAAACCTTCACCATGAATGAAGCGTGTAAGAGCTTTGTTTTGTGTTTATTTTTTCTCAAGAGTCCACAGAAACAGCATGAGCTAAAATCCCACACTATACACAGCAATGAGATGTTGCTATGCTGAGCTGTACTTTTCCAATCTTGTTAACAGTGAGGTCCACATGCCCAAAAAATTTTGTCCCTACTTTAGTACATCAGTCAAATCACAGCAGTGATCACACTAGACATCTCCAAAAAAAAAGTTGATACTCTATCACTGCCTGAAATAATGCTAACCTCTTCCAATAGAGAAATGTCACATCAAAAGAGACCAATATTTCTGTGCAGCAAATATTGAATGATAGACTTGAATGCCCATTCCCACAACTGATAGTCTTTCCTGTGTGAATTAGATCTGATGTTCATTATTCAAAACCACACTTTAGGATGTTCCTAAATGCCCTAAGTATGAAATTCTTTTCATATTGTTACAGATGCATGGTTGCATAGACTTTCTCCTAAGGAAAGAAATCCGTTTCAGTAAGTCCCAAATGTTCTCTTTCCCACTCTCCCACATCTGGCCATTTGTTTTTGCCTCTCCACCACCCCATGCATTTTTTGCAGGCTTTTAAAACCAGATCAAATCCTCAAACTGCGAGGTATTATATACCACTGCTGGGGATTGAGTAGTCAAGAACAATTATAGCTGGAGTATTGCTGCCAAGTGCTTTGTATCATTAAACTGTAGTCTTGGGAAAATATTTTGAGAGCCATTGTACTCCCTCAAGAAAGTAAGCATAGTTAAGGGAAACTAAACTCAACAAATGATTTAGAAGAGAGAGTAAGAAAATTCACTTAGCTACTTGTAGGAGAATGGTTTATCCAGATTTATTTTGGATAAATAGGATGATTTTTTTATATTTGGATAAATTTTGATGAGTATTTTAGTTTTGTTTGCACATTTAGAGATGGAATGAACAGAACAGTTCTTATATTGCTGATTATAAAATGGCAAGTGTCTAGCTTTCTAACATCTTTAAACAGGATAATTGAGGGTTAAGATGGTCTTCTATCAAATAAATCCTTGTGATCAGCTATTTTTTTGTAATTTGCTGATAGCTTTCAAGGTGAGGTATGACATACCTAGATAAATTAGATTCTTTATGTGGTGCATTTTTTCTGTTCTGCTAGATGCCCTCTTCACATTTTAACTGTCTTTTCTGCTTTTTTTTTTTTTTTTTTTTTCTTCATGAAGTTCAAATGCTTGCATGCTTAAATATAGAGCCTTCTTGGTATCAAACACCCTATTCTATGTATTGTTTCCTTCCTAAAGGGTCAATCCAAGGCTGCACTGCAATTTAATATTCACATGAGAATTCAGCTTGAGTTCAGGTGTTTGTATATGGACCACATTCAAAGTCAATTGAGTTTTACCTGGCAGTTGTTTTTTAGATCTGTAGTAAGCTATTCACACCAAGTGCTTTTAAGTCCATTTCCATTGTACTGTATTTAAAACAGTTAAAAGAATGCAAGATGAAAGCCGTTTGTACTATTTGGAGGTGCTTTTGTTACCTAGATGAGTCAGACAATATATTTACTTTTTCACCCAGTGTAAGAGAGGATGCTCAATACTTTAGTCCAAGGGTAAGGTTCAGAAAGGATTGAGCATCTCTACCCATCCAATCTTTTACTCCTGATAGTGGAAGACAAGCAGCAGATTACCACTGACTTTATCATTACTTAGTTCATGAACAGAAAGCACATGCTACATAGCACAACCATTCCTCAGAATGAAAAAATACATCTGTACTGTATCCAACCTACTGCAGCTAAAAGTTAGCATAGGTAGGAGGCTGCCCTGCTTAGATATGGCATGAAGAAAATTCCAACGAGGTCTTTTGTGAGCAGATAATATTTGGGCAAATTACTATTGATTTCTGTAATAGGGAAGAAGTTATGAATATTGGCTAGAATACTAGAAAACTAATTTGACTTCCTAAAAGTGAGAATTTAACTGGGAATTCCAATTCTAAATTTCATATCTACCCAGTCGAGAGACACAAAAAGCTACCACATTTGTGTGCCATTAAGAATTACTTATAAATCAACATAAAACCAGCTAATCACTAAGCAGCAAGTATACAGGGAGCAAGAAGAAAATAAAATTCAAAATATCCAAATAGATAGCAAAATTCAGCTTATAACTGAAAAACCTGAATATATAAAGATATTCAACTAACATGCAAAGCATTATTTTCTACTTAAAATTAAAAAATGTGAAGGTGTGGTTCCAGTTTCCACATCTTGGGATGTGGAAACTGAATCACATTATGCAAGAGACCATGAATACGGTTCAAAAAAAAATTGCTGCAAACTCTGCCCTTTGTACATTTCTTTCACTGAATCTTCAAAGTCACAAATTTATTTCACAGGCTTTTAACTAAAGTTATCACATCAAGCATCACATTTTAAAATACTTCCTAACATTTGTGCAGGGATTCTTAAACATTAACTTGGAAGAATTAATTATCTGTAACAGGCCCGTTGATTAGATGCATTGTTAATTATGTTGTTCACTTTGTGACAGACACAGTTCAACTCCTGATCACTATCTATTCTTTGGCAGATTAATAATTTCTGAATCAGAGGAGCTCTGTGAAAAGATCACAGAAAACATCTCAGCTCTACAAACACAGAACATGAGCGGTCTCAGTTAAGGTCAATAGTGAGTCCAGGAAGGAAGCTCTTATTTCAGCTCTTTGCACAATACCTACTCTGTAGGTAAACACAAGTGTTCTGTTGAACAGCACTGACAGATCTTAACCTTTCCAAGCATACATATTTATTTAATTGCTACGTTTAAATCAAAGATATATCCTATGAATAGCTTTTGCAAAGAAAGTGCATGAAGATTTTCTTTGTTTCTTATTTGAATCACTAAGATGAAAGTGAAGGCTGAGGTAGTCATTTCACTCAAAGGCAATAAAACAAAGAAACCTCTATTTCATTGATAAGAAAGCAGAGCTCTGATCTCCCATGAGCTGCTAACTTCAAAATATTCAACTGAACTACATAAAGAATAATCCCTGTAGTCACTAAAGAGTGCAGTGTGGTTGGCCCTTATGTGATACATGTTCTAAGGCTGGGAAAACAATTTCTGCTTACTATGACACCTCTCACATGAAATTCAGATATATATGAAGGCCTGTCTTTCTGCAGAGAAAGAAAAATAGTAATTTTTTATCTCTTCTTCTGTCTTTTAGGCTGAATTTACTCAAATTCAATGCACAGTAATGAAGAATAACCAAAACCCCATTTCCCCTAGAATCTCACTCATTAATAAAACAGAATTAATAAAACTCATTAATAAAATATAGCTCTTCAGCACTTTTAGAACTGCTTAAAGATGGTGCAAGTCACAGAAAGTTTACCTTTTACCCTAATTAGTTTCTACCAGTTAGTTTCTTCCATAAGAATTGCCTAAAATTTCTTAAGGTTTACTGATAAAATACATAATTATTTAACCATAGCCTACATTCCATTATTTTTGATTTTCCTGTTTTCACAGAGGAAGTATCTGCAAGGCATTTCTGTTGATAAATGCTGCACAATATGCAAAGAATGCACGTGGTAGGTGAAAATTTCACAGATTTCTCATAATCATTGTTTTAATGCTAAATATTTTGCCTTCTGAGAGGAAAAGTACAATCAGGTTATTAAACACTTGGATTTTTGAACTTTAATTTATATACCGCTGGAAGGACTGTAAATACGATTTTGGTATGTAAAACACACATACTAAAATTAGGTTTCTGTTTCTTCAATCTCCCTTATAATAAATCTGAGCTTTTATTGAATATTTCTACGTTTAATCCAACTGAAAAGAAAAGCTATACGTAACAGCTGCTGTAATGGACAGGTACTTCCACATTGGAGTCAGCAGGATTTTTGCCTTTGTCATAATGTTATGCCACAATTTTCTCTGAGAAAGCACAGGCTTTGTACCAACCACATGGATCATCTAATGAACCTAATGAATTGCTACTATTAGAAACAATTTTCAATTTTAAAAGCCATGTTAATGGCTTAATCACTGAACACACCCCAGAAGATATTCACAGTACTCTTAATATTAATAGTATTCTTATAAGGACCAGACCTAAGGTAAATCTGCTTGCAAAATTGACCAATTTTGAGTTTGTCCATGGAATAAACAAGAAAGCCCCGGTAATATACGTGGTTTCAAAGTTTTATTTGCAGAAACGTGCTGAGGTGACTTTGTATCTAGTTATGCAGACATCAACTAGAGAACTGAAACAATTTATTTTAGCATTTTATTCGTTTGTTTAACTTTTACCTGGTTTGTCTTGCAATTATGTTTATTATTTCCAGTTACAAGCTGCAGTCTCGGGTGCTACAGGATTCCCGTGGCTCTGGGAGCCTCCCAGAGCTTTGCACTTCAGAACCACAAAATATTGCGAGTTGGGAGGGACACAGAAGGATCGTGGAATCCAACCCTTGAGTGAACAGCCCCTACGGGGGCCGAACCTACGAGCTTGGTGTTATTAGCACCGCGCTCCAATCACTTTTAACCTACACCACTGGTCCGTACCACAAAAATTGACATTTCCCTCACGTCTGCCCTCGAGAACATCTGGTTAGCAGATGAGGAAAACATTTCTAACGCACATAGTTTTTAATTTTTATTTTTTATTATTATTTTCTGAATCATTTCAGCAATACAGCCTTCACTGCGGCACTGGGCCGCTCCCCCTCTCCAGGGGGATCAGTGTGCCCCGTACCGGGCTCAGTGC
>PYHW01009582.1:150941-177565 GCA_013186435.1 Turdus rufiventris
CCCCTCACGCCGGGGCGGTCGCGGCCGCCGCGCTCCCGCCCCGCCGCGTCACTGCCGGAGCGGCCCAACATGGAGCCCGGCGGCGGCGGGGACGCGCTCCCGAGGCTGCGGCGGCCGGGGCGGCGCGGGCCGGAGCCCCGGGAGCCGCAGGAGCCGCAGCCGCCTGTCCGGGGCGGCGGGACGGCCGGTGGGTGGTGCCGGGACGCGGGGAGCGGTGCCGGGCCCCGCCGGGCGGGCGCTGGGACGGCAGCGGGGCCGCCTCGGGTAGAGCGGAGCGAGCGCGGCCCCGCCTGCCCTCAGGTGTCCGCTGCTGGGTGAGGGAGACGCGAGGGGCTTGCTCCGTGCCCATGAGCTGCTCGAGTGCTCCAGGCCCAAGCTGCAGCAGGATGAGGAGGAATGTGGGAAATGAAAAAGAAAGCTGCCCGTGAGCTCCAGCAAAGCTGTGGGCACGCTGGGCTGGTGGCGGTGCCTGTGAAGGAGGCGGCACGTGTGACACTGCTGAAGGCACACAGGCCACCAGGAACTCCTAGTGATACACTTTAGAGTGTGAGACATCAAAACCGCCTCAGACACCTTTTTTTGACAGTGTATATCAATACTCTGTTACGTGGTTACTGTGTCGCACAAAAAAGTCTTTCTCATCTGCTCGCTCTGATGTCTCGCTCTCATTAAAACAGTCCATGGTAATGAGGGGGAAAAGACAAGGTTGTTTCCTGCACAGTGATGGTTGTGGTTTACCTGCTCCAAGTGTGCAGTGTAAGTCAAGCTAGCTCCTGAAACTCCAGCTGAAAATTTGTGAATTATCTGTAGCTGAGAACAAGAAAATTATTTATGCCTGGAACCATTTTGCAAATACTAAAATTCATAAGGAAGGATACAAATAAACTAGTGATTGGAAGTAACCTGAAAGTCTATATGCTAGGTTAATAAAAATGCTTTAATAACACCAGTGACTTTTAATTGGTTAAACGACCCTTACAAAATCTCAGCTGTTTCCTAAAAAGACACACAGATACGGTATTGTGCTGTTACTGCTTTATCCTTTTATCAAAGAGTACTTTGCTTAGTCTTTCATTTCAGTAAATGTTCAGAGCTTTTTAGACTATTTGTAGTACAAAGTGTATTACGATGAGTAGAATAATCTCCCAAGATAAATGAATTTAAAAGATAAAGCATGATGCTTTAAGTAACTATAATCATACTCCATTTAATGACTGGCTTTAGTGCTATAATTATGTTCTTATTTGCAGAAGAGTCTACAGCTGTAGAGAAGACGATAAGGCCTCTTAACAGACTGAATATTCATTCTGCATTCTGGATTTTGGCATCAATAGCTGTGACATACTACTTTGATTTTTTAAAAAATGTTAAAGAAACTATGCAAGCAGATAGGTAAGGTATCTATTCTTACAAAAAGATGTGCTTTATTCTTCCAATCATACTCAGTTTGTTATATCTGGTCACTGTATTTTAAATCATGGATGAACTAGATCTGCAGTAGGAGTAGAGAAACCTGGGCCTGTTCAGCCTGAAGAAGAAAAGGCTCAGAGGCATCTTGTCAATGCATGTAAATACCTGAAGGGAGAGTACAAGGAAGACAGAGCCAGGCTCTTTCCAGTGGTGTCCAGGACAGGACCAGAGGCAGTGGGCACAAACTGAAAAGGAGGAGGTTCCCTCTGGAGATCAGGAAACACTTTTTTACTGTGAGGATGACTGAGCACTGAGCAGTTGCCCAGGTAGATTGTGGAGTCTTCATCTTTGGAGATACTTAAGATCCATCAGGACATGATTCTTGGCAACTGGCAATGGCTTGCTAGAGCAGGGAGGTTGGACCAGATGATCACCTAAGCTGATATTATTGAGCTAATTTTAAAGTAAATACAATGCTTGAAATTTGCTACCATTGGATTTTCTCTATAAACTCTGTTGAGCCATCTATGTACGTGCAAAGTTTGCTCTGGTACCAGACATTTTAATATTGTACCTTCAAGTTTTCATTTAAGTCCAAGAAATAGCTGCCTGTTTTGATGGAAGTATTTTGGTTTTGACTTTATTTGTATAATGAACCTCCTGAAATTAATCCTTAAAGGTCAAACAGAAGTTCATTTCTCTAGAAAATCTCTAGATGATTTTCAGTAGGTCAGCAAAAGATCAGTGAAACAATTTCTGTGAAGTAGTTTTTATTTCTGGTCTATGTCTTTTCTATCAAGTTATTTTCAATGGGATTGGTGTGTTTTAAATATCTTTAGATAGCTTCAGCTGGAAGTGCTTTTAAAATGCGTTGCTTTTGTCATTGTTATATCAGTACGTGGAAGCTGCACAGGGCCTTGCTCTGTGCTCTCCCAGGCTAGTTACACCCTTCAAACACCTGGCTGTGAAAATAAAACCAGTGACTCCAAGGTGTAATCAGAATTTGGGGTCAGGACCCTGTCTTCCTGCACTGCTTGTCTAGGTAGGCCATGGCAACAGTTCTCTTAGTGCAGAACTCTCAGTTGGCAGTAGCATGATTTCAAAGTAGCATATTATGTTTGCTGTACCATTCCAGAGCAAATGTTACCTGAGTAGCAGAATCCCTGATTACCCTGTGTAATTTAGTGAACAAGTTATGGTAAGAATTAATTTTTCAAAATTTTTGTTTGTTAACACACATTCAGATAAGATTTTATTAAGGTGCATCTTCCTCCCAGGTTACCTTATCTGAACTAGTCTTGAAGACTATCCTCAGAGGCGGTCAAAAGTATGTCTTCCTAAATAATCACATACCCTGTGTTTTTATGATTCTGAGTTTAAAATTCTGAATTTCTCCATGGTTTTCTTCAGCAGTTATAAAGAAAAATCTTCATACTTCTTGTCTGTTAAATTTGAGAATTTGCAAACAAGCTTTTTACAGCATTTCTGTTGCACAAAGATCACCAGTCTAAATTACAGAGAAAAGCTCCACAGTTACAGTAGAGGCTGTTTTATTTTATTGATGACAAAGTGTTTTTGTTGTGGTAGTATGGTAGATTCCTGACAAGATCTATCACATTGAATTTGCAAAATATTTCAGGGGACAATATATGAAAGGAACATTTTATTGCAAAATTAAACTCAGTTGTTTATATTAGACAGGTTTTAAGGGCAAAAAGTGTTTCGTAAAAATCCAGGTAAAACCTACAGGAACTCTAGGCCACAATCTGTGTATTTAACAGATATTGCCTGTTCTGTTTGTAGACTGAAGATTACTGTGCAAACTGCAGTGTGACTGTGCTAAACATGGTTTAATGTGCTTTTCTTCCTGCAGCTGGTGGCTTTCCGGTGGCACTTTTTTATTGGCTGCGTGTTTATCTGTTGCCTTTTACTGCATACTGTATCTTGAGTGGTACTGTGGAATTCAGGACTATGATGAGCAGTACCCTGCACTGATTCCTGTCGCAACAGCTACCTTTATAGCAGCAGCAGTTTGGTGAGTTCAAACACTGTGTGCAAACTTCTGCTCAGCCTGTGCAAGTCTGGGTGATAAATGGGCTCATTTTACAACAAGTATAATTTCTGTAATTCTACTACATGTACTGGTGACAGTATCAGTTCCATGTAGCATAATTTCTTGCACTTCAAATTTCATCCACAAAGCAAGAGTTGCAATAGTTGAAACTGTATATTGTGTACTTGGAGATGTATTGGATCTTTTCTGTCTTGAAAATTTAGGGGGAAAAGGAAGTTTTTATCTTTGTTAGTGTAGATTTCTCACCTCTGGCAACTACTTGTGCAGTTTACAAATTAAGACAAAGGTGCAGTCTCTCCATCTGAGAAAAAATTCATCTTGATCAGTTTCTGTCACAGTTCATTATCAAACAATCTGTAAGTAGCAAACATACACAAAATGTTAGACTTCTGACCATTGCCATATGAGCTTTAAAGGTTTACATTTTGTCTGAGAATGCTACTTTTAGTAAGAGTTGCTTTACTTTTGAGGTTATATGAGTCAGAACTGAGCAAATACGAATGAAGAAAATTACATATGTTGTGCCAGTATAGGCTTTCTGCAAGAAAATTGATTTCCTCCTTGTATCCGAGTATCTGGCAGTATTTGTTGCAATGGTGAAAAAAAGGAAGATTGAAGAAAATAAAGGTTCCCTATGGATTATAATCAGTCAAATCTATAATTCTTGTAAGTCAGTTGTAAAATACATTGGTTTTTCCCTTATCTCTTCAGTTAACGGAAATCTGTCTGGATGAAAGTTCAGATTAAGGGTTCTCTCAGATGCCATATATGCCCATGGAAAAATTAAAGAGTAGGTAATTTTCAGAGACTTCAGATGCAGATTTTCTGAAAGTAAAACGTGCCTTCACCCTTTACCCTTGATGCATTCAGAAACAACAAAGTATATTTCCAGGTTAAGTAAATTAAATCTTATTTCCTCTTTTGACATGTTTCCTTTGTATGGTGTTTCTGCAATATGACGACTGAGCTAACCAAATAATTTCTGCTTTTATTCCCAGTTTCAATGTTGCCTTGTGGCCTGTCTGGTCATTTTTTACACCTGTGTTGCTCTTCATTCAGTTCATGGGTGTTGTGATGCTTGTGTCACTCCTGGGATAAGCCCTTCAGGTAAATAATTGAATTTTTCAAGCACATAAAAGTGTTTATCTTGTTTTGGGAACTGCTTTGTTAGACATTTAAGGATTGGGAGGTCATTTAGGGATTCCTCCTCTATTTTTTGCATACATTCTTAGAATTGCAACATTTTGTGACATATAGAGTAACCAGAGAACAGTGCAATTATCCAAAGAGGAAGAGCATCCTTTTCACTTCTCTAAAATTCCATTCTAGACATTGAAAAGAAACATTAGTGAGAATGGATGGTTTGGGGACTTATAGGCCAAAAACCTGCAGCTTTCACCTAGACTGGGAGAACTTCTTGGTAAAGTACTTGACCTGATAGTAAAGGCGAGAAGATATCAACATCTGTGTGCTAAGGCCTTCTCTATTTTTTAAAATTAAAAATCTTTGCCATAGTTTTGTCTTCAAGTGTGCTGTTTTCATTTTCTGTGATGCACAACCCAGATCAACCTACTGTGTGGAAAATTGCCAGATATGAGAAGTTCTTTGTTCTCTCTATAAAGAACTTTTCAAAGGCCAACTCATCTATTTTGTTGACTTGAAAAATGCATTCTCCATAATGGCCACATCTTTTGTTAGGATATACATAGCAAATGAATACAGTGAAATGTAAAAAGCTAAGGAAGCCATCAAATACAGCTCAGTAAATAGCGTAAGGGATGTTCCCTGTATCACAGGTGTCTCATCACCCAGGGAAGCTACTCCTTCAGCAGCTCTTGTTTGTTGTAGTTCTCAAGGGAATGAGGAGGAAGCCTGTTTGGCTTTGCTTGCCATCACAAATCCTTCCTGGTGAAGAGATCCCTCAGCATTTTTAGGAGTGCAGCAAAAAGAAAACCATGCTGGATTGCTGGATTTAGAGTGTAGTCTCTTGTACTGACAAAGCTGTACGCAAAAAGTGTTTAATGGGTGGGATGACGAAACTCAGATTTTGTTTTTTTTAATAACAAACTGAACCACAGTTGCATTTTCCCCTCTACTTTTTTGAGATATCAAGAGACCTGATTTCTAAGGACATAATTGACTTTTATTCTGACAAAACTCAGATTTCTGAAAAATACAGTACTTAATTCAGAACCTCTTTACTGTGGGAACTTGAGTCACACTTGCTGATACAAACATATCCGTGGTTGTTGGTTCTATCATTAGCTGTGAGCACTTGAAGTATGTGGAAAAATTCTGTATTAGGTCAAATAATTATTTGCCTAATAATTAGGGACAAGTTATTATTTGGTGTTCCAAAATCATTAATTAATTCAGTACATGATACAGCTTGTGCAGTATATAGAACCTTTGAAAATTTTTGTTAAATTTAGTTTGTTTTTTCTTTTCTTTCAGCTTCGTGTGAAGGACTCAAGTAACTGTAATCCTGCAAAGTGTATGTCACTTTTGTTACATTCCAGTACTTCTGTTGTTTCTAATACTGCCTGTTTGCTCTAATACAGTAATTCTTAATCTACTTGATTTATAAATCGATGGACATAACCATAGGAAAAAGCAGCTGATTAGTGAATAATTGGTAAATAAATAGGTTTTACATCTCCTAGTAACATGAGGCCTTTCATTTTGTACATCTTTGTAAAGCTTCTATTTATATTTGAACATTAAGCACATGGGCAGTAAGTAATAGCACCATAGAATAGTTAGTGTTGAAAGGGATCTTTAAATATTGTCTCTGGGGGCCTCAGAGGTCACGTACTCAAACTTCCTGCTCAAATCATGTTGTTTGATTTGGAAGTAAGTGATACTTAAATCAAGTGCTGTGGGGTTTTAATACTGTATTCTTTCCATTTGAATTGACAGGTAAAATACTGTTATCTGGAACCTGTGTTTGTACTTGTAAACTTACTTACAAGAGACATTTCTTGATCTGTTAAATTTCTAGTGTTATATGTGTTACCATGTAGAAAATATTTTATTATCTAATGTCTTGAATACAAATTTGCTAGCGTTCAAAAAAAGTGTGGATAGGGGCAAGGGAAAGCTGGTTGAC
Organism: Turdus rufiventris; assembly: GCA_013186435.1. Taxonomy (NCBI): domain Eukaryota; kingdom Metazoa; phylum Chordata; class Aves; order Passeriformes; family Turdidae; genus Turdus; species Turdus rufiventris. The sequence goes on from PYHW01009582.1 coordinate 157,535, forward strand.
ATTTGGCAGTGCCATCAATTAAATAACTAAATTCTACTTGTGCTCATGCAGTTTGTCCATAGCCAAAGGTGGATGATCAAGCTGGGAATAACCAGCAATGCAATGAACAATATTAACACTATACAAGAAATTTGGAGCACACATTATATTCTTTTGATGTATACACTATTTTTCACTATTCAGGTTGTTTTTTTTTTTTCTGTAAATTAACTTTTAATTCTTAGCAGTGCCTGTTAATGAAGTTGCCATTTTCCTTCCTCAGCAATGAAGAGGCTGATATTAACTTAAAAGCTACTAGTTATACTCAGTTGGGAAAATAAAATAGCATTTTATTTTTATGAGGTGTCTGTTCATGACTGAGGTACTTTACTGTCTGAAGACCTGGGCACCATCTAGTTGCTAGACCAATTTATGTAGATCCTTGTGTAAATATTTTTCCCTCACGCCTTTGGGAAAATAGGAGAATGTAGAAATTGGGTATTGAAACCTGTTAAAATCTACTTGTGAGTTGCTTAAAGTCTGGACTGTCAAAGGATACTGTATTCTTCATTCTGACTTCCATATTCACGACATTGCTGAATACATGGAATGTTTAGTAATGAGAGACACATTGTCTTTGGCTGTTGCTGTTCCATTAAGGAAAAAGGTTGTGACCTAATATTATGTAATACAAAGGACCAGACAAACCAAATAAAGTGCATTCAGCCCTACTTGAAGTAGTTAGTAGGGTAAGTTAACAGCTTGATTTGTTTAAATGTAATATTTAAGTTTGCCAAAACCAGTCATGCTTCATGTCTTTAAAGTGCAAGTTGCTTATTTTCAGGTCTTCATCTTTTCAGAGGTTTTAACAATTGTATGCCTGCATACACAGGTACATTTGTGTAACTTTCTTTATTATAACTTTTAAAATGCAGTATTGCTCAGGGATGGTTATTATAGCTGTATTTTTATTTGTCAGCTATATAAATGCTCTAGATGTTTTAAGTTGCCTTGTGACCTGAATTAAAATTACTATTTGCTACATGATTTTTCAAATTCATTCTTCTAAACATCTTAATAAACTTTGTACCAAAGTGATCAGTAGTTGTTCAATGTTTATTTGTTTAAATGTCTAATTATACTTTCTTGGAGACTTCCATGCCATCTCATTGCTTTTTCTATAAAATAGATATGCATGTAGATTTTAAATGCTATACTTAGAGTGTTTTGGCTTTCATGCTGGGTTTACTGAAGGGGTAATAACACTCTGTTCACCTCTGGAGAGCTGTTTGTGTTGTGACTACTTTGAAGTCTTCCTGAGAATCCCATTGTATCATTTGCATCAAGCAAAGTCTTTCAGTAACGGATCTGAGTGTCCAACACAACACTCATTCGCTTACATGCTCAAAAGGAAGTAGCGGCAAATCTGGTAAGAATGTAAAACAATGCTTGTTTCAATTGTTGTAACCTGACACAATGCTGCTGCCACATCTGTGAACTCCTTGCTTTTGTTATTTTCCTTACCACCAAATAAAGAATTTAGGGCAAGAGAGTAGAAAGAGGTAGCATAATAATTCCCTGGAAAAAAAAAATGAGGCAATTGAAATCCCCACCTCTAATAAAGCTTGAATGTATTCTCTTGGTACAGACCACCATGGGTATCTTCTGTATCCATTCACATTATTTAATTTCAGGGTGACAGTGTGTACCAGCACCAAAGAGCTTTCCTTCACAGGTGACAAGGGATACTCTTGGATAATGTGAAGTTAAATACTCCATGCAGTAAAGATTATTTATCGTGGTTACCCATAGAAGTTCTGTAAAATAGAAGGATCTTCCTTATTCTTTAAAGGTTACATCATATCAGATAGAAGTAGGACTTGGCAATTCCACAGTGCCAGTTCTGATAATGATGGATGTAGCTGTGAGCTAGAGGTGATTGAAGCTTCACTCTTTGACTAGTTATGCTTTTGATTTATATTGCCAGACAGAAAGATAGGGCTGGCTTCCTATTAAGTGTATTCTTCAAAAGAAAAATTTGCAGATGGCTTATAAATACCTGCTTCTTGAGAACAGGACAAAATGAATAAAGGACAGGAGCTACTACATCTTTATGTTTACCTAAACAGGTGATTGTCCAGAATTCACTCATTCCACCTTTCTACTATTTTGTTTTTCTTCCCTGTTCTTTAAGAGGCCTGTGAACCCCAGACATTTATATGTAAGTACAAAAGTGTTCTTTGTTATGTGAGAAAAAACCCTCTATTAATTTCTGACTTCAGAAGAGAAAAGGAATAAAATTACTCCTTTGCCAGAGGAAGTGGAATAAAATAGATGCTGTATTTTCAATATATCTATTTTTTATTATCATTATAGTTGAACTAGTGGCTTAATTTCATGTGAGATGTGGGTCACTCACTGTAGAAACCAATGTTTTGGGTAATCAATATGTGATCAACAGGTACAGAGAAAAAAATCTAAGACCTGCTTGGCCAGAACAAGGGCCAGTCTATCTTGATGTTTGGCATCCAAGATGTTCTCGGCACCCAAATATCTGAAGTTAAGAGAATTATTTTAAATAGAAAAGGATCAATACTGAAAGTGTGTATAAATATTGGGAAAATGAATGTATAAGAAAGGGCTAAATTCCATAGAAGGTTTTGCTACTTTGAGCTCATAGTTTCTTCTCCAGTTTGCAATTCCTATAGTACTGTGTTGTTAGAATGGGATTTTTTTTTAAAAAAAAACAAGATGAATTGCCATTATTGAAAGGTCTAGAGAATTCCTGAAAACCGAGGCTACCACTGAAAGTGCAGGTTGCTCAAAAGGTGATGGTCTGTGGGGCCCAGAGCACGAAGCACGTGTTTGATCTCTGTCCCTCACCATGAGAAGGAGCTCTAGCAGCAGCTGGTGGCTCCTGGGCTGCCGGGCAGGCTCCAGCCTCGCCAGCTCCCAGCTTTTGGTACTTCCTCGACTTCCCAGCCGTCGGCCCGGGGGTTTGTTCTACACCCGGCGTCTTTCGCACCTTCCTGCCCAGGGAAGGTGTTACACCGCACAGGTGTCCCAACACGGCCGTAACCCCATGTCCCTCACCAATGCCGAACCACCCTTCATCCKAGTGACATCTCCCTCCCCTGGCCTGGCCCCAGCTGTTGTGAGTGCAAGAATGTCCCGCAGAAAGCTCGGCARCGTTTCCCGCAGCCGCGGACCCCCGCCCGCGGGCAGGGCACGGCCCGGGCCGGCGGCCCCGCTCCGCCCCGCCATGGGGGACGGGCCAACAGCTCGGAGCTCCCCGGGACAGCGGGGCCGCCTGCTGCAGCACCTGGCCGCCGCTGCGAGATGGAGCAAGCCGCCGGCTGCCCCGCGGCGGGCGGCAGCTACCCGCAGAAAAACGCCGAGATCCTCAGCAGCCAGTACGGCATCAACCTCTTCCTGGCCGGGCTGCTGCTCACCTTCGCCTGGGCTGTGCATGCCGTGGGCATCAGCAAGAGCCACCTGCTCTCCTACCTCATCACGCTGATGCTCATCCAGCTGCTGTGGATGCTGTGGTACCTCTGCAGGAGCTGCACGCAGAGGAGGCTGATCCGGGACAAGGACACACACGCCGGAGCCCGCTGGCTGAAGTGTAAGTAGGGGCCGATGGCACAAAGAGTGGGACCGCACAAGGGACACCTGTGCCATCACCTGCCTGTGTCTGCTATCTCTCTGTTACTCTCTCCATCCCTACCGGGAGTTATCCTGGTATTCGCTGAATGCACACACAGTTCACTCTAAAGTAAATATATGCATAAGCTGAACATACTAGGAGATTGTATTGGGAAGCTGTTTGTTAAACATGCTCACTTTCCAACCTACCATTTATAGTGCTGAAAGCTCTGGTGCCTTTCTTCCTTACCAGGCTGGTTTGGTGAAACTTGAAAAATGGAATATAGCTAGTGGAAGAGGCAATGTTGTTGGTGTCTTGCATCTCTTTTGGAAGAATTATCACCTTTTCCAGATGCTATAATGCAATTTTATTTATGATAGTACCAGTCAGAAAGGTCCTCAAGTGCTCTCTATACTAATGTATATCAGGGATTCCTGTTTATATGTGTACAGCGATGCTTTCGAAATATCTAGACAGAAGAGGACAAAATCCCTGGCCAGATCAGTTTGTAATTAGTACCTAAAGCAGTAAAACAAGGAATCTAAACTGAGCATTCACTTGCAGCAGAAGTATTTGAGTTTGTGAGGGTAGTGGTGGGGTGTGCTGGCACCCATCTGCAGCCAGATGCACACCAGAGTGAGGATATAAAGGTATACTGAGAGAAGGAGCTTGGGGAGCACATCACAGAGCTGCAGTGACAGGAAGGCTGTGTTTTCAGGTACCCAGGAAAAGAAACAGCCTACATCAGTGCCTGGGGAATAATAGGCAATGCCAGTTTTACCAGCCTCTGCCAGTCTCAGCACTGTAAATAATAGATTGGAAAGTAAGTAGTTAATTGGAATGTTATGACAGCTTTCCCATAAAATGTTTTCTACCTACTAACACTGGGACAACAGTTAATTTTCACAGCAGCTAATGAAATATCTAAAGGAAAATTCCAAGAACATCTATCACCTGATTATTTTGAAAAGGTTGTGCTGTGGAAATGTAGTTTGCTCTCAATGTGTAGCATTTATTTTCTTCTCAACTGTTAAATTTTGTTTGGATTGCTGACAGAAAACTTATTTTTTAAATTTCTGATGTACAGCTATGGTCTGTAGACTCTTTCCTGAAATGTATGGAGTTCATATACCAGCTGTTGAATTCTTCCTCTTGATTATTTACTATTTTTCAAGGCAATATTAATCTCTCAAGCATTTTTTCATTTATTAGCTTATGTGTCTTACAACCTCCTGAAATTAATGCAAAACTTAACTTGATTGTACCTTGGACCAAACTAAGCTTTTGTTACTCAGAGGGTAGCTTTCCCTTCCTAAAAATGGAATAAATACTGCCTAGCATGGGTAAGTACAGCAGGATCCCCCACCCTCCTTCTTTTGGCACCGCATTCACAGCATTTCGTTTGTCCTACAGAATATAAGGAGTCACAGAAACTTAGAAATAAGATCCTGGATTGAACTACTAGGTTACTTTATCCATTTCTTTTACCAGCACAGGATGGCTCTTTGTACTGGCTTCTCAAGTGGTGCAGCTTCCATGGCTTCTCTTGGATGTCTAGGCTGCAATTCAATAAATTTGCCCTTAGGGAATGACCTACACTTTCCTATTCTTGGAGGTTTCTTGTAGTTACAACAAGTCTGTACAACTCCTTTATCCTCTATTGGTAAAAGAAAACTTATTTGAGCTAAGGAGAAACTCATGTGGCAATTCCTCTGCCAAGATCCCCCTTGTCCTCCTCTTTAACAGTGCTTTTGTCATAGAAATCTTTTACCTGAAAGATCAAAAGTCTGAAAAGGAAAGGGGAGGATGGAGTGGCACAGACATATTTTGCTTGGATTTTTCCACTGAAAGTTTTCTGCATTTTTTTCTAGCTCTTTCAGCTACTTTTGAAGAACATCTCCTTGCTGTAATTGTGAGAGCAAGTGCCCTTGTATTAAACAGTGTAAAATTAATGTATTTTCATGAATCCTTTCAAACTGTGAACATCATTTCAGTAAAAGTGGTGGCAGTTGCCTGTTTAGACCATTTTGTTCTGACAAAAGTTGAAATGGGAAGATTTATTTATTGTATTTCTTTACTTCTGCATTGAATTTCCAATTATTTGAACAATATTTTAAAGTGAGAATGGTATTTTTACAACTATCTTTTTTTTTTCTTTTTTTTTTTTTTTTTACTTCTTGATGGTTACTAGGAAGAAATGAGCCAGGCACTTAGCAATATTGAAAATCTTATTTATGACACCATAAGACACATAAGTTTCAACGCATGTTTGAAAAGAAAAAATAATGAAACAGCACTCAATAGCAATCATTTCACCTTTCTTAAAATTTCAAATGGAAATAACTAAGAGGTGGAATGATCTTCCTTGAAATTAGGGGTGTCCATTTAGTATTAGTACATACTACTGAATTTTCCATCACAAAAAGTTGGCAGAAAAACTGTTAACATATCATATGCATGGTCATTATGGTTGTGCTTTGATTTTTGACTAAGAAAATTAGTACAATCATTCTCTTCCAAAGCCCATAAATAAGCATGTTGGACACGTTGTGTACACTTGCAGTGTGGCCACTTAGGTGATTGCAGAAATATCTAAATACCATTTAAGTAAACGAAACAATCTAAAATTAAAAGAGTCATACAAAGTCTTCTAATCCTTGGAGGTCAGTAATCTATAATCTTTTTGCTACAGAAGATAGCTTTTGCCTTACTGAAATCATAACATATGTGAAGCCCATCAAACCGATGCATTTCTGACAAATAGGCTGTTTCCTGCTACTTTCTAAATAAACCATTAATCACAAAATCAATCTTAGAATAATTCAGCTAGGAAGGGACTTCTGAAGGTTATCTAGTCTAACACCTTGTTCAGAGCATGTCTAATTACCTCAGGCAGAATGATTTATAAGCAGCTACATTTAAAATCATATAATCAGAGCTAACAATTCTAATTTATTTCAGAATTATTAACATTCTTTAGATAAGGAAGGAAACATATTTGATCTCAAGAGCCGACTATAATTTTGTATTTTATGATACCATTTACTTTAATACACAATGAAAATGGCACCTCTATTTAAAAACGTGGACTCCAGTCCTGTTACATGTGTTAGAATACAAATTAGCTGACCTAAGAAGCATAAATTTAAAAAAAAAAACTGTATGAGATTATACACATGCTTGAAGTGTAGAGCTGAGGTTTTAGATTTTGCAATATAAAAGCAAAAGATTTTAGCTCTTGGTAGAAATTACACTCAATCAGTAATTTTACAGTGTTTTTATTATAGAGATTGTGAAACACAAACATAAAATTCCACTGGAATTCATACCCTTGTGATTCAAAAGGTTTCTGAAGTCTATTTTTGTTTAATTTTAAAGGGTCATTGAAATAATTAGAAAAATTGCAGTGTGCTTATATAATTTCTACTTAATTTTTATCAATGCAACTTTGACAATAGAAGTATAATTAAGTAAGTTTTTAATTTAGTATTGCTTTTTTACTGCCACAAGTCAAGTGGAACACATCATACTTATAGGGAAGTTAGGTTGTGGGCCGATATAAAAGATAAATATTAATCAAAGTCAACACTAGTGATGTATTTACTCTGTGAGGTGTTGTAAGGAAAGATTAAGATACTGGTGCTGGCTTATATAATAAGGTCTGGTTAAGGTCCATGGATAAATTTTTATCTAGTCTTCATTGAGATCTGGGCTTATCCTGCCCAGAGCCGGCATTCTGCAAGGTGCTGAATGTCCTGGGCAGTGCAGGGCTGGTGACTCCTCACTGACCAGGGGAATGTCCAGGGATGACCTTGCTTAATGCCCTGGGCAGAGGCTGTCACAAATTAGAGGCAAGTATTTCATGGAGTAAATTATCTTCATGAGCATTGATCTAGTCTTATTTTCCTGAACAAGGGCACAGATATTGATCAACTTTCATTTCCCTAAATAAATTTTTGTATATTTTGCAAATAGTCTCCTGACACTATAACTATACATTAAAATTTTCTATCTTTTTCATTCATAGGTGGGATTACATTATTTGCAGTGATTACTTTAATTCTGGACTCCTTTAAAATTGGATATTATATTGATTTTTCAAACTGCCTATCACCAACTGAAGGCATTTTTCCTGTTACACATGCTGTCCACACCATCTTACAGGTAAAAGTCACTGATTGCAATTTTATATTAATCTCTATTTCTAATAAAAATATATTTTATCTTGTCATCAGTGGACTTAACACTATTTTGATTTCTAAGCATATCACAGAATACTTTTGAGGGCTACATGCTTGTGCATGTATAGTGAATTCAAGCATTGTAACCTGAAGTTGCTTAGCCATAAAATTCTTGGATATCAAACATGGGTTTCAAAAAAAGAATAATAAAATAATGTTCTCCTGTAGTTGAAGTTTTGTTTAATTGAAGTTAGGTACAAAATTTTCAGAATTTTCAAGCTGAAATGAGTATTTTGCTAAAGACATTTCCCTTGTTTATGTATATAGAACTTGCCACACAAGTTTAATTCATTCTGGCTAACCTGGTGTTCCATTGTGGTTAGAGATATAAGTTAAAGGGGTCAAAACCCCTTCCCAGCTGTCTCTAAAACACTTGCACAGCTTTCCTGTAACAAATAAACATAGATGTTCCTTCTAGAAGCGTTTGGTTGTTTTTGTCAGCGGCTGCACAGCAGCAAACATGGCCAGTGACTCCTGTGAAATATTCCAGCTGCCTGTTTGTTATAAGGCTGTGGGTCTGCTGTGTGTGGTGACACTCCAGAGCTGATTATTTCTCACACTGACTCCTCTGAACCCCTGTCAGCAGGTTTGTGTGCACACTGTTCATGGTCTAGGAAATTTTCAGTCGGGATTTTCTCAGCCTGTGAAAAGTACACAGTTCCAGCTTCTCTTAGATAGCTGAAACTTCCCAGGCTGTTTTGGATTCACAGCTTTGGGGTTGCGAAATCTAACTGAAGTTCCCAGGCAGATAGCTCTATCAGGCAATAGAGCAGGAAAAAACACAGATTAGACACCTGCTGCTTTTCACGCAAGTGTCCTGTGAGTACGTGGTTGTTTTCCTATTCTGTCCAATGACTTTCTGTTCTTCCTGAGCTTTGTGAACCACACTATAAAGATGTCCAAGTTTCGTTCAGTAAATGGCCTCCTCTCTGAAGTAGCCCCGTGTTACTATTATTGCTTTCCCTCCTGTGATAGCGACAGGTTTGTAGGGAAGAAGGAAAGAAAAAGCCACTCAGCTGAGATACTCAACCATAACCGGGCACTTTTATGAATTTCCCAAGAGGTTTAAGTCATTCTGAAAGAAAATAAATGTCTTCCTAGCAGTTGTGGTTGCACGTCAATGAGCTTTTGAGCAACCTACATTTTTCTGCTTTCTTCAACCACTAAAAAAATTAAAAAATGAAATTTAAACAGTAACTCTCACCTCATCTATGTTTTCCTCTGAGGGTGAAATTTTGAGTAGGTTAAAGTCATCTTAATTTCACATTCTTGCAATAGTCATTCTCCATGTCTTTATTTGTCTCAACTTCTTTATTTCATCTCTGAAAAACAAACCAACAAAATGAAGCCCTTCTGCCCTGCTGATCTGAACACAACACTCTTCATTACAGCCAGCTGACAAGGTTTCCAGCCACCATGAACTGGAGTGTGGAAGAGCAAATAAAAGTGCTGAACAAAGGCAACAAGAACTCTAATTTAAATTTTACATCACCCAGTGTCACTGAATTTATCATCTACAGGGCTTAAAATAATGAACACTTGAATGTTAGCCTGAGCAATCAAAGAAAAAGTTAAATTTAAAAAGTAATTATACCTAAGATAAATCTTCTCTCGTCTTTGAAATAGTGGATGAAATCACAACAGAGTCATCTAAAAACCAAAGAGTTAATTTTCTACTGGATAGGTATCAGATTCTGTTGTCATTTACATCCTGATACATGCCATGAAATTAATAAATACATTCTGCACCCATGTATGAGCTAACATGTACCTGCTCTCCCAAGTTCTTCTGCAGGCAGAAGTCCCTTTGAGGCAATGAGAATTCTGTAAGCAAAACCTGAATTTTATGCTTTCTTTATTGACTTTTCCTATTTCTTCCCACTATCTTGTGTCTGAACAGATCTTCAAAACTTACATTTTTATAAGTTTTAAAGAATGGTTTCAGATCTGCTGTCAGATTTTAATGCATTTATCCCAGGATGGGAAACTGAATATGGCATTAGAGACTAAGCAATTTCAATTTGATTTCAGTTGAAGCCTACATAAATTTTTTAGTCTTTACATCTAGAATTTTACAGTGGCCACTCCTCTCTTTGATAAATACTTCATTAGAGGAATTATTATTGCTGGGTAGCATAGGTGAGCCATAAAGGACTGCATTTGCCTAGCTTTTTCCAAAATGAGACATTGAATGCCTCAGAAAGAGTGGCTATAGGCATCCTACAGTAATGAATGCTGTGGAAAAATGGGCTTCCAGTTACTCTGGTTGCTGAAGAAGAACCCAAAGTTTTTATCACTTTTCAAAGCATTTCTGGAACATCAAACTAGGCAGGTTTCTAAGAGAAATTTTAGGACTCTCTCTCCTCACTCTTCACCTACTGATGAGTTCAGTGGCCTAGGAGCTATTGGAAGTAAACAGACTCACAGTGTCACCCTAATAACCCTGAGGAATAATGATATAGTTCTTCTTGAACCTATCCACACTTGGTTTTGTTTCAGCAGTAACAAAACTGAGGTTTTTCTGAGGTCTCCATTATGCTCTCACAAACGGAGGGTTCTAATTTGATTTCTCTTTGCCCTTGACTTGCTAACTCATTATTGTTAGATCTGTCTTTTATTCCTCAAGTTTTCTGCACTATCTTTGAGTGCAACTGCGATGTTCTTAATGGGGTTGTCTCTCAGGCAGTTAGAACAAACTTTTCTCATGCTTCCTGGGCATCTGTTGTTTTATTAGTCAAGTCTGGCATCCTTTCATCAATCTCTTCCCATCCACAGAATTTAATATATTTCATAAATTATTCAAACTTACCATCACCATGCCCTGCAGCAATCATACCTCTATCCACAACCAGTCTCTTCAGATACAGAAGAAAAATACGTTTTGGTGAGTAATACTTAGACTTTCTATTGTTAAGCCACTGATTTCTCATGTAAGATATCTCAAGTTCTGTGTAAATATCACAGGAAATCATGAGCTCTTTCACATGTGTGGAGATGGAGCTGCCTCAGTTTAAATCATCAGAAGTTTTAACCACGGGAATGTCTATCTACAGATGCACTTTCCTTTCTGAGTGTTACACATGCTCATTAGTATAATGATATTTCTCTGTATTTCTTCCATTTAGGTGTACTTTCTGTGGTGTCATGCAAAGGACGTTATCCAGTCTTTCAAAACACTTGAAAGGTAAAGTGGATCTGATCCTCATCTGGTATGTTAATAGGTATAGGTCTGTACAGTGTTTTAACACCAAAGTTTTATTGTACGAAGGACAGTGAAAATACACAGAGATTGATTCTCCTCTTTATTGCATTAGGTAGAAAGAAATAGAAAAGTTAAATAGAAAGTAGCTCCATTCACCCTTATTTAACCTGCATTGATATTTTGTAACACAAAATAGTGACAGAATACATATATTTTTCTCATGAGAGAGGAATAGGGTTAGGGTTAGGCAATATATGACACCACAGAGTCACTTAAGAGGGAAGCATCATGTATGTGTTTTAAGACACTATATTATATTTTGTTTATTTATCTACTGAAGGGGAACATGTATCACCAACCTGCAGTCAGTGCAATGTAATGGAGGCATTCTACATTGATTTTATGGAAAGCACCTTTTTAAAACTAGATCTTAGACTCATAGAATAGTTTGGGTTGGAAGAAACCTTTATAAGTAATTTAGTCCAACCCCTCTTCAATAAGCAGGGACACCTTCAACTAGATCAGGATGCTCAGAGGTCCATCCAACCCAGCCTGGAATGTTTCCAGCCTGTGTTGATACCGGGGCTTGCCCTGGCCCAGGTGCAGGACCTTGCACTTGGCCTTTTTGAGCCTCATAAGGTTCCCATAGGGCCACTTCTTGAGCTCATCCAGGTCCTTCTGGCATCCCATCCCTCAACCACACCTCACAGCTGCGGTGGATGCAGCTGTGCACATGCACTTGGAAACACAACCTCCCTGGTGGTATCCTGCATACCAAATCAGATCCAATGTGTTTTCTGGTTTTGTGAACGTAAGTAAGCAAACACAGTAATTTTCAAAGTGCTTATTTAAAATTTTCAGTGATCTGACCAGTTTCTATATGAGGTAAAATAAATTTGTTCAGAAATATTACCTGTGGTGAAGTTTCTCCATTTGCTCTGCTCTCTTGGGTAAGTGTTCAAACCCCATGCTCAGGAGGAGAGTGATTACAGAAGGCTTTGCAACATCAGCTGGTGCGATCAGCTCTGTTTATAAGTAGATTTTAAAAATTTCTAACTCCAAGTTTATCACTGAGAACAGTGTTGTAATAAAGAACTATTTCTTGCTGAAGAAACATGAAGAGCCTCGGGTGCAGGAGAGCACCTGACATTGGTAAGTGAGAGGATAGTGTCTAGGAAAGATACATGACCTCCTACAAAAAAGTGATTGATTGGCAATGGAGAACAACTTTTGTATGGATTTTATTAGGAAGTTCAGAACCATTAGTATACTTCTTTCTCAATGCTGTTCTCTTTCACCAATCTGAAGTAGGAGTCTCAAAAATGCATGGAGACCTACCCTCATTTGTACCAGTACTTTTAATGGACTAAAACCCTCTGTTAGCTTCAGCTCTCTCCTAGAGACAAAAATCTATGGGCTAGAAGAGGAAGAGGGTGATGGTATCTGTGAAGAAAGATCAGACACAGAATATGAAGGAGCACTGCAGAAGGCTGTGAAACACAGTATGTAAAAAAACTAATCCTGTTCAGACTGTTCAATCAGTGAAGCTTGTTCAGCCCAAAGAATAAAACCCATAGCATAAGAGAGCATGAGAAGTAATAAAAGCATCCTGTTAATAGTTTAATACATTAGGCCATTTAATACATTGCATTTCTGTAAGGTTTTAGAAGTCTGATATTCAGTGACTGCAGAATCTTTAGAGACCAGTGATGATTTTTCAACCCTCTCCCTGCACCGACAAGTATATACTGCCATGTAGCTTGTACACAGAAATTTAATCAATTTGATTTCATTTCACATATTTCACCAGATACAGTCTGTGCAGATTCCTTCAATAATTGCTTTTTTTTGTAGGTTTGGTGTTATCCATTCTGTTTTCACAAATTTGCTCCTTTGGACAAATGGTGTGTTAGCAGAGTCAAAACATCAATTGAATGAACATAAGGAAAGACTAATCACACTTGGTTTTGGGAACATAACTATAGGTAAGCAAAAGGTTTGGTGCATTGTGAAATTCCTGCTCACACTCACACTGTCACTACAGGATGTAGCTGAGTCATTCATGACTGTGTCAGTATAGTCATTCTGGGACACATGGTCATTTCCTGATACTGAAATGTTATATGATCATTATCACACCTGTCATCAAGGCAGTAGTTTTCTTCTAAATTCCAAACAAATAGATTTTTAAAGAACATTTCTTTTGAGGAATAACATCACTGAGGAACATCACTAAGGAACCATTTTATTACTAAATCACAGTAATGAATTAACATAGCAATGGTAAAACGAGGGTTTACTATTTATAAGTTATTAATAATAAAAAAGGCATGGATAATATTGCAAATCTTTCCAAGGAGAGTTGTTACCTGTTGCCTGTGGTCCTACAGGATTCAGTGGGATGGTTCAAAGGGATAGAAGTTATCTGTTAGTGGTGTTTTACAAGACAAGGATTTTGCTCTGGGTGTTTTAATAATGCAAATTTTTCTCCATTGGTAAGATGGTGCAAGTTGTCATCAGCAAACATTTAGAATAAGGAAGATATAAAGAAAAAGTTCTTCACTTTGAGGGTGATGAGGCACTGAAATGTGTTGCTCAGAGAAGCTGTGGATGCTCCATCCCTGGAAATGTTTAAGGCCAGGTTGGATGGGACTGTGAGCAACATGGTCTAGAGGAAGGTTCCCTGTCCACAGTAGATGGGTTTGAAATAGATGATCTTTAAGGTCCCTTCCAACCCAGACTATTCTGAGACAACTGCTGGGGATGCCTTCTGCTTCCAAATTCCAGTGAAGCATGGAGAAGTGGGGCCTTTTCTTAGGTGGGTAACTGGATGTTGTTTGACTGAAATGTTACCTTTTGTATTTCATTATTTTATTTATGTTTTATTTATTCACTTAAACCAAGTAATCTTTATAAAGCACATAAATAATCTCTCCTTCTCCTTTAGTTCTAGATGATCATGCGCCTCAATGCAATTGTACAACAACAACTCTCTGCTCGATATTTTCTCAAGGAATATATTACCTCTATCCCTTTAATATAGAGTACCACATCCTAGCATCCACGATGCTCTATGTCTTGTGGAAGAACATTGGCCGTCAAGTTGAGCACCACCAGCAAAACAAAACTCCATTCAAGTTCCACGGCATAACTGTTGGAATGATTTTTGGACTAATGGTTCTAACTAGCACAATAGCCATAGTTGTTGTGTATTTAATTCAGATTGGAGGTTCAAAAACCAAAAGTGAGCTAGCACTCACTATGTTCTACTTGCACGCTATCTTCGTGTTGGCTCTCATGTGCACAGCTGGAATCGTCGCCCTTCTCATCTACAGACTGGAAGATAGATCTCTGGATAATTCCAAGAATCCTGCTCGAAAACTGGATGCAGAACTGCTGGTAGGCACAGCTGCAGGGTCCTGGCTGCTCTCCTGGGGCTCGATCCTTGCCATTATCTGTGCCCAAGGTCATCCCAAATACACATGGTATAACCTGCCCTACTCTGTTCTGGTTATTATTGAGAAATACATTCAGAACCTCTTTATCATTGAATCCATCCATCGTGAGCAGGAAAAAGTGAATGATGACATCAAAACGCTTCGAATAGTGACCATATCTCGGGGGAGCACTCTGTCCCTCACTCCCTTGTACAAAGAGATTTACAATGGCAGAGCTGCTCGTGACAGCGGTGACATACCCTGTCTGCTTACGGGCAGCATCTGTGGGAGAGAAAATGATGATGCTGGTGTTTCCAAAGAAGAAACGAATCAGGACAATAGTTTGGTCATGCACTCAGCCTCAGATTTCTCATTTTCCAGTAGAAACTCAGTTACTAACAACAAGAGGAGAATTTTGAAGAACATTGCTGCATTTTTATTCCTCTGCAATCTTTCGGTAAGATATGCTGAATGTAATTCACAAGTTAATACCCAAAAACTTCCCAATTTTTCAAGTACGAGAAGCATATTAAAATTGCATGATTCTATAGTTTGTAGGCAGTAAATAATACTTCTGGAAGAGATGAATATACTTTGGGGAACAAAGTTTATTTAAATGTGGAATACGGGAGGCTCCTTTCAGTAACAGTCCAAAAAACTGTAGCAGCAGCAGCAGAAACTGAAACCCTCTTCCACCAGCATGCCCCAATAACAACAGGGAGGGATTTCTTAGGGATTCCTGAAGGCAATTTGCAGTATGGAGGAGTCACAGTCATTAACGGCTATTGACTTGTACTGCTGGTGATTAATATTGGCCTCGCGTTCTTTCCCTGCAGCTGTGGATACCACCGGCGTTCGGGTGCCGCCCGGAATATGACAATGGACTGGAAGAAATCGTTTTTGGCTTTGAACCCTGGATAATTGTTGTGAACCTTGCGATGCCTTTTTCTATTTTCTATCGGATGCATTCAGCTGCCTCTCTCTTTGAGGTCAATTGTAAAACATAGATCATATACGGTCCCTCAGTGAACAATTGATTGAATAATTAATTACTTAAATAACAGTCAAGGGAGTGGATGAATGAATGAGTGAACGCAGCAGCTGCTCAATAAATAGAAGATTCAATAATGTTTTTAAAGAAGGGACCATAGCTAATAGCATGTAATTTTTTTTTTCTTTCTACATGTTTTGTTATGTATGTAATGTTATTGTATAAATACACTTTTCAGAATCATATTAGTCTTAATATGATTAACACTACATAGTAAAGTTAATTCAATCTCATTAATCTTTGTTTTAGTCAACTTGTATTTGTTCTCTATACAATTTGTATGGCTTTGTTTTCATTCATTGTGACTTGTGAAAGGGATTTACAAAAAATTCTGTATCACTTAGAACAGAAAATCCCAGGAAGAGCTTCTCCCGAATCAGAGATATTAGGAAAACTCCCACTCTTAATTCCTAGCTTGGTTTTTTACAGTAAAACCTAAAAATAATTTTTAGAAAATTGGGGTGTGGGAATTAGTTTAAAGTTCCTTATTACTGATGAAAATCGATATATGATTATTATTTTGTGGATACACATAGATATCAAGAAATCCAGGTAGGTAACATGTATGACTAGATATCATGTTGTATATAATTTTTTATGATAAAATATATTTCTATCAATTTTCTTGTATTTACTCTATGACATAACTGAGAAATAAAGTTTATCTTTTTACTAATTCTTTATTCAAATATTCTTTAAATGTTTTAAGAGAAAAAACCTAGTCTTATAGCTCATATTTAGGTATATGTGTTCCAGTGCCAGAATGGTATGTATTCCTTGCACAAATTTTTAATGAGCTGCTAATTTCATTTTAGATCAGTCTCCTGGTTTTCCATCATCATATATGTTTTCATAGTAATAATCATGTTTTCATACAGAGACGCTATAAAGCAAAGCTGAAGCCTCTAGAAATCTGGAGGGCCTTTGGCCGAGAGTTTTGTAAGCGTGGTTTACAAGATGTTAGAATATAATCTCAAAACCCTGTGATATTTAGTTGCTTGAATTCTCACAGAAAGCAGTGAAAATTTGGGTGTCTCGATACTCTTAGAATTTGTACCTGCAAGATCAAAAGACTGGAGCACTAACTGGGATACTGGAGCTACAGATCAATTAATCACTGGATAACCCTCATTGTTGATGACCTAGTCCTAAGACTGGTGGGTCAGGGGCTGAAAAATTTCTGCTCCTGATTCCTGCAAGGAGAGCTGTACACTCATCACTGCCATCATCCCAAGAGCAGGAATATTTCCGTGTGGGAGAGGTTTGCTTCTGAGACAGGGGATTTCAGCAGTTGTCTGCCCTCGTGCAGCAGAAAAAAAAATTGGCTTTGTACCACTAGATGGCAAGCACAGACCACTGGATAAATTACCTGATTGCTTTAGATTGCTTCAGGAATTGCTTCACCTCATAATTAATCTTCAGTTCTATTTTGTGGAACACATAGCCCAAAACCTGCTTAGGAATTTTTACTACCTTCTTTACCTGTTGCAGAGCCCAGATCAAGTAAAGACATATCCATCTGAAGTCTCAGGTGAAGTCTGAATTATAGAAGAATGAGGAGACTGAGCATGAGAACTCCTATCTTCCTGAAAAGCAATTTCAGTTGTTTGATTTTAAATGGTTTTTAGAAGAGACACTATCTTACATTGCTGCAATCTCTGCCTGTCCCTACAGCTGCTTGTCATGCTCTTTTATAACATCTCTATTGGCTCATATATTCATTCTAGACAGTAACATTTTCTTTCTGCTTTAAGTCAGTAGCTTTATCTCACCTAGTTTCATATAAATACCAGCTCTGATCACTCAGTTGTCTCTCTACAATTTGAGTAAAGTGGGCCATCCAGAAAAAGAAATAAAGCTTTAATCTTCCTTCCAAAGCGATCTTTATTCTTCCTTCCCAGATAAACTCTACGGCTAATTCCAGTATCAGAAAAAAAATTAGTTTCCTGGGTAGGGGCAATAATTCCATTTCAATCTTTAAGTACTCGTAAAGGTGGCTAAAGGAAGCCTGTTTCTTCTTCCTGTGCTCCTGTGGGACGGGTCCCATGCCATTCTTTAGCTAGAACTGGTGTTCTTTAGCTGATTTCCAGCATTTGTGTTCAGCCAAAGCAGAGCTAGCTTTAAATCCCTCAGGCCGAGGAGGGGCCATATGCTCCATTACAAACACGTAGCACACATTTGGAAGTTTCAAAAATAAATAACATCTTTCTTTAGTTATATTTCATTTTCAATTACTTAGCCCTTTCTACTTCTTCGCATTATGACTGAAATAATTTCATTTGCCTACAATATTAAATTGGAGTTTATTCAGAAAAGTGAATTAAGGTAGCACTCTGGCAGTGAGCAAATGCTTTAAACATGCTAATGGGCAAATTCTATTCTGAGCTGCACTGATGAAATCCCGCTGACTAGAATGGTTCTGTTTCAGGACCAGAGATTTGATTTTGACCTGACATGCTTAAGAGGTTTTCACAACAGGACTTCTCTCAAAAAATATTGCTTCATCCAAATACAGAGTGTTTTATGGAAGCAGTTGTTAGCTTAACTTCTCTTGAAGCAATAGTGAGTCATGAAGTTCTGATTATTTGGGAATATATATTTTTTAAAAATACCGATTTTTGAAAAATAGAAGCATATATTTTTAAGAAACATAGATTTTTGGACAAGGAAAAATACTAGATTAACGTAGTTAATATAGTGTGGCCTCTAGCTCTCTGCTCAATGCTAAACCTGGGCTTTCTCAAACAGCTCTTTTATAATTTTTTTCTCTATTATATACCAACAATACTGATTTATTACAGGTTTGAAAATATAATAAATAGCATGAAACCTATTTCTGCCTACCTATCTGCTCAAGCATGTGACAGGAGGCACGAGAGCCTGCTTACCCAGGAGAGAGGTCTAACAGCTGCTCGTTGATATTCTCCTGAGGTTTCCAATTTAATATTACTTTAAAAGAGTTTTTTCTTGATATGCAAAGGATTCTGAAATTTTGCTACATAATCTTAACCAGAAAGTTATTTTCTGATGTTCATCCTTCTGTTAGGGTCTTCCACTCCTTCCCTTTCTTCCCTAAATAATTTTATCTATTCAATAACGCATGCTTACATTTAAACTCAGATGAGTATAGAACTAAAGCTGCTAAGGTGTAAAAAGAGCACTACAGTTCTCAATTTACCTGAAGAATCAAACTTGCACGACCACAGATTTTCCAAGGGGCTTCAATAACATTAAGATAGAAGACAATGGAAGACTCATGGTTGAGCCCTTCTAAAAAAAGTTAGTTCTTTTTACTAGCATTTCTCAATACTTTGAATTTTCTCTTTTAATCACGCAAGAAATAATGCTCATTTTGATAATTTTGGAAATATTTGTGTGTTGTATTGTCCACTTGGGTTCCATAGACTTTGAGTGGACTATATAAGTGCAGAGAAAGAGATGGCTCCAGAGAACAGCAGAGAAAGAAATTATCCAAGTAATGTAAGTGCATGTTTCTTATCACTAGCCTAAATAATTCATTAATCTTCACCAAAAATCCATGAAATAAAAAAAGATTCCCAAACTTCAGGATTTTAATAATATAATAATTTTCATTTTCCCCACCTCACCCTGATTAGTCATGATGTGTGTACAGATGGCTCATTGGATCACTTATTCCCTGGGAACCCTTGTCCCCAAGCATTTGGCCTCATTCTATGCATGCATGAATAAAATGAGATCTGGATTGAAACAGAATTGAAGCAGTTGCAATTGCTAAGGAGAACTTTAAGTGAGAGGTTTTGCTCTTTTAGCTTCTAAAGGATAAATTTCATCTTGAAGGTCATGATACTTTAATGTCAGTAGTCAATGGTTAGAGTATTTTATATTGTTATTTGTTTGTTTTTTTTTTTAAATCAGGAAATGTGTTATGTCCCATAATGTTTATTACATTTAAAGCAAAACTTGCAGTTCTATATGGCATGCCTTCTGCCTTCCCCTACTACTGTTCTTCACCTAAAAGAGAACTGAATTTCATCTTTAAAGTATGGCCTTTGGTAAAATCTTTACCAGCACGTTTTTCATTTTCTTCCCATAAGCAAATGGACCACAATTTATGCCTAAGTACAAATAAAAATGGATGGACCACAATTTATGCCTAAGTACAAATAAAAATGGATGCAGTACGTGGAAAGTTTTGAAAGAACAGGGATTGCAGGAAAACCAGCTGCTATGTCTCTACTTCACTTGTAACAAAGCAGTGGGTGTTTTATGTTTAGTTTCCAATAAATCTTTGCTTGAATGCCACTACAACACACCTGAAATTAAAATCCATCTTGTGAAAACCGCACATAGAACCATTAATTCTGGTGAACCACATCAGCATTTTAATCAGACTGAGGACCACCTCCTGTTCGCATGTGCTGGTTTTGGCTGGGATAGAGTTAAACTTCTTCAGGGCAGCTAGTGTGAGGCTGTGTATGGGGTTTGTACTGGAA
>PYHW01009582.1:185406-196526 GCA_013186435.1 Turdus rufiventris
GGAGCCGCCCCGCCGCCGGCGGGAGCCGCCAGCGATGCTGCGGGGCGGCCGGAGCCCGCTGCCCCCGGCCACGGCGCCCCCCGGCGAGGCGCGGGGCCCGGCCGGAGCTCCCGGAGCGGCGCAGGTGGCGGCGGGCAGCCTGCTGGCCCTGCTCATCCTCTGGACGCTCTTTGGGAACGTGCTCGTGTGCGCGGCCATCGTCCGCTACCGGCACCTGCGGAGCAAGGTTACCAACATCTTCATCGTGTCCCTGGCTGTCTCGGACCTACTGGTGGCCCTGCTGGTCATGCCCTGGAAGGCGGTGGCGGAGGTAGCTGGGTACTGGCCCTTTGGGGCTTTCTGCAACGTCTGGGTGGCCTTTGATATCATGTGCTCCACGGCCTCCATCCTCAACTTGTGTGTGATCAGCGTGGACAGGTACTGGGCTATCTCCAGCCCTTTCCGCTACGAGAGGAAGATGACCCAGCGCTTGGCTCTGGTGATGATCAGCGTGGCGTGGGCACTGTCCGTGCTCATCTCCTTCATCCCTGTCCAGCTCAACTGGCACAAAGGTGGGGATGTTGTTGCTACTGCTGATGTTGGAGATGGATTTGGCACTGCCTGGGCAGCAGCAGGTGCTGTCACCACCTGGGCAGAAGATATGAGTACCACATGGGTGGCATTAGCAGCGGTGCAGCCCTCTGATGGGACCTTTGGCAACAATGATACCCTCACTGGACCATCGGAGAGCTGTGACTCCAGCCTCAACAGGACTTACGCTATTTCCTCCTCCTTGATCAGTTTTTATATCCCAGTGGCTATCATGATAGTTACCTACACTCGAATCTACCGCATTGCCCAGGTGCAGATTCGTCGGATCTCCTCCTTGGAGAGGGCAGCCGAGCATGCACAGAGCTGCCGGAGCAGCCACATTGACTGTCACCATCACACAAGCCTCAAGTCCTCCATCAGGAAGGAAACCAAGGTGTTGAAGACGCTCTCTGTCATCATGGGTGTGTTTGTCTGTTGCTGGTTACCATTCTTCATCCTGAACTGCATGGTTCCCTTCTGTGAGAGCCCACCCAGTGACCCCCATGCTGGCCTCCCCTGCGTCAGCGAGACCACCTTCAATATCTTTGTCTGGTTTGGTTGGGCTAACTCTTCTCTTAACCCCATCATCTATGCCTTCAATGCTGACTTTAGAAAGGTTTTCTCCAACCTCCTGGGATGTGGTCAGTTTTGCTCTGGTACTGCAGTGGAGACTGTTAATATAAGCAATGAACTTATCTCTTACAACCAGGATACACTTTACCATAAGGAGATAGTGACTGCTTATGTTAACATGATCCCAAATGTGGTTGACTGTGAGGAAAATCGCGAGGACCCTTTTGATAGGATGTCCCAGATCTCTCCTGACCATGAGGTTGCCACTGACTCTGCCTGTGAGCTGGACTGTGAGGGGGAGATTTCGCTAGGCAAGATAACACCTTTCACTCCAAATGGTTTACATTAAATTGTGTCCTGGTCTGGTCAGTTCTTCTTGGATTATAAAAGATAATACTAGCACTGAGTGGAGAAACCTGCTCGATGATGTGCTGTAGTTTGCAGGATGTTGACACTGTCATACAGTGGGCTGGCAGTACAAACTTCAATCAGCACTTCCCCAGACTGAGGCAGACCAGGCAGTCCTGTTGATTAGCTGTGGTGAGGTATTGTGATATAATTGCAGTCACTTCATGTTTATAATGTGTTTGCAAATGAAAGATGCCATTGTCACTGCTAAGTATTATGACTTCTAAAATCAGGGACAGATGTGGCTGGCATAGACATTAAATAAAAAATTCTGGGCTGTTTGTTCAGATCTTATGTTTCTTTTCCTCAATTTTTTTTGTTTGTTTACTTTAGATTTTTTTTCTTTTTAAGATAGAGATAGTGAGGTGGTGATTTGGATGATTATTTAAATGCGTGTTTCTGCCAAAACAGTTTATGTGAAATTCTTGTTCTCCTAGGCGGCGTTGTTGCCTATGATATCCTCTGTTCCTGGATGAATAAATAAAAGTTATACTGATCAAGGATTTATTATCTTTCTTTTGTCACCCTGTAAGGTTTACAAGTATTCCAACTAACATTTCTATGAATAGTTAGAATGACTAACAGCTTAACCCTATTATTTTAAAAGCAAGTAGTCTGTATAGAAAATACAGTTTTTGAATGAAAGTGAGGCTCATAGGAATTCTTGACTTAGATGAACTTGTTTATATGACTCTTACAGCTAGATTTATACATCCTTTTCTTTAATATTATGATGCTATCCCTTTCTGCAGCAAAGAATATGAAGTATACATACGTATAAGCTATTAAAACTTTTCATTTAATTCTGCACTTGAATTTACTTTTTAAAAATGCTATTAATGTAAAGAGTTTGATGAAAGAATTAGGAGTTGGTTATGTCTAAAAACAATAATTATGTTTGAAAATGATATTAATAATCACCATTTCCCAGTGTAGATACTAGAGTACTCTTTCACACTGAGAGAAGAAAAGAATTTTGTTAATGTGTGTTTTTAGTTACTTATTAACTGGAATTTAAAGATGCTGTAAATTTTGGCTATGCTAAACATTTTAAAACAATCTTTAAAATTGAAGAGAGTATTTTTGACTCTGTTTCTATTGAATCATTTGCATCAAATGGAATATTGGAAACAGTGTAAGCTTTCAGCTCAGAAATCAAAAGTGATGCTGTTTCCAAAACAAGTGATCAAAGGCAGTAAAAGCAATGCCGATATTTATTTCAAGTTTTGGTTCGCAAAGTGAACAACACTTGAATTAATTTACCCTTTAGAAATACCTGTGCCATGAGCTGAGCAGATTTAAATTGAATGGTAGGTGTGGATTCTGCAGCCCTCCCTGCTAACAGCCCTGACCTGGGGCCTCTCCATCCTGCCTGCCTGGGAGCTGTAAGGTGTATGGGGGAAAAGTGGAGTCAGGGGAAATCATTTAACCAGATGCTGGGACTTGTGAATCCTATGGGCTTAGTATTGAGCCTGCTTGGAAGTCAAACCCTTAATACCGGTCTGGGTGTTATCTTGTACCCCCTGGGGATGTGGGGTCAGAGAAGCCCAGGAGGTATGCGATGGAAATCCCTTTGTGGTGGCCTCTGCTGCAATCTGGTCTGCAAGCAATGTTTTATGTATTTAGTCTTTGATATTAATTAGATATCTCATCTTGGATTACCTTTTCAATTGCTTGTCACTGAAGATTGACATCTACCTGAGCATTTTCTTTGCTGTTGATATGAAATCTCGGTGTAACATCCCTTTACAGCTGTCCTTGGGGAAGGATATTGTGATTGTGTCTTAGGGAAGCTTGAAAAATAAATCTCATATCCATAACCAGGTTCAATCAACTAATGACATCAAGGGTGAATATGATACTGTTCCTATCCTAAAGCAATCATATGTTGTTAGAGTTAACCACTGTTCTAGCCCTGCTGGTTAGATAAACTTGCCCAGAATAAAATAATTTTCCCGAATAAAAATGAAGGGAAGCTGCTTCTGGTGGTGCAGAAATTAATTATCCCAACCTGAATTTAATTTTTTGCATTTTCCATTTATTACTCAAATATTGAGGCTAGTACAGCATTTTAAGCTGGATTTGTGCAAAAAACCCAGTGATATCCAGATACAAGAGGTGCAGGCACCTGATGCTGATTCCAGCTCCCAGGGCAATGCCTGTATTTTATCCAGTTTTGTCTGCATTAAGTCAGAAGCAGCCCGGGGAGATGGGGAAGGGAAATCATGATGTCTCCCTGAGCACCTGCGTGCCAGCAGGCTGTTCAGCCTGGTGCTGCGTGGTTCCCCTGCTCCAGCAGCAGTACAGAGGGTGCAGCAGCAGAACAGAGGGTGTCCCCCTGCTGCCCGTGCGTCCTTCCTGCTCCACAGGGATCCTGTGACAGATCCCTTGGCTCCAGCTCGCTGCAGGTGTGGCACAGGGGCAGATGTGTACCAGATGCAAGTGCATCACCTTGACCCCTGTTCTCCTCGTTGAGGCTTTACCTGCCTGGGTTTCTGGAATAAGTGAGTGGGCTGGCTCTGGGATGCAAGAAGACATCTCCATCAGTGGGTTTATGTAACAGCTTTGTGCAGAATATTAGAAACAGTCTCTATTGTAGATCTGAAGGAAGGCGCCTTTTTAGCCAGCCCCTAGATTGTGTGAGCATGACTAGGGCAGTACAGAAAACTGGCCAAATTGCCACTTTCCATTAGTAATTTTCACTTCAGGACTTCATTTGGTAAATGATTTCTGATGGTGGCTCTATGATGTAATCTCTCATCTTGAAATATGTGTCTGTTAGGGGGCTTCATCTTTCAAAGCCTGGGAGCATCAGAAAGGGTACATTTCTGCTTCAACAGACAGACAGAAGGTACTTTTTTGCTGGAAGCAGAGCTTGACCTTATGGATCTGAAAGAAAATATTTTCTTAACTCATAGAGACAATTTGTTGTATTTTTTATGTCTCAATTACTTACCACTGACAAAACTAGAGTATTCAGAATTAGTAAGATAAACTTTTAAATAAATATGTATCTTGCCTTGAACTGTAAAAAGGGGCAGCCCATTTTAATGAAAGCATCCCCCAAAGGATTGTTCTAACTTGTTTCTCTCAGATGAAACTGCTGCCCTACTTTTTTACATTTCGCTCTTAAGGACTAATGCATCTGCCTATACATAGAGTGGAGTTCACTGGAAGTGCAAGTTTTTATAATCCTCATATCCTTGTGGTGTCTCTCTGGAACTAGTCTAGGCTGGTGGTTCTCTGCCTCTCATATTTTTTTTTATTTGTTTGTTTTTGTTTGTTTGTCTTGTTGGTTTTTTGTTTGTTTGGATTTTGTTTTTGTTTGTTTTTTGTTCTTACCTAAATAATTTTAATGCATGATACAGTTTGACTTTAACTTAATCTAGTCCTGAGTGATGACTCATCTTCAACGTCCCAGATAGTTTTCTGTTTCTGTTTTGTATTATTTTTAGAAATCTTACCTTGCAATTTGTTTCACTTTTGAATTACTTCTTAGCCAGCTGGATCTGTTAGTCCTGGATAGCACCATCCCGAGGAGGGTCAGTGTGTTTGTAGTCTTTGTGTGTATCCTATCCTTGTGTGTAATTACAGCTGAGTCATTTTGTCTTCTATGGAAAAACAGAACACAGGAAGGTATCTTAATTTTTAAGAAGCTGGGACATGGAGAACATGGAAGTATTGTGTTTTATGTAAAATTCTGCAAACATCATTCACTCTTCAAACCCTCAAAGGATTTTTAACAGGTCTGGCTTTAACAATGGATATTGGGTTGTGAAGTGTTGTTTGTTTTTTTTTTCTCGAGCTAAAGAAATGTAGGTGTCTCTCTGAGAGGTGGACACAAATAAGACACTTTCCTAAGGGAGAAAAATTTCTGCAGTAATTTTGGTAAGTCTGGTATTTTATCTCTTTGCTTCCTTTGTGTTTTTCACTTTTGCCAGCCACATCTGATGTCTGCAGGGAGGCTCCCTACCGGGAATTCCTGCATTTTTGTAACATGTAACAAAAAAACCCTTTAAAATTAGAAAGCCTTCTTGTAGCAATAACACACAGTACAATTTTACACCATTTAGGAGTCAATCATATATCAGGTCAGCATTCAAGACCGGCAGGATTGGAGGCAGTGTTCAGAGCATGCATCAGACTGGAGGTTTGAGAGGTCACAAGTTCCTCAGTTGTTTCAATGTACCGAAATTGCCACTCTGAACAAGGAGGCGAGGGCATCTTCACTACAGTTTAATTGAATTAATAAGATCTTTAAAAGCATTCAATGCCTATTTAATCCAGCAGAAGATGTCAGGGATGAATGTGTGCCTATGTCACAGAGCAATGCAATTATTTCTCCTTGCTTCTTATGAATATTTCCATTGGTACCCTCTGATAGTGGATGAAGCCATGTTAAAGTTGACACACTGAACAAATAATTTCACCTGCTCCAATGCAGAAATATTTTTTTATTCAGATGTATTTGTTTGTTTTCAAACTTTGGAAGACTTTTCAAACTTCTCAGAAGCTTCATGAAGTCCACACAGAGATCTCCACTTTGATCACGGATCAGCAACAACTATTGCATTTTGAATGCCTTGTTAACTATACAGTGCACTTTGTATTTATTGGCAGAATTTTACCCTCCAAGTTTAAACTGTTTTTAAAGATAAGGGCGTGCTTACAGTTTAAAACCAATGATGTGCACAAAACAAACTATAAATGAGGATATTCCTGTTAATGGGGCATCAAAGATATGTCTCTTTCTTCAGCTTTTTGTTTATTGTTGCAGAGGTATCGTTGCAGTTGATGGTAGTGAGCAGTAATAGCATTAGGTGTGTCAAGACTGGAAATATAAATAACAGATGATGAAGCAGATGATGGATTGTTTTTTTCAGAGAATTTGCTGTCTCTCCCAGGATAGTAATGGAAAATTTACAAGATGATTTTATATTGTTATATGTTGAAATCCATTCTTAGTTGTAAATGGATATAACAGCCAATAATATTTATTGTAAGCAGTTATTTAAGGAGGATAAATACTTCTATGGACTTAATCTTTACATCATAGCAACCACTGTCACAATTATGAGATTTATAAAATACTATGCAGCAATCATAAAAAATTAAAAATTTCAGTCTGTGAAAAAATTTTCTTCCTGTGAATTATTCCCTCCAGTTAACAGCCAATACTTGTTTATATTGAGAACTGTGCCCTCATTGCTACCAGAAGAAGCTGGAAAGCTTTGAACTTTCTACTAATAATGTATTGATTCACAGTAGGAGGGAGGTCTGCAAACAAGGAAAGAAATGGCAAAAGCATGTGCAGATGGGTTCAGCTCTCATGAAATCAGTCTGGTGTCAGGCAGGCAGGGCAGGGGCTGCAGGGCAGGGACCCGTTCCTGGCACACAAGAACCTCACTCTCCACCACAAATGCTCCTTGCTGCTCCTTGGTACACCCCTTGCTCCCAAAATGGGTGCTCAAAATCTGCATGTGAGGCATAGGAAATCTGAACTTTTTAAACAGCAGACGTTTTTAGGCTGCTAAATAAAAGAGAGACCGCATTTTCTTTTCTGAGGTTATGCTCTGAACAAATGAGATCTGCAGAGCAGGTGTGTGGCTGTGGCTTGAACGGATGTGGCTGTCAGAGCTGCTCAGGGCTTTGGTGTTTTGTGGCTTTGAGCTGCACGTAGGTCATAGTTTAGAGACCCAATACTGAGTTGAAAAAATCCAATCCTAAATTCATATAGCTTTTCCAGAGCCCCTGGTATTTGCAGAGCAGAGATGAGCCTTGACCACAGCCTGAGCTTGATTGTTTCTGGGGAATTGGAGAAGTTTGGTCTGTAGCTCAGTTTTGAAAATGTCCCATTAATCAAATATTAACCAGGAAGTTCAGTGTGCTTTCTTTTACCCTCTGACCTCATTTCTCCAATCTGAAATGTTTTCAGTAAGATTCAAAATCTAAGTTTCTAGCCTTTGGCCTTGACCTTTTCCTTTCCCAGCTGACTTGATATAATTAGTCTCCTTTAGGAAGCAGAAGCTCCTGGCATGGGGTTTGCTGCTCAGGCACCTTATTGTCACCACATCTGGAACCACCTCAAGCTACACTTAAATTACATTACTTCTCTGGCCAAAAAGAATCTTATAGGTCTTGTTGTTTTTGTTCTTGTTGGTTGCGTTTTTTCCCAAGCAACATTTCCTTTCTTAACACAAGGTTATTCACCAAAACTATAATTTACAGGAAAAGAATAAATAGATTTTTTTATAAGCTCTTGGAGATTTTGCTTGTGAATACAAAGTGAATATGGATCAGTAATAGACATAGAGACAATTAAAATTAGCCAATTTTTTTCTACAAAAGTTTTAATATTTTGGCTTTTCTAGTAATAAAGGCTGAATATTTTCATTGTGGAGGGTTTATGCATTTGACTTTTATATACTTGCATGTATAGGTTCTTTTATATATAATAAAAAAACCTATTCGATCATATAATTAAATAGATTTTTCTTTCTATAATTCAAAAATGTACAAATTCATCCAGAAGAAGCAAGTCAGATCTTAGAATTTTATTATCTGTCATAGCCTTCCCAGATAAAACATCCCAGTGCAAATTTCTTTCAACTCTTTTGTATTCATAGCAGTTTTATAAAGATTTCCTAATCAATCTTTACCTTTAAGCATTCTGACACAGCAAGAAAAGAAGATGATTTAGAAGTACCTCTGGAGGTCTCTCAACAATGGATATTTAACAATGCTTTTGTCTTTCTGGATCAGTAAAACAAAGATGCAAACTTCTTCACAGTGTGCAAAGAATTTCTGCTTCATCAGAAGAAAAAAAAGCTTTGCATAATCTCCAAACATTCAATTGAGGTAAGACAGTGTCTGAATGTTAAATAACTTCTTAGGTAGAACAATTTTCTGTATTAAACAATTGCTTTGATAATTCAAATAGTGCCATTCTCCTAAAAAGTAGTATTTGCAGATAGGATTTCACAGGTCAAATGAGATATAAAATGCAAATTCCAGGACCAGTTCAGCAGCACTGGAAGAAATGGCAGGATTGAAATTCCTGGCAATAGCAGAGCTCTGTCTGAGCATGGGAAGGAAAATAGCTGGGTAGAAGAGAGGGAGAGGAATTAGAGAAACCAGCTGGGAGTCCATCAATCCATAAATCTGGTGGTGGTTGAAGAAGGCAAGGGACCAGGAGGAGCTGGAATTGGTGCCCGATGGCTGAGGCAGGGATGGTAACAGAGGTCAGTAGGTTTTGGAGCAAGGAGGTGAAAGGGAAGGGGTCAGGATGGGGCCAGGGCAGGGACTGTCCCTAAGGGCTTTTGGGACTCAGGGCCATACAGAGATGGGTGAGATTTACCTGGGGAAGCAAAGAGAAAAGGACTAAGAGTCCTGTCCTCCTGCCAGGATCCTCAGACTCCTGCTCTGTGCTATCCCCTCCTGCCACTTCTGAATAACTTCAGCAGTTCCATTGCATTTTTTCATTAAACACATGCAACTCAAGTGTCTGTCTACTGTGTGCAGCAGATGAGGAGGTGTTACGCTTATTCCACTGTGGTACAGCTTGGAAATAACTTCCACAGCCACACCCTGCATTATCCTGCAAGGAATACTCAAGGAGGGGAGAGCAGAGAGGGCTTTGCTGTGCTGCATGGTGCTGCTCTCGCTGTACTGTGGGAGGGCATTTTAGAGGCTTCTTCTCCTGGATTGCTGGAAGAAAGTCTGTCTTCCAGAAACTTTCTGAAGGTGTCTGTTTGAAATCTCAGGTAGAATGGCCCTCAGTATGTCAGTGCTGTGATTTCTTTAATCTGTGCAATTAAGGTGCATAAGGAACAGTGTCAAAATCTGGTGCTATGTATTAAATACATATATTCATTGTGAAGAGCTGATCTGTGGTGACTTGTAACATGATGATACATGGAGGTGACTCTTAGTGACTCAAGCCTAAATCTGCTAACGTGTAAGTACAAGAGATGTGGGGGCACTACTTTCTGCTAAATGAAAGTATTAGCAATATCTTTTTTTCAAATATAGATGTACCAAGTTCTACTGGTTTTGCCCCTTGAATAAAGTTAGTTTTGTACAGTGATGGGACAGATGGAAATGGGCCTGAGAAACAGAAATCTTAACTTCATGCATAAATGTTTATATAACATTTAGTATCTAACAGGAAAATTTTAGTACATAAGGTAGCAATGTTCATGCTGTTTTACAGAATGTGGTGGTTTTTTTTTTTTTTTTGTTTTTTCATATTTCAGTAGCTTCTTTTAGAGTATCCAGGTGATGGTAACAGCCTGCAGAAATCTGCAGTGCAAACTCCAAAATTTAAGTGCTTTGCTTATGTTCTGTTTGAAAGAGAGGTGATGATACCTCTGCTTGAATATGTTCCCATGTTAGCACAAAGACCTGCACCAGGTAAAGCTCAATATTCAAATCTGCACTCCTCCTGGATCTGTGCATACCCCAATAGTGCCCCAGCTTTGAGAGGAGGAGACAGAGCCCCTGCTCACCCTGCTGCTCAGCTGCTCTCCTTGCAGGTTACAGAAGCTTAATCCATTTTCAGCAGGATCTCTTAACCACTGGAGTGTGAGACACATCACAAATAACTCTCCTTACTGGATGTTTCTGTGTCAAGCCAAATGTCAGGTTCAGAGTGTGCTCAGTAAATCAAGTGGCAGCAGTGCACCTGGTTGCAGGTGCCAGAGCTGGTAGGAAGATGTCTCAGCAAAAATGAAGACGAGTGGGATGTATGTGATGGCACAGCTTTAGGCATATGGAGACACTATTGCCTTGAAAATCATCTGGGTGTGGAAGCAAGATTTTTTTCAAGTCTGTTGTCCTGGCCTTAGGCACTTAAATTCTGTGTAAATGAAAATATAAGAACTTTAATACCTTTGAGGTTACAGATGTATTTACCCAAGTATACCTGTAGATACTGCAGATGAATCTGGGTCCCAGATGACAAGATTTTAAATACAGCATAGGTGTGTATGTACAAAGAGGATGACTTTGTAAATTCAGATTGGGCAGGATCATTCCTACTCACTTGTGAGCATCACCTGGTTCAGCATCTGCTTTAAATTCTCTCACAGTAAGCTGAAGCAAACCACTGCCTCCCACGTACTGCTGCACTGATTCATGTGCAGGGGTTTTTAAACAGCCTGGAGCAGGATTTTGCAGCACTGGGACCAATGGATGTGAAATGAGGACAACCCTGTGTGATGTGCTCCCCAACGTGAGCTGGCCAAAGAACAGCTTGTGTTACATCAGGGCCTCTTTGCAGTGCCCCAGCATTCAGGCAGCCTTGGGCAACCTAAGAGTTGCCCTTAACTTCACATTTCTGGGCTGAGAGGTTTATTTTGTGACTCAAAGAGGCACAGCTGACTTTCAGTTGCTTTTTTAAAAGATAGTATGCTTCAGTGCCTTGTGTATAAAAGCAAATGGAATGAACACAGCGATGGCAGCAATACAAACTTTATAACTTTAATCTACTAGGACAGATCATTCAGTGGTGAAGCTGATTTAAAAGGGGTGACTGCCATTCTAAATTTGTCTCTCTTCTCCCTCTCCCT
>PYHW01009582.1:196689-213302 GCA_013186435.1 Turdus rufiventris
TTCTTCTCTCTGTGCTCTCTTCTTTCCAAGATGACTTCTTTTTGGGAACTACTTTTCTGCACCACCTCTGCTTTCCAGTACCCCAAGCACACTGCATGATCAGCCAGTTGGTGGCTGGTTTACACTTCTTTATTTCTAGAGGATTTGGGATGTGGCACTTTAGTTCAGTCCAGGTTTTATCAGCATTTATCTGTCTGTATTGGTTACAGTAGCAGACTTCTTGTTTGAGAGCCAAAAGTTTGGATTCAGGTACTGGTTCTCCATACCAGTTTTCTGCAGTCTATTGATGTTCAAATTGAATTTTCTTCTTTCACATTCAACAGCTACAAAGGATTCTCTCCTAGGAATTATCATTCACTAATTCTTTTTCCCTTGTTAAGGAACTCCATATTCAGAGGAGACTTAATTCTGCATGTCTCATTCTGTGTTCAAGTCAGTAGCTTCCAGGTCATATGAAAACACCTCTTTGTGCATTCTTTCTAGTTGGCAAGCAGTGATGATCTCAGGCCAGACTGGAATTGGGTTTCTGGATTATCGGCAACTGACCTGTGACTGAAGTGACAATGGAACACTCAAGACCCATCAGGGTTGTTCTGTCCAGTCCTGGGGCCAGACTATTTCCCTTTAAGAATCTGTTCTCCTTTGAGAAAAGAGGAACACACTTCCCTGAGTCCTTGGAGTCTCATGGGTTGCTTGTATCAGGTTATGAAGTTCCTGCTGCTCTCATTTCTTCAGTGAAATGACTCGATTCTGTTGGAGGAGATAGGACCTGCACTACCTGCCTGCACTGTGGACTCAAATTGAATCCATCAAGGCTCTGAATAGTGGAAATGTCTTCCCATGTGCCCCCTTTTTGCCTTCTCTACAGTATGAGCTACATAATATGGCCAGTTGCTGTCTTTGTAAGTTAGAATATACATACACAAAAAGATAATATGGGAAAGAAGGATGAAATATAAGACAAAGTGAACAGCTACACAAAGACTTAACAATTTGTGGTCCCAACACCCCATGCAAGACTGGCTTTTCATGATCTGGCTACACCTGTGTATCTCCTTCCTTCAATGATAGGCTCGGGGGCAGCTCCTACCCAGACTAACTTTGACAGCAATTCTCATTCCAGCTCTCCTCTCCCAGTGGGCAGAACTCAGAGGGTCCTGGTGTAAATAATGTCCTTTGCAAGTTTAGCCCAGCTACAGTTCCCACCTATTCAAAGGCCCAGTTAAGATCTAAAGTCCTTGATATAAATAATTGTCTGGTATTCCCATCCCATAACTTCCACTCATTTTTGATTTTCTAAAACTGAGAGTTAAATAGAAATCACAATGCTTTTTTACCCTCTTGACTATCGTGCTATTCAGCCCATGTTTTGCACACCACTGGCTTAATTTCCTCCCTACTGGTAAAACTCTGAATTTGATTAGAAGGAAAGATGAGAAGTCCAGGCTGACAAACCTACGCTTAAAAAGTCATAGGGAGAAAAAAAAAAAAAGCAGTCCAACAAAAAATATTGTAGGCTTAGCAAGCAGTAATTGGATTGCTTTCTGGCTTCATTTCAGCCTCAACTGCTTCCTCCCACTCCCACCTCTTAGCCAATAATTCATACAGCAACACAAAATACCTAAGAAGGTGGATTACACAAAATATCTTTGTATTTGGCCTCTGGTTGAAATCCAGACATGGTTAGTGATTACAGGATCAATGAAGTCCATTGAGTGACCTATGTAAGATAAATTATTGTACTCCCACAGCATGAAGTTCTTGCTATAGGAAGAAGTAGAGGAAAAGAACCAAAATGACTTAAATGTCACCCGTCAAACTTTTAATAAGCCCTAACGTGGGTGTGGTGAAGTGTTGGTTTTAACTTCTTCCAGAGTTAACTAAGTTTATGTCCTGTCTGCCAGTCTGGTATTGAAGGCATTTGAAAATGAGCCATTAATCCTTTCCTGGACTGGGGAGGGAGGTTGCTGATGCCTTCAGGAAGATCTTGCACTGAAATCCCAGACAAAAGGAACTGTAAGTTGTGTGCATGGTTTGTCTAACCCTTTCAAATATTGTAACTCAAAAGGAAGACATTTCCTTTTCTATAGCTGCTCCTTGTTAAAATCTGCTTAAAATACTGGTGTTTGAGGCATGATGTTCTACACTCCATCCCTGATTTTTGTTGCCATTGTGTATTATAAATTTGTGTGTGTTCTTGAAAGCCTCTGTTTCTCATAGAGGATAAAAGATATCACCACCTGCTACAAATAGTGTACAAATAGCTTGTAGCGCTGATGAGCAGCGATTCCTCCGCAGTTGTTGCAGTTGGAACTATCGCTGAAGATTTTTGTGAATACACAACTTGGTCTTAAAAGTTCACTACAGTTTCTGTTTCAAATCTGAGGATGTCAAACTGAAGAATAAGTTCCAGTCATCAACTTCTGATTTACTGCCTTTCAGTTTCATCCTATGCTTCCCTATTTCTTATGTCACACGGCAAAGAGACCAAACCCTCCCAATCTAGTGTATTCATGAGCTTCTACGCTTTTAAAATAAATGGTTCCAAACTTTCCAGTTATACTTTACCATGGAGTTCTTCATGAGTTGTGCAGAACCTGTGCCCTACTACAGTTCTACCTCCTCAGTTTATGTAAAGTATCTTGGGCACACTGCAGGATTGTGTTTTGGTGAATTATGGCACTTTGACACGATATTAAGGTATGATGTCAATCTCAGGAAAAGCACAGGTGTAAATTTGCAATAGATTATTAGGGATCATTAGTTGATAACCTAGCCTCAGGAAGAGAAACAAAATGAAAAAAGAGAAGCAGGGAATGTGGTTCAGACAGAGTTTGACTCACTGATGCAACTCAAAAACATTGAACAGAGAATTGTATTTTCAGTCTTAGGGAAATTTTGAGAGTAACTACCTTGCCCTGTGCAGGTCTGGGAAAACATTGACATTATTTTTAAAATTATACATCTAGGGGGTGAAAGACTGGATGAAAGAAAACAGCAAGTTTTATTTAACATCCCCATACATCATTAATGATTCGAGTCAGTGCTGTGCAGATAAGATGCGTTAAAAAAACTTTCCTGAGCCAGTGTGCTCTGTCCTTGCCTGGAGGATTATAGCTGCAGGGTTTAGTGGGGAAAAAAAGAAGTATTAGTGTGAGGAAGGAGGGCAGTTTTTGCTGAGAGGAGGGGCTGCAGGCAGCACAGTGGGTGTGCAGCGGCAGGAGCCACACGCGTGTCCCTGCGAGGGACAGCGAATGTTTGCCCTCCCACGGCTGGAATGAGGAACACTATTTATTGCAGTGCTAAAATTTGGAGGTAACTAGAACAACAAAAGAGTAACTGCAGCATCCTGCTCTGGTAGGAGTAACTGACTAGTTTTGTAACTGAGTGGGTTTTTAATTTCCATATCCTTCTTAGGACAAATCTGATTCTAAAGCTGGTGACGTGTCACAAAAGTGAACTTGTCATGTATCCACAGATTTGGAGGTGCAGCTGGCAGCTGAGATCTGATGAGTCTAGATGCTCTCCTTCCCCTTCCCAATCCAAATCACAATAATTCGGACTCCAAACAAGACATTGAAATGTGAGGATTCAAGTAAAAATATTTCATTTAGGTTCATCTAAAATAATTTGGATTTTTCAGTTGATTGCCAAATTATTGGGACATTCCATCAGCAGAATGATGTGTCCCCTAGCTCTTTTCCTCTCCCCTTAAAAAATTCAAGTTAAAAACAAGACTGTGAGGGGCAGTTGCAGCTGGGTGGGATGGCCCCAAGCCCAGGCAGCCGTATGAAATCAGTGGGGCTTGCAGAACGCCCCCAGCCCATCCTCAGGCACAGGCAGCTGTGGCCTGGGTGCCCAGGGCACAGCTTCTGGGACCTGCTCCGTGCTGGTTCTTTGTGGGCAATAATGGCTCCTGTCACCTTCCTGCTTGCACCACGGTGTATCTAATCTTAGCCCAGCAGCCTGCCAGAGCTGGAAACTTGCCTTAAAAAGAGGAAAAAGAAACTGAGAAAGGGAAGAGCTGACAAATGGTGTCTTTTGTAGGTGGGAAGAACAAGATGAAGGAAGGCTGATTTGAAAAATTTGCTGTTTGCATGGATGATCTGATGAAACTCAAGTTTTTGAATATGCCCCAAATTTACGGGTCATTATTATGTCTTTAGTGATGCAGACATTTGTCTGAGTATTACCTCCAATCATGCATTGAGAGATATTTGATGCCGGTGGAATTATCATTGTGTTACAAAAAGAAATCTTCTCTATTTCTTTCGCCAATTTGACTCACTCTGTTAAGCTACATTTGTTCTTATTTAGAAGCTATTTTTCAGATACCCATTTCAAATCCAAGTAACAATTATTTTCAAAATTTTCTTTCCAATTCAGATGAAAATGCCACAGGCTGACAAAAGCAGACACATTTCCAGGTAATGTTTGTCTTTCTATTTTTACTCATCCCCTGATGATGCCATTGTTTTCCCCTTACCTGTCGGTCACCCTGCAGCCATCCTTGAGGATGAGTTTGCTGAACAGTAAAGGAGGTAAATCACTTTTAATGAAGTACCAGGGGCAGAGAAGACCAGGTGAGAGCAGGGTCAAACATCTTGTGGAATCATGCAGCTTCACAGTGAAGTGCAAACAAAGAGTGGATGATATCTATCTATGTATCTATATATCTAGCTATATCTATATCTATATCTCTATTTAATATATCTATCTCTATCTCTATCTCTATCTCTATCTCTATCTCTATCTCTATCTCTATCTCTATCTCTATCTCTATCTATATCTATATCTATATCTATCTATATCTATCTATATCTATATCATCTATAGCTATAGCTATAGCTATAGCTATAGCTATATCTATCTCTGTATGGTAAATCCTACACTGTTTCTTAAAAAAAAAAATAAATGAAGCAGCAGCCAGGATAGAAACTCATAAACTCATCAATTTTTAATTCATGTCTATTTTTTTCAAGTTTCTACAGATGAAAAAGGTCACGTTCCATGGCAGAACTTGTGAAAAATGGAAGTGATTGCAGAATGTCACACAGTAGTTGAGGCTTGTGAATGTTCCCAAATATTGGTCATTTTACATGAGTGCCATCGTGCTGACCTTGGTCCTGTGGCTGCAGGTACAGCTGCTGCTTGGGACAGCACAGGACTGGCTGTGGCTTGGGGGATCAGTGTGATTCTTTTTCCCTCCAGTGTAAATTAGGGATATGGCCATGGCCAGTGAGGAGCTGAAGGAGGGAGGAAGAGGAGAGAGCAGAGCGTGGCCTCAGCTGAAGGGTTTGCTGTTGCATTGGCACTGCCAGGGGCTCACCTGCAGGCAAGGAAGACTATGGAGAAAGACAGGGGGATACTGGAGAGGATGTTCACACACTAGAGGTAAGAAACTAAGAAGGAAACTAATCAAGTGAGTAATTGAAAATTACTGTAATTTTCTTTTGAAGAGAATAAAAGTAAACTCACCCTCCGTGCAATTAGCAAGGAAACACGTTAACAGTTATCACAGCTATGTGGGAAAGGAAGGTGAAATAGAAGGGTAGAGAGACTAGTGATGGAATTTGATAATTTTTTCTTCATCCTTGTTTCCCCTAGACTAGAAGGTGATTTTTCTGTCTCATGATTTTCAGGTTTGAGTCATGATCTGAACTGAAGAGCTGGCAACACAACAATTCCTAGTTAGGACTAGAAAGACACATTTTTTTCCTTTAGTTTGAAGAGATAAAGGTCAAGAAGACACCTGGGGCATGCCCCCAGAAGCCTAAACAAAGTTGTAGAAATATTTAGCAGCTTTTGTCTAAATTCCTCCTGCAAAGCTGAAATTTGAACATCTTGTTTCACACAAAAGTAAAGCAATAAATCCAGGTCTTCTTACTGTGCTTTAATCAGGTTTCTGTATGCCAGATGAGAGACAGAGAAGGGAATGAGCTCAGAGCAGCCCTTTGACGTGTTCCCAGCAGATCTCAGTCTCTGGACCCCAAAGCTTGAAAGCCCATCACCATGTTACAGTTCACTCACTTGTTCTGGAGCTGTTCTCATCCATGCAAAACTTTCTTCAGTGAAGCTGTCTGCAGATTCTTTGTCCTTGGTCTCTTGCTCACTGCTGTGTCTGCAAGAGGAAGGGCTGTCCCTCAACTGGACTCCTCCAGCTTGGGTAGCTGTCCTCAACCTGCAGTGAGCCTTCATGGGAATGGCTCCTCTAATTCAAGATAAAATAAAAATACGCTAGTTGACAATGCTTCCACCTCATCAGCATGAAGCATTAACTACTGCAACAGCAGTGCATTACTAAGGAAGTTTGGGAAGGATTTTTTTTAAGCTGCTCACTTTGAAAGACATGGCTGTTCTTTGAAAGCTGCTGACATTTTAAAATGTTAACGATGGAAGATAGATTAGTAAGTGAAGACAAAAATTCCCAGAGAGCCAGTAAACTATATTTATTACATAGTTCTAATTACAACTTTTTACCTGTTACCTTGTTTTAGGATATTACAGATAACTTCCCATATTCCTCCACATCTTGTCCTTTTGGGCTTCTAGTGCAACAGAAATTGCATGCCCACTGTATACAGCCAAACTGATTGATGCTGTTTTAAAGCTGATTGCTGATGCTGATTGATTTCTGTTTTAAAGCCGTGTTTGTTTCTGCCCAAAATGAAGGTATTTTATTTTGCTACACCTGGGTACTAATGTAAGCTCCTCCCAGAATGCAAACTTACCTTTCTAGAAAAGTTGATTTTTCTTTATTAGATGTTGAAATCAAACCAGGAAATGTTCTTGGAAAGGTTATCATTCCACATCATGGCTTTCAGAAATACATGAATGTAATAATTTGATTAAGGACTTGAGAAGATACCACATCTTACAAGATGTAGAAAACTTCACTATCACCAGACCGTATCTTCAACAGGTGATAGTGTGCTTATGTCTGTTTCCTCAGAATACCTTCTTCAGGAATTTAACTGGTTATTCTGCATTGCTCTCAGCAAGACAGATGCCCATCTGAGAGATGAATCATCTCATTTTGCTTTCCGGATTTTGATTTATGCACCATTGGAGATACTCTGGAGAATGGCAATAGCTTTACTCCTAGGGAGCAGACTGAATCATGCACCACCTCTCTTTTATTCCTGTTAAAAACAAAATGCTCATCTGGTTTTTTAGATTTATGTCAGAATGATTCCTTTCTTTCTTCTGTGAATGCAAATGCCTTGTCAGTTCTCTGTTTTGCTCTCCATTGTGTATTTCATTGGCCTGACCTGAGCTTTGCTGCTCCTGAGTTAAGCACAGATGCAGTTCAAAGTCTGGTGAAGAGCTCTTTCCACTCATGCTTGTCAAATTGAAATTCATTTTTGGAATGCTGAACTTGAGAACTTTGGCATTCTCTTTCCTGATTTTTTTTTTTTTTTACTAGTTCAAAATGAGTCATTTCTTGCCATTTAATGATCACAAAGAATCAAGACTGTTGTCTTTTAGGGAGCTTGAGTACACTATGAAAGACACAGAGAACAGAAGGGTGGCTCTCATGTCCTCTCTGAAGTGATCTGAAAACTAGTTTCCAATACACAATAAATTTTGCCTTTATTTATTATTTTAGTAATGGACTTGGACCAATCTGCAGCATTTACCATCTTTTACACAGTTTTTATTTAGAAGTATGTGGCGAATTTACTAACATTGAATTTAATCCTAAAGGACAGGAGAATGATTCCAGAAATTACTTGTGTTACATTGTATAGTAACAGCGTGTGCTTTGGGATTTAAATTCAAGCCTTTGCAGGCAATAAATTGTGGACCATAGTGAACATTGATTACATTCTGTAAGATACGTTATGAAACAATCAAAAAATAAGTATTTTTCTTGGCAGCTGTAATGTTACAACTAAATCAGTTCCAGATACCTGGCTGATATGTCTGAAGTAGCTTGGAAATGCCAGGAAATCAGTTTATTCTAGGTGGTTCAAAGCCTCTGTATACATTAATCCAATGCATACCTTAATTTTTAAAAAGTCTCTAGGTCTCAAATATTTTAATGTTGGCATTCCAGGAACAGCATATAGGATCAGAGACCCAGAGTTTGGTGTAGTGCTGTGTGGGTGTCAGGACTTAGATTCACTTAGTCCCAGGAACACCTTAAAATAAGTTACAGTTGCAGTAATAGGACAAGGGGAATGATTTTAAGCTGAAGGAGGTGATGTTTACATCAGATATTGGGAAGAAATTCACAGGACAGTGGTGAGGCTCTGGCACAGGCTGCCCAGAAAAGCTGTGAATGCCCCATCTCTGGAAGTGTTCAAGGCCAGGTTGAATGGGCTTTTGAGCAACCTGGACAAGTGAAAGGTGTCCCTCCACATAGCAGGGGTTGGAATTAGATGATCTTGAAGGTATTTTCCAACCCACACCATTCTATGTTTCTATGATTTTTTTCAACTTTGGAGAGATTATTAGATAAAAATTTACAAGACATATTCTGTGGTGTGAGAAGAGGGAAGGAAAAGGGACCGAACAAACAAAGGTTCATGAGGCCTGATCCCAAAAATCACAACTATATTAAAAATGATGTGTCCATATATTCAAACCCTGCATCACTTAAATATTTACTTATTTCATTCTTGCTTATTCATTGGTGCTCACTGAAAATCACATGATGGTAGAAAAGGGATTTTGATACCTGTGAAAGCAATACTAATTATTCCATTGCCAAAAGCACATTAGATAAATGCCATCAGTAGATGGGATGGTTTTCCCTGAAAAGCAGAAGCCTTGTGCACTGAATAGTTTGATCATCTGTGCTTGCAATGGCAGTAATTACCATTACACTTTAGTATCTCCTTTCGACAGAATCAGCAGAGCTTGATTATGATTATGAATCAACAAAAAGATCCAGGAAGAAAGAGATGACATCTGGATAAATCTATACTTACTTGAAGGAAACAGTAGATGGAAAAAAACCCCATAGAATCACAGAATGGCTTTGATTGGAAGGAACCTTGAAAGTCATCAATTTCCAACCCACTCCCATGGGCAGGGATATCTTCCACTAGACCTGGTTGCTCAGGGGCATGGAAGGAGAGGCTGGAGTTGGGGTTTTCTTTCCCAGCTCATCTCACTGGGGCTGGGCTGAGCTGTCAGGCCATGGATAAAGCTCCTGCTCAAATCAGGATGGGATGGGGGTTCCTACAGGTCTGTTCAAGCATGGCCATGGCTGTAACCCATGCAAGACCAGGTGCTCATTCATCAGCTGCTCTGTGTAGGTTTGATCTTTTGACACCAGTTTCAGAACAGATCACTGAAGAAGGGTTGCACCTCTTTGGCTTTGTGGTGGCCTACACTAACCTCACAATG
This sequence comes from Turdus rufiventris, assembly GCA_013186435.1. Classification (NCBI taxonomy): domain Eukaryota; kingdom Metazoa; phylum Chordata; class Aves; order Passeriformes; family Turdidae; genus Turdus; species Turdus rufiventris. The sequence goes on from PYHW01009582.1 coordinate 206,047, forward strand.
TGTACCCCTTTGTGAGGCAGTTTCAGAATAAAAAGTTCACTTTCACCTGGTGGGGCTCATTTTCTTGGCTCCCCTATAGCCAGAGGAGGGAAGGACTCCCTAGGACACAGTTTGAGTAGCTGGCAGGAGGAGGCAAGCAGAGCCAGGACTAAGAGCAGCCTTTGTGGATGTCTCTCAGTGCTTTGGAAAGCCTGTAAGTCTTTTCCCTCTATGAAAATCCTTTGTCATCAGGAAACTTTCAATTTTTCACATCTCAGCATAAAATTTTCATTTCTTCTTTATCACCAGGACTTTATCACCATTATGGTGATATACACCCAGGGCCAATATATGCAAACTTACATAGGCACAATAGCAGTTGGTGTCTCACCAGAATTTAGAGGATCGTTTTTACTTCAGGAAAAAACTATTTTAATTTTTTTCCTTTTTGTTTTTTAAATTATTGATCTAAAATTTAGTTATGTGACTGAGGAAACAAAGCCCTGCATCCAGTCCTGGTAACAGCTGGGGCGATACTTTTGGTGGGAAGCACTGTAATGCTATGATTCTCTTATCACCATGGCATCCAGGTAGTACTCATTTTTTCTTAATCGTTCTGCAAACTGCACACATTTATCAGCTCTCCAGCCTGATATTCCTGGCACAAAGTGATTAAAGGTATGACTCCAGCAACCCTGATATCTCTGAAAAGCTAGGCAATGTCAAGATAGGCAGGGAAAGAATAATTTAGATAATTCTCAGGTTCATTTCTCTCCCTGTCTGTCATATCTTTCTATTTAAAAGTAATTTGTGTAACCTGCAAAATTGGAAGGTGATTATTAGATTACTGAGCAGTTGGGCAGAAGTTTGAATGAGGCAGATCTGATAACTGCAGGAACTTTGCTACAAAAAGCTGGCATGTGAGTTTACTTCCTTAAAGACCAACTCAAACACTAACATTTAAAAACTATTTTGAATAATTTGGAAGAGACAAATTTCAAACCCACCCTCCTTGCAGTCCTTTTCCCATTGCTGAGTGCTGACAGAGTAGCCCTTTTAAAAGATGCTCATGGCCCAACTTGCCACAGTCATTTCATGTCAAAATCTAACCACCTCTGTTATTGCTCATATGTTTTTCAAGGTCTCTTGAGAAGCCTGTCCTTTATCATTAGTATTTTATAAAAGAAAAAATCCAACTAATTAAATATTGCCAGTCACTAGTGTTTTTCTGTAAGCAGTGGATAAACTGAGCACAGGAAATGTGAGTCCAACAGTGGAATTTGGGCTCTGGGTGGGAGGGAACAATTTTAAAACTAGTCCTTATTTGTCTTATCTTGTTAGAAGAATACTTTTAGACTTTATGAGCAGCAAAACTCAGGCCATTGCCTTGATATAAGGTGTCCTCTGTTTTCTTTGTGCTAAGTTGTTTTGGTTGGGTTTTTTTTCTGTAGTTCTTCAGTCATTCAGATGTTTTGGATAAGTTGTAACTGCCCAGGATGAGACACATAAAGTGTGGATTGCTACTGTTGTACCACAAAATGGCTTTTATAGCAGTGATAGTGGAAAAACATGGCAGAGAGAGAAGGCTCCTTCCACCCCAAGGGTCACTGGCACTGAAGGGGGTCCTGGCTTTGAATGTCATTTACAATTGAGCATGTAATAATACACCTGCATCAGGGGCTTCCAGAGCCTGAGAGATGGTTGTGGTTAAATTTGCATACCAAAAGGTAAGCTGGGGATGTGAGGTCTCCTCTCCCCCTGCCTGTGTGTCCTGGTGGGGTGCTGTGCTCCCAGTTAAGAGTGGGGCCAGAGTCATGCTGAGCTGACCTCGAGTCACTGCTGCCACTGCAGTCTGTGCTGCATTTGGTTTTATCCTGCTGCTCAGGCTGTGATGGGCATGGCCAGCTTCGCTGCCTCCTTTCAGCCTCATCTGACAATCTTTATAAGGGGAAGACCCATCTGATGTCCCCATGCCTCCAAATGCCCTCTCTGGTGGGACAGAACGACCTTGAGCAGACAATGAGTGGAGATGATGCAGCTCTGCTCACAGAGGAGGATGAGCAGCATCTGCACATGGGCTCCTGAGTTTTTCCAGCCTCCCTGCAGGCACATTTCACCCTTTACTGTTGCACTGCTCTTGCAGGAGCTCAACTCCATTGCTTGTTGTGCGGTGCTAGCCATTGCCACAATGACATCTGAAGTGCTGAGGGAGGTCATGGGGCACAGTCACCCCAAGGCAGACATTATAGCCATGACCACATTGGTGTTGATGCTGTAGAAAGGTGATCTTTAAAATGTACTTCATAAGCTGTCTCTCTTCCAAGAGAGCTATTTAAGGTAAAGCATTATGTAACACTGGAAGTAGATAGTGAGCTATTCTAAGTTGATTACCTCTGCTGATGAAAGGAGTAATATTCAGCAACTGTGCAGTGCAAGTTTATTGTGGAGCAGATGTTGGGAATTGGAGTGTATGTTGAAGAGACTCCATTTTCTGTTTATTTTCAACATGGTATTGTGTGAGTGTATGTTCTTGTGAGTCATTTGGGAAGATTAACTTGTGCCTCCCAAGTTCCAATGCCCAGTAAGGCACCTGGAAAGTTCTCAATGGGTTTTGGTAGAGCTTGTTCATTTAACATTGCCTTAACGAGGAGCACATTTACACTACCTACTGGTTCCATCCAGATGACACAAACTGGAGTCTCCTGCTCCAGAATATCCACACAAATCACAGCTCCCACTAACGTTGAGCCAAGAGAATAAAATTATTTAGCAGCAGCCTTATTTTATTTTTTGCCACATGGCTTTAAAACGCAGTGTACCTGAGTGCTATGACATTTCTATATTGTGAGGCTCAGGTGTAATCACTAAAGAATTTCCAGACTCGTATGTGTAGCATTTTGAATTTTAGATGCTATTTAAAACTTTTCCTGATTTCCTTTATTGGACTTTTTCCAGCAGCCAGGAGGAGCACAGTTAAACCCTGGCTCTGTGGATAATGCATAGATGAGAGAAGGTTGTCCCATTCTGCAGAGCTGTTATCTAGAAGTGATACACTCAGGATGGCTATGGCTTTTTCTCTGCTGCACTGTAAAAAATCAGGGTAAAACAAGTTCTGAGCAAATAAAAACCTTCTCATCTGTACAGCATGCTTCTGCTGGAGACAGAAGTATATGGATTAAGAGGAGAGAGGCTTTTCTGGGTGAACTCACTCAAAGATTCAACAATTATCTCTTGTATTCTGTCAGTTAAGAAAATTGCACTGGAAGGCTTTGATCATTGTGGAAAAAGAGAAAAGGATGAAGGGAGCTGAAGCACAGGTTATTCCACGTGGAATTAGAAACACCTATGTCTACATATTTCTCACTCCCAGCCAAGGCTGAGGGATTCAGGGCACTTATAGAGTAAAAGAAATTGTCATTACATTACTGCTCACTATGTGATTTCTGGCTGTTCATAGTCTTCTTGTGATAAAGGTTTTATCCTGCCTTGTATCAGGTTGCAATGATTCAGACCAGAAGTTTGAACCTTTGAGCACCAGAAAACTGTTGCAAAAGGCCACGGGAGAACCATGGAACTAGCCTAGTGTCTTGTTAGAGAGGGATTAACTGTAGCTAAGCCACCTTTCTAGAATTTATTCCTTAGCACAACCAGACAAAAATCTTTCCCAGCTCCCACATTTACTCTACTGTCATGCTGACCTTGCTGGTATAAAAAAAGAAATTGCAACTGAACCCCACTAGTTCTTGTTGAATCCAACAAGAGCACAGTTTATGTCTTCCATTTCTGCAGCAAGCTCTTATATACAGGGCTTTTCTGTGTGTGGAGGATTTCTCTGTGCTGAGCCTCATCCTTTCAATCTTTATTCAGAGTCTGATGTCTGTCAGCACCACAAAACCTTCTTCCTCAAAATCTCTGAGATGAGACTCAACCACTTCCCTGGGCAGCCTACTCCAAAGGTTTTCAAAAGTTTAGTGTTCAACCTGACAGTGCAGGGTTAGAAGTGGGATTTGGTGGTCTTAGAAATGTTTTCCAACCTAAATGATTCCATAACTCTTGGATTCTGTGGGTTGGTTTCATTTCCCATCAGTGCAGCTTTAGTTTTGTGACCTGCAGGACTGAACTGCACCTCCTTATGAACCTTGAGCAGTGGCTCAGGCACACAGGTGGTGGGCTAGAAGTGGGAGTGAAAATGTGTAAATCACAATTCTCATCACAAGCCTGCAGCGTCACAAACCTGACAAATGCTGTCTGCACCAGTGGTGTATTAGCTGGTAGAAAGCAGAAAACAATGGATTAGATGGACAGTAGAGGAGTGGGCTGGAATTATGTGGGGAGTGAATGTGCTGTGAGAATTGTGAAGCAGCTGAGACTAAGAAAAAGGATGTTCTCAATGCTGTGATGTCATTTTGGAGCAAATATGTAGGCTGAATAATGTGATTTTTTTCCCCTCTGTATCTTTAACAGTGCCCTGAAAACTCTCATCAGAAGCCAGGATTTTGACCTGGTCAGGCAGGCTGAGAGCACCCGCTGAGCAGCTCTAAAGTTCTTCAGCAAATTCAAACAAGGAGAACAATTCCAGTTTGTGCAAAAACAGTGGATTTTGCTTGGGAGAATAAATTAAAAAATGTTTTACTGTACCTGAGCCATCTTGTCATGTATAAACCCAGGCTGTAGCTGTCAAGACCCAAAAACTCTAAACTATGTTATCACACACGTTATTTTCTATGCACATTTTGCTAGAGTACATAAAAAGATGCAGGCACCAATAGATTAATATAATTCCCCATTCTACTGCCAATATAAACCAAGCAATATAGAAAGGACTCCACTATTTCAGTATTAACAAGATCATAAAAATTCATGAGGCATTCAAAGCTGCTAGTTAAGCTGTGTGAGAATTTCTGAATATGCTCTGTGTAGGACTTGACTGAAAATAACTCACAAAAACTTAGTTTCGGTGGCTTTTTAAGCTGCTCTAAGTTTTGCGAGAACTATGATTTGCCTATTGTTATTTGTTGTTGTTATTTGGCCCTGGATTTGCACAGACAGCTCTCGCAGAAGTACACAGATACCACAGACTTTGCATCAATAACTGGGAGTGAATGCAGAGAAAGCAAAAGCAGCAGGGACCTGGAATCTCTCTTCACTAATTGTACTCAGTTGCATCCTATTTGAAGGACTAAAATTATTCCAGTGACGATTTCTAGACCATCTCCTTTCTAACTAAAGAAAGCAAATCACTAAGCTCTTGACAGATACATAAATAATTTATAAATCTGTGAACTGGTCTGGAGAAGTGCTTCAGTTTGTGCAATTCAATAAAGACATGCATGATCCACATGTGCAAGGAGATACAGCTTTCTGAATTACTGCAACTGGAAATAGAAAAGTTTAATGTTGTACAGCACATAAAGTCATATTTTATATATATTTGTGTGTTTATGTACATATATATATATAATCATCTAAATATAACGAACTCTGCATGAAAATACATATATAATTATTCTCCTATGCTGCATATGATTTCCATTATTCTGGGAATGGATTTAGTAACTGAATACAATTATTAAAATGAAAGGATATTTTTGTATGCACTCCTTGTTTAGAATAAAAAGATCTCTGCACATGCAATTTTGGCAATGAATCACATAGCTGCACTATTGACCCATAAGCAAGACTATCCTTGGGTCTGAGGTGCTTGCTTTTCTGTGCATAACTATTATTTGAATTTATTGCAGAAGAAACATTTGGAAAAAGCAATTATCTGAAAATCATTATTTTAAAAGATCAACTACCTTTGTAACAGCAGAAGATATTTAAAGTCTGTGAGCATTCTCCATACTCTGCTGAATGTATACAAGGAATAACTGAGTAATATCTAGCTGTCTAGTTAGTGTATGTTTTTCCTTCTGTTTTGCAGTGGGATACATCTGGTGCAGAGTCATTAGTCACCACAGGGACAGAACTCTATTTGCTCCACCGAATAACAGTGAGGTCTAACCAAACTGGCTTATGATTGCAGTGTCATTGTCACTGGGATATCATATCTGAAACCCAACTTTTGAACACTACACACAGTTTTTTCCAAGTAGTGATTTTTCCTTGGGCTAGAAATGTTTGTAGGTGCTTATGCTGTGTGTTAAATCTGATGTGCTAAGGACGCACTTTAGTTGAAGGGTCAGCTGGCAGAGCCTGGCATTTAACTGCTGTTTCTGCTTCTCACAACCCCTTCACAATTTGCTTTTTTTCTGAGAAGCTGTTGGAAACATGAGCAGGATGCAGTGAGGGAGAGTGGCTGCTCCTCTCGTGAATAGGAAGGAGCCCCACAGCCCCCAGGGCTGCCCTGCACTGAGCTGGCTCCTTCCAGGACAGCAGCAGCTGCAGGAAACAGAACTCAGCACCTTGGGGAACTTCTATGACAGCTGCTCTTATGCTGCTTCTTCCTTCTTCTCTGATAGCCCTCTAGCTATTGTCCAGCTGACAGTAGCATAGACTTTGAAGGCGGTTGTGAAAATGTTATTTGGTGATTTATTAAATAAATACTGTGCAAGATTTTTTTGGTTTTGTTTTTTAATGCAAGAGAATCTGATTTTACAGGTTTCTAAAGCTTGGAAAGAGGCAAGGGTGGGATTTTTTGCTATTAAAAACACGTATGCAAATAAAGAGAACGCAAAAATTTGCAAAATAAAGCAACTATTGAATTTTATAAATATGAAGCACAAAATGTCAGAGAGCAGATTAGGCATTTATCATGTATCATCTCAATAAATTGTAAGATTTTTGTCCTTTAAGTAACTGTGAAAGGACTAAACCAAGCAGTTCTGCCAGGCTGAGGGAGAGGGAGTGGATGTGTGACCTGCTGCCAGCAATAGCACTGTGAAGGAGCTTGGTTAAACCCAGTCAGCTCTGAGGAGGGCAGGTCACAGGCTGGTCGAGTTGTGCATGTGGGTCAGATAAAATATTACAGATAAATGCCCAGGGCAAATCTGGCCATCATACTAATTCCTGCTGATCAAATTCTCAAAGCAGAAAACATCTTGTAGAATGGTTTTAATTTCACTTTTCTTGGGTGGCAGCAGTAGTATCTTGCTTAGCTCCGCAATAAATCTGTAGGACGACAGACTGAGGAGATTGGTAATATCTCCTGTTTACTGAACAAGGACCCAGTCCTACTAACTTTTAACCTTGTGACTATCTGTCATTTGTGTTGCTTATCAATAATTTCTCACCACCAAAAGCATTTATGTGAATATTCAGTGCTGTGTAAAGGTTTT
>PYHW01009582.1:213352-270742 GCA_013186435.1 Turdus rufiventris
AAAACCTTTCCAAGAACTGTGCTGAGGAGCTCCAGAGAGAATGGCTTTATTATTTGAGTATTTTGGCATTTTTGTTTTTGATTCTGAAGTATGAGACCTAAAGATAATGCATTAAGTGGAGCTGGAAAGAACTTTCTGCTGCTCACCTAGTGAAGCTGTTCACGGTATAACTGAACAAAAGTGGCCATCAAATAAGTGTCCATGAGCTAATATTGCATACCGAAGAAAGCATTGTCAATGTCTTTCATTTGAAAGATAAAAGAAATGTCTTTGCCTTCAAAATCTGATTTTTAAGTAGTATTGAGTAACTTAATGACAGTGAAAGCATGTATGATGTGTTACGATTTTCTGTCACTTCTAAATTTAAACCAAAAATTGTCTTAGAGCTGAGAACAATTTTGAATTCCAGAGTGATCATCTCTTCAGCACCACCCACATCCTGAGTGTCAACATCACCTACTCTCTTTGGACTCCAGCTCTTCAAGTCGGTACTTTGGAGTACCAAGCTGACCCCATCTAGTAAATAGTTTGAGAATATTTAGAAAAATTAATTATTAAGTTTTTACAATTTTAAATAATCAGAGCCAGCTGTCCTGGCTCATAGCTAACACACAGGCTTGCCAGACATGCTGATTCTCCTCCTACTATTGCTGAATTGTTAGATTTTTTCTGTCTTACTAACATTCATTTCTCATGCTTATTAGCTGAGGCTGTGAACAATGAGAAGAGGTTGAAACTTCTACCAAGTAACAGCTGTGCAAAATCTGATTTAATAAAAATGAGTTAAGCTTTTAAAAGAGCTAGAAAAGTTGAGAACATAATCTCCCAATGGTTATCACTAGGCATAATGTTTCAAATTAAATATGAAAGCTCCCTTGTGTGGAAACAACTTGGAACTGGGGTTTTGAGGTTTTTTTGAAACAATGTGAGACTTACACGTTAATTTGCTTAAATTTATTTTGAGGCATCAAAGGAAAGCATCAAAACTCTTTTCATCCAGCTAGAGAACAATTTGTATTGAAAACCCTCAAGAAGCAGCATGTATCAGAATAGTGCTCAGGCTGGGCCAAGCTAAATATACTCTTCCAGAATCCAGAGATGCATTTTGTACACTAGAATCTCTTAGCCTTTTAATGGGGAGGCCTCATTGCCACCCCTCCTTTCTTTTCCCTCCTCCATCTCCATCTTCCTCAAGTCTTATTTATTTATTCATTTATTTATTTGTTTGTTTGTTGGCTAGTTCTGTTGTATTTTGGGTCAGGAAATAGTGCTCACTGCAACCTGTCTGAGGAATGATCCAGCTTGTGTTCCATAATTTATCTATACATCTCAAAAGACGGTGAAAATGTGATCTAATGTCTCAATATAGGCAATTCAGCTCCTTAGAGAAATTTCTTAGCTCTTATTAGTTATAGCTATTCTTTATTTCTTGTGCCTAACCTAAATACGAAAGTTATTATGAATGTAAATATCTACTATAGAAATTCATTAATTCTAATTTGTGCTAATGAATTCTACAGCTTTGGTTATGTGTTTCTGAACTTTTCTATTACCTTTTAATTAGTATTTAATTGCTCATCGAATTTGTGTCATGTACCGAAAAATAAGCCATCTGTCTTTCTTGGCCATGTTTATTCTTAACTGATATTTCATTAGAAAACTTAATTTGTAATATTAGATTTTTCTTGTGATGACCACTGTTATCCCTTTTGCCTTTTGTTTCCTTTGATTACTATTGTAGAGTAGGCAGTGCTTCTATTGTTAAGTCAGTGTGATACCTCAGCTACCTACCTACATGTTTTACGCTAATTGAATCAACAGCAGCAACGCCTAAGTCTCTTGGATGGTTTCTCACACACAGATTTCATCTGTCAGCAGCTGCCCAGTCTCAAACTGCTGAGTTCCTTCCACCTTGCTCGTGGTTGCATTGCTCATGGCCTCTCTGAAGTCCATAAAAGAAGTTTAGAAGTGCAGCTGTACTTCTCTCCAAGAGAGCCACGGTTGCACAGTGCCACTCTTGGATCCCACTGAGATCCGCTTTTGATCCCCCTCCTTTCTGCCTCTGAGACTCTTTCACCCCTCAGGTGATGAAAATGATGTTTCCAAAGATGTTCTGGCACACCTAGAGGCAAAGCACAGCCCATGTCAGGTGGGGATAGAGGAGGGAAAAGAAGGGAGGGGTGGCAATGAGGCCTCCCCATTAAAAGACATTCTGATGTGCAAAATGCATCTCTGGATTCTGGAAGGGTATATTTAGCTTGGCCCAGCCTGAGCACTATTCTGATACCTGCTGCTTCTTGAGGGTCTTCAATACAAATTGTTCTCTAGCTGGATGAAAAGAGTTTTGATGTTTTCCTTTGATGCCTCAAAATAAATTTAGGCAAATTAGCATCATAGTCTCTCCCTAGCAGTTTAGGAAAGTGAAAAATGAAAAATCTAAGGCTGGCCAAAAGGAGACAGCCTTGCTAGACAACTTTTCCAAACCTATGATCATGCAAACTTTAGCTAAGTTTGCTAATGCAAATGTCTGAGTTCTAGTGTGTCTGACCTGTCCAGTCCATAACTTGATATAGTATCCAAATGGTCTAATTTTGTGTATAAGAATTAAACTGCTGAACTTTTTCAATGAGATAACATAAAATTGTCTCTCTCTATATACACATATGCATATACATAGACCATAAATCTTAATTCAAAGAGATGAAATTACACGAAATTTGGATTTAAAGGATTAATTCTTGAATTCTTCTTTGAAAACGGCAGCCTGTAGAGAAAATTGTATTTATCACTTTTGTAATCTTTGGCATGTTTTCTTTTCCTAAGTAACTATTGCTTTCTGATTTTCAAGTGTGAACTATAAAAATGTTTATATAATTGGGTGGAAAAAGCCAGAAACATAGGTGGAACAAATGTAGAGGTGAGCATTGCATTTAGTTTGACTGACTTTTTAAACTGAGAGGACCAAGAGAAAGTGAAACAAAAATCAATGTCTCTGCATGGCACCTTACACAGCAGCAGACAAATTACCTCCTACATCTGCAAGATCATGCTCTTAATGGATTGTGTTTCAAGGGTCTGACAGAGTTATATTTGGTTTTATGCCTTTTGGGCATTATTATCTTAGACAGCCAACAACTCCAGAAGTCTCATTTTTGGTACTCTGATTTGGTGTATGAGCCAGACTAAAAGTGCTCTTTTAAAAAAACCCCAACAAATCTTCAACCAACCAACCAACGCAACCCCTGCTCCCAAATTCTGAAGAAATGCCTCAGATCAGTGTTTTTGCAGCCTCTTAATCATACCATTATTTTCCTAGACTGAGAAAACAAGCCACTGGTCTACTATCTAAAGAAGATAAAATTGTGCTCGGTTTCCTGAGCTTAGAATTCCTGTACGTGTTCTGTGTCTTTTTTGGGTACACTTGTGTATTGAAACCACTGGAGAAGATTTCTGTTGACGTCACTATTGCCTGTGTAAATGTCTCCTGAAACCTTTTCTTATGTACATTTTTTTTAAACCTCGGAATCCAAGTTTAAAAGAGTTTAACTGTAGCGAAGATTTAGCAGGAACATCTCAAAGACCAGCTAAATTATCCACTGCCCATGTTTCTCTTAGGTCATGGCAAAAGCAAGGTTAATGCAGCTTAGCCTGCAAGCAAGAGGGCTCTAGTGACTCAGGTTATGCATGATTGCTAACTGAGCTGTGATAACTTGATTAGGAGTCCAAGTACCAAGCACTTGCCATGAAATTCACCTTTCTACAGAGCTCACTTTCAAATAAAATCACTTGTAGAGAGAATTAATATGGACTCAAACCTGAATGTTTTAACTGTGGAAATGTTTACCTTAACAAACCTGCTTCAGTTTGGGCCTGTGTATTCAGGTTTTTAGATTTTATCTGAACTCTGTTTACCGGAGTTAAACTGGAAGGAAAAGTCCACAGGCAATTCCTAAGAATGCTTTACTTGGATTTGTTCTTCCTGCTGTGTGAGGTGACCTGAGCTCCAATAGTTTATATGGTGATGTCTGCAAGGAAAGGGACATAAAAATAGTCAAATGAAAGAAAGCAAATTTCAAAGAGTTGGTTTTGGAGTGCTTTTAAACTTTTTTTTTCTTCTTAATTTTTAAATTTTACTCTGAAGATGGAAATTATCCCATATGGATTATTACTCACATCTTCCCCCACTAGAAAGCAGATCCTTGTGGAGTGAAAATTGGCTTCAAAACCTGAAGCATGAAATTTTTCATACATATTTCAGATTTAATTTTTTGCATATCCTTGTAGCAGAAATAGTCACTTGACTGAATTTCTCATCAGAAAGAGCTGTAGCAACTCAAACTCATCCATTGCAAATTACAAGTTTCTGCAAAAAGCCTCACCAGTGCCAGTTATTACTACCACTAGCTAGTTTTAATAATTTTCTTCACACCGTTGTCTGTATTTTTATTTCTAAAGCCCAGTATAAACATATAAAAGAATGAAGTGTGGAATTTGATTTGAGAATCAAAATATAAATAATGCTTCAAAAAGAATACAGGGGATCATTTTCTTCCCATAACTCCCAACCATCCCAAGTCATTGGAGTTCACAATGACTTGGGTCATCCAGACACAGGACTGAAGTCTTGTACTGGGACATACAAAACCCCAGGGAGTTGAAACATGTACCTGTGTGGAGGTTCAGAATTATCCAGAACAAAATCCACATAACAATTTTATTCCAAAGGTTTATTTTGCAATCACTGTGTATGAACATAGCTGATCACACAGACTTGTGGTACCCATACAAACACCAGCTCACGGTACCTCACCCCAGTGTCAGACAGGAAAAGGGAATGTGGCACCGCACAACACTTGCAGACAAACACACAGGCTATAGACAATTTGATACATTCAACAAGAAAAAATAAACAACAAATTGCTGATATTTCCCATGTTGTCCTCTCATTGCTGGAGAAATCATAGCAGCATAACCATAGAAAAAAAACTTTACGGAACAGGAGCAACACAAAACTCTCATTAGGGTCAGAGACGTGAAAGTTAATGAAGTAATGGCACATCTCAAACTTCCACAGCACAAGGCAGAGGACACTTCCCTGGCCAGTGAACAAAGCAGTAGCTTGGCCTGGAATCACTTTGAACAAGGATGGCAACAAAAATCTGGTGAGATGTGGAACCCCTGTCCCACACTGTACCCAGTTTGTAGCAGCTCTTTGCAGCCACACAGAAAGTGTGTGCCCTTCTCAGGTAGGACAAGAGGAGGGCAAATGGGATGGCACAAATGAAAACATGGCCCCTTGCTGACAGGAAATTCAATCAAGACGTCTCTACCTATGCATTCAAAGCTGGGCTCCAAATGCAAATGTAGGCAAATATCAGATGATTTCATTCTGTTGCAGAAGTCATGCAACCACTGTATCAGGTCAGCATGATATTTAATTAAAGTTTTCCAATGGTAGCATTTTCAACAGGGTCTATAATGGACATTAATGAGCAGCACTAGGCATTAAATTATTCTCATTCTGATAATACTGGTTTCCAATCTTGCCACCTTGGCTCAAAGCACATCTCATGATACCATGTTAGTAGCCCTAATTACAAAGTAAGGTAATTTGCAGTCTGAAGGAGAGGGTTTAATTTTGCCAGTCTTGCCCTGCAGGCAAAAAGAGGAATTTTTCAGGTAATTTTCTGTAGGGCTGTTATTCACACTCAGTGTTTACATAGCCATTCACTTAGCAAGCCTCATGTAACTCTTGGAATAGGGAACTAAAGGCACTGAAAGGTAATATTTTCATTTGCTCTATATATGATTTTACAAGTGGTTATTAAAATAATTTTTTTCTTCAGTTTTCTCCACAGTATTATAATCCTGCTTTACTCTCTTTCTTAATAGTAGCACCAAACCCATACATTTTTAATTTTTCATTCTTACTTCTCCTTCTCATATATATTTCATTTTCTTACTGCTGTACCTCTATCCCAGTAAAAAAAAAAAAACCAAAAAGTCTGGCATAAAAGCACCCATCAATTTTTTATCAATTACCTAGTAATTAAATTGCTCTATTAGGTCAGCTTACAATGTTCGTGGTAAATATGCCACATAAAAATAAATCACAGTATAAAACTATATACATAAATGAGTAGTAACAGCTGAACATTAGGATTCTGATTTTAATTTACAGGGTCCTTTACAGTGTAGAACAAAACGAAAAACAGCTTATCACTTGGATACATACAAACACTCCCCTCTCCCAGATACTGAAAAATAATTGTCCATTGTGTGTGTATATGTATATGAATATAAATCACAATCATAGAATAGCCTGGGTTGGAAGGCACCTTAAAGATCATCTTGGTCCAGTCCCCCACCATGGGCAAGGACACCAATCTAGGTTGCTCAAAGCCCCATCCAATCTGGACTTGAACAATTCTGGGGATGGAGCAGCCACAGTTTCTCTGGGCAACCTCTTCTAGTGCCTCATCACCCTCACAGTAAAGAATTTCTTCCTAACATCCAATCTCTATCTACCCTCTTCCACCTTAAAGCCACTAATATTAAGCCATTGAATATTAATATATATTTATACTAGGAATATATATATATTCATATATGCATACATATATGAATATATATGCAAATTTTCTCACAAATATGTTCCAAGTTCATTAATTTCTAGATCAGTAAATGTAACTTGTGGAGGTAGTTGACTCTACCTACATGCTGCACTTTTTTCTTATGTCTTACTCCTCACTGAGAGCAGCTCAAAGTCTTACTGACTTTTCATATAAAACAGCTATTTAAAATTCTTATTACCCCTCAACATCCAGCTATATAGAGGGATCAAGAAAAAATGTTATCAAAATTACAAACTGTAAAGATGATGTTCGTTGTGAAAAAAATCCCATTAATTGTTCACCGAACCACTGAGAACCTGCTGAGTCTTTCTCTCATGAAATCAAGCAGTTTAATAAACTTCAGACAGCTGAGAAAATTATTAATGTGAACTAGGCCTGGTGCTTCAGAATCTAATGCCCAAATTAAAATTAGTGTTTAAGTAAGAAACAGGCACCCAAATTCCTATCCAGGGATCTGAATGTTAGGAACTAAGTTATCTGGTCTCAGGGAAATTTGGACTCCTAAGACTTGCTTTAAAAGAAATTTGAAAAGAAAAGCAACAAACAGACAAAACAATTGAAAAATCCCAACCCTTGGAACACTTCATGTTTGAATTTTTGTTTCAATACTGTGTCCTACACATACCATCAGAGTTCCCTCACTTCACCATGAGGTTTATTAAAGCTTCTAAGTTTATTCTTAAAAAATAAATGTATATATAAATACATATCTTCAGAGAAATTCAGTGCTGGCAAACCCAGAAACCAGAGACAACTCTATTACTAATGAATCGGGATTTGCAAGTGAGACAAGTAAACTCATCAGGACCCGGAGCTGCCCATTTGCAGGAAGGTGGGAGATGTTGCAAACCGTGCAACTGAAAGTAGAATAGCTAGAAAAGGAATGGGAGGTCAGGGAAGTGTCATGGCAGTTCTCATGGGCAGCTTGAATGACATCTTGGAGAAATACCTTCTGGTGCCATTTCAGGCTTGCTTTTCATCAGAGCCCCACTGGGATCTCTTCCCTTGTCCCTGCCTCCTCCTCCTCCTCCTCTTGGAGGGAGCATGCACACCTCCCTGAGAGCACACAGGGGTGCTCAGCCAGCTGCTGCTGCTCAAAACCCTGGCTCCCCACTGCCACTTCACATCTCCAAGTCTGCATTCCTCATTCCACTCACCACAGCACTTGCTTCACAGGTGCCAAGGGAACTCCATCTCATTTATCACTTCTTCCTCCCACCCCTCATTGTCACAAGCATTACCCCAGCTGCTAATGAATTCACCCACACTCACATAGAACATTTGCAAGGGGGAAACTGTTCATGAAGCCATAATACAAGTTGTGAACTGCTATAAATGAAAAGAGCACGCTTTCCCCCACCCCCTGAAACAGCAGCCTGGGTTTACACAATCCCTTTTTTGGTTTCCCCATTGTCCACTGAAGAGGTGAAGTTTGATTCTTGTTCTTCCCTTGATTTCCCTTCCCCCGGGTAGTGGTTCATCTCTTGCATTTCTATAGTTACTTTATTCCTTTTGGCAAATGCTTGGCTGATCTCATGAAATGTCTTATTTTTTGTTTCAGGCAGGACAAAAAACAGGTAGCTTGCTCCTGCAAAGCAGATGCCAGCAAACACTAGGAAGCAGTAGGTCTGTAAACCAGCCTGTGAATAGAAAACAAAGGAGATGGTCATTATCAAAGAGAAAAGAGTCAGAAGTAAGGCAGGAATTGTTTGGAAGAAAAAGTGGGGTGCATGGAGCAATTTTCCATTTTAAAAGCTGGCACTCATTGCTAGATGGAGTGCTGAAAGGTTCATAAAAATGCAGGAAATTTTGGTTCTTCCAGTACTGCCTGTGGCCTGACGACAGCAAAGCAGGTTCCTGGCAAGGGCACCCAGAGGTGCAGTCTGGGCAGGGCTGGGAGACACCAGACTGAGCTGAGGCAGCACAGGGAGAGCAGGTGGCAGCAGAAACCCTGCACTGTGCTCAGCTGAGCCTGGCACTGCCCTGGGGTTTCTGGAAATGAGGCAGATGTTTTGCTGGGTTTTTCTGCACACTGCCTCCCAGCTCCTAGGCACAGAAAATGAGGCACACCTTAGCAGCACTGTGCACCTCTACAAAATCCATGGAAAAACTGCCATAGCCAGGGGCATCTTCATCACAGCAGTTACAGGCTTTGAGATTTGCAAAATGACTGAGGAAAAACCCAAAATAGCACACATTTGTTATCACTCATGGTTACGGGAGTTCACAGCAGGAAAAAATAAAATCCATAAAATGTATTTCTTTTCATGCTAGATAGTGTAAGAGTTAGTTAAGGGAATGTAAAGTACAGACCATATTTGAATGTTATGGATTTTACTTCACTGCAAAAGCAAAGAGAGTAGATGTAAAGAAGTTCATTTATAAATTGATTATAAAGGCTCCAACCAGCCACTAGGAATTGTACTTCACTGAAAAATAAGTATTTCTTGCCCGGTGATTATTAGATCATTTAGCAGCTACCAGTTACTTACAACAGTACAGTTGTGAAAAAACATTTGATAATTGTCATATTGCTGTCTGAGCTCTGTTGAACTTGAAAGAGGTTTGATATTATGGCTCCAGGGAAGCCACTTGCAACATTTGAGGAAATTGCCCTTCCTCCTCTATTGATTTACATTCACAAACATACAATGTACCCATATTTTTCTATTTGCTTTTGTTAACAAGCTGAATTAAAACAGAAAAGATATATCCAACTCCAAAAGTAAGGCATCCTTCCTGTGGTGCCTTGTGTGAGGTCATGAGCAGCAAACCCAAGGAGAGCTGGACTCCTCACACATCACCTCAGGTGCTGCAAGGCTGAGGTCTCCCCAGGGAAAACCTGTCTTCCTAAACATACATATTTATAGCTGCCATTAAAGGCAAGTAACAGCCAGGCAGCCTTCATTTTGCACATTTTTGTAATATACTCTCACCATCATCAGTCACACCAGTCCTACACTGCAGGCAGCTTTGACTCCCTGCTTTGGGTGCTCAAGGTGTATGCAATTCTTATCACTGTTTTTATGTTTCACTTGCTCATTATACATCATATGTGGTATGCAAGAAGAACATTAATTCCTGGGTGGAACAAGAAAGAAAAAATGCAAAAAAACCCCCATTTTCTGTAGCTGCTTTTTAATATCATGGCTGATTTCCAGCCTGCCTAGTCACAATGTTCTTTGTTTTGTGGATAATTCATTACCTAGTTCAGTGCTTCAAATTATGCCTGTAAGAGGAAAGCTAGCAAGTGCATTCTCTGATATTGTCTATGGACTCTAGAGATCATCAGTGCTTTTGCTTTAAATCATGAAGTCCTGAGCAAGCTGACAATCACAAACCTAACAACACAGGTAACGTGGGGGGAGATATTCTGGCATGTAACAAATAGAACTTTCAGGCTTATACAGAGGCAGAAGCAAAAGGATACAGTAGACAGGAGATTTTGCAGTGCCTCATTAATCATCCTGTCAGGCAAGGAATTTAAATTTTACATCTGGATCATCTGAATTTGTAATTGCTGTTCAGCTGAATGGTAGAGTTTCAACTAGAACCATGTTTTTTGCTTTTAAAAATTTCACTGAATTAAATATTCTCCATGATGAACATGAACCATTAATACCTTGTATGAATAAACCTGGCAACCAAATGTAATAAGTTACTTGTGTCTCTTCGTGGTACAGGCACAACTTTGTCCCACCTTTCTAATTCCTCTTTATTTCATTGCTGTCCATGAGCTAAATACATTAGTGCTTATTATCTCTGATTCATATCTCTGTAAACCTCTTCTAATTGGACTAAACACTCATGAGAGCATGTTTTATTTACAATTATTTTACCAAATGTATTTATATTTATTTGTAATAATCATACTCTTCCTAATCTCTGCAATCTCTTAAGAAGTAATTCACAAGGACCTCCAACTGAAGCTTCACAAAGAATAAGCTAAAAATTAAATTTTATTATAAATCCTGCAGATGGATTTTGTAGGGCTTATACAAGGCTGCACTTGTGTTCTGCAGGCCCGTAATTCCCAGACAGGAATACTGCAAAGTGGCCACAAAAAGCCCTTTTGTCACCAGCCATTCTTCAGTTATAATATTTCCTTAAAGCTGGTGCTTTCCTTAAAGAAAACCCCTCAGTCATAAACCTTTTATAACTCTTTCAGAATTCAGTTTATATCACCCAAACCTGCATTTTGTACAGAACATCATATACTAATCAAATTACTCATTATAAGCATGAAACCTATATGCACTGCACACTGATAAAGTTTGTAGGACAGAAATGCAGGATAAAGGGGGAGGAAAAAGTTAAATTACAAATCCCAGTTCAGTAAAAACCTTTAGTGGGACATAGGTGGGATACAGTTCAGCCTAGTTGTTTGATTTATTTTTATCTGTTTCTGATGTATTTTGAATTCTTGGTGCTGGAGGAAAGATCTGAGGGGTGGAACAAGAAATAAATTGGCCAAACAATATCTGATGTGCCCATCAGGGAATCTACAAGGTGAGATAATGTGGTGAAAATGCAGTAAATGCTGAGCTATTGGACAATGACTACTACAGAAAAAGTACTGATAGTCAGATCTGACAGGAAACAGGATCTTTGTTCCATGAGATTATTGTACTTTCTTTTATTTATATTGGATGTTATTTATATTATGTCATTGAAACCTCTATACCTCACTTACTATCTGTAATCACCACAGTCTCCCAACTAACCTGTAGCTTCTCTTGTTTTACTCCTTCCAGTGTGCCAGAGATAAGCCTGCTGCTGCTACTGTGGAAACCACAGAACATTGCTTATCCTGGGCTGGGGTGGGAGTAAAAAGCTGAGGAAGAACTTCACTTAAAGTCTTTGGTCAAAGCATGGATTCTCTGCAGTTCTGGGTGTTTGGGTCTACAGATATGGATGGCCTCGAGTATTGAATTGCCAATGAGACAGGAATAATGACAACATATATGATAAAATTGAAAAGGTAACTCCTTTTTCTATGCTTTGTGACAGTATTTCACCTACTACATGGAGTAGAAGCCTCAGTTTTCAAAAAATTAAATACATGTGTTCACCAGAAGAGTAAATTGACTTTTTTGCAAAATATACCACCTCTGAACAGCTAGAAGGGACAGTTAAAAGAGGAAGGGAACATCAGAGGAAGAAGTAAAAGCAAATCAGTTCTGAATGGAAATTCTAAGCAAATAGAGAAAAAATTCAAGGAAAGTGTGTGGTTTCTGTAGGTCTGCATTTCCTCACATAAGGACACTGCCTCACACTGTGCTCCAAGCAAGGCAGCCCCATCCATATCCCACAGCCACATCCACTGCCTGCAGGTACTGCTCAGCTTCAGAACACGCTGCCACCTTTACAAAGCTGTTGTTCCTGCCCCAACCAGGCAGACTTGCACAGCTAGGAAGATATTTTCTTAGTAATGCTTGAAGCCAGGCTTTTATGTGCTCGGTTAGAAACCCAAAGGTCAGAGGGAAGTCAGAACAAAGCTCTACAGCAGTCTGTGTTTGGCAGCTGCTTTCCCTTAGCATTTCCTTCAGCATAACCTCCTGCAGGAGCAGCCAAGGTGCAGAGGTGAGCAGAGTTTCAGGTGGTTTCCTAAATAGCAACAGCCTCTGTCAGTGCCTGTCTCCTGACAGAGATATCCATTCAGAGCCAGGGCAGACACTCAGGGGAGGCTCCTTGAAGGGGCCAGGCTTTCTGGGGTTACTGGGGGTCACCTGCCCTATCAGGAGTGCAGGAGAGGGCAAAAGAGCAGCAGACATCCTTATTGATGAAATCTCCTGAGGGAAGCACCTACTAAGTCAGCAGACTAATAAAACCCCTTCAAAGCAGGATTTTCATTGGTTTTTTTGAGGCTGGTGAGGGCTGTTGTTATACAGGGTATTTATTAGTTAAAAATAAACTTTTGAATGTATCACCTTCTGTTTTAATACCAGCTTTCTAAGGAGGCCGTTTGAAAAACAGCATTTCTGCAAATTCTGGCTAGCTGAATCCTGAATTACTCATTTTTGTCTTCTCTTTTCTGCAGCTTTGTATTTGTGGAGAAAAAAAGAAAAAGAAAACCAATAAGTGATTTATCCAAGACACGCATGCAATCACCGCAAAAAAGAATCAAAGTTGAAGTACTCCATCAGTTCCCCCAGATCACATCCCAGCATGGCAAGCAATCAGGCCTGACTTTGAGGATGAGACAGAGCTGCATAAGTGAGGTATATGAATAAGGAGGTGCAGCTTTTGCCATATTTTCTTAAACAAAGAGGTCAACAAACATACCCCCAGCTTGTGAGGGGCTGCTATACACATTGGAGAGAGTGTACAAGCATTCCCCCCATCTCCCTTTAATTACAGTAGTAAAAAATGCTTTTTCTAGCATTCTGAACTGACTTCAGGTGCCCAAAATGAATGAGCAAAAGAGCTCATTTTTTTAAAGCCAAAAGGTAAACTGAAATAAATAAAGAACCTAACATTGAAACGATCAGGATTCTTGTTTTAATTAAAAAAACCTGCATAATTTGCTACTTTGGAAGTAATTTAGCTGAGAAGAGTCTTCCTGTTAATAGCTTGCATGCTGTGAACACCATACCCTGGAGGAATCTAAAAGTAGTTGAGAGGATTATTACATGCTATTTAACAGTGGTTGCTTACTGACTTAACACACTGTAGCAAAGGTTAAATTCTGAGAAGGACTGTGATATTGGAAGCAGGAAAATAGATATTCTAGGGCAGATACAGCAAATGAGCAAATGATAGGGCATTTGTATCTAGGGCAGATACAAAACAAATGAGCAAATGAACAAATTCTGAATCAATTTAACAAACACAACACATTCATACTTTTAAAACAAAACTTCTGGCTCTTTCCAGCAAATGCCAAACGTGACTAAATTCTCAACTTGCAAAGTCACAGCCCCTGGCACCAGCAATGGGTCCTTGCATTTGGAAGTTGCCATGAAGATTGGTGTCATGAGATGTGGGTCAAAGTGGCTTTTGAAGTGATGAGGTCAAGTGATAATGGCTCAATGTCTTTCAAAATTGATCAGCAGAAAAACTGTTATTCATGTAGACATTCGACTTCACTTGGCTTCAAATTGATATAATGCAGTGAAACAAATGGATAAGGGTTTGTGTCCTTTACCCTTTGTCCTTCTTCTGTTCCAGACATAATTTAAGGTTCTGCTGAACGTGCAGGACAATGAAGGACAGAGCGCTAAAGTATAATGCATGAAACATAATTTCTAAGTAAAAAATAGAGACATTTTTAGAAATGAACTGCAATTTCAACCATGACCCTCACACACATTATCTCCTCATAAAAGTGTAACAGATCTTTACATTGTATCCCTGAAATGGGTTGCTTCTAATTAAGATAAGCACATCTAACCCTCTGAAAGCCCACATTTCATTTTCTCATCTTGGAGGGGAACTCTCCATTGCCCTTAATACAGGGACACTCTCACTACATGAAACATCCAATGTGTTTGAAGAAGCTTAAAAATGCTTGGCTGAGGGAAACTGTGCAAAACTTTCTGTGTACACCTGTTATTGAAATCCTTGTGTTGTGTAATAGGAAAAGTCAATGGATACACAGCAAGGAAATAATAAGGACAACCAAAAGACAATCTTGCTGAGTAAATGAATCTTGAGGCATGAGAATGAAAATCTCTTGTGTAAAACTAAGGAAGAACTAAAGAAGAATTAAAAGAGAACCTCCAGAAATCAGTATGATGTCTCAACAGTACTACTTCACAGGCACAAAGTAATTCATTCCTAAAAGGAGGAAAATAAACACACACACAGCTCTTGGCATTGTCCTGGTAAGCAATTTGAACTAAGGCTTCAAAAGGCTTGTAGCATCTTTATCCCATATGATACTGAGCTGCTTCTGGATCACAGATCCAGGGAGTTTGTTTTGATCAAACCCCAGTTAAGAGTACAGTCAGATTTCCATATAGCAGATCTCTAATCATAATGGGATATTCCTCTGCATTCCCCAGTTATTGGAAACTTTTGTACTAGAAGAAAAGTGTGATGAGCTGTTCTTGAAAATTAGAAATATAAAATACACAGCAATTTAAATATTTCCTGAATATGCACTGAATATGCAACGTGACTTTGACATCAAGAAGGGCTCTGCACAGTCTTTTAGAAAGAGAAATTATTATGACAGAAACTTTCTGGAGAAATCTGCTATGTTTTCCTACAGTATGTTACTAATTTACCATGTAGTCTTTAAGTGCATCATGACAATCTAATATCACAATGTGAAATCAGAAATAAAAATGCATCAGTATGTAATGAAAATAGCGTGTTGGGAAATTATTTGGAAATTATTGATGTAATTCTTTTTATTTATGCGACACATTACAAAAAGTAAGCAGAAACTTTTTCTAGATAACATGTACTTAACCTCCTGCTACACCATTGGACTACGGAAGTCTATCTCTGCAAACTTATTGCTAATGAACAGTATTTAACACACAAAGCCTATTCTATGGCATCAGAACTTTTCTACCCTTTTAGATTATATTTTTCTTCTGGTTTGTTGTTCCTTGTGCCTGCTTCAGCAAATTACACCCATTTCCACATATATATATACATTCTATTTTCTGATTTATTGTGTCCCTGTTCACATTTCAACACCTCAGATAGTAATGAGGCCTGGAAGAGAAGCCACAGTCATTTTTTTTTTCATTTGTCAAAAATTGTTTTGTATACTAACTTTTCAATCACATCCATATATTTTAATGTAAGACTCAAGCCACTCTTTGATTATATTTATCTACAGATGGTTGAAGGGCAAAAATCTAGTAATTCAAGTTAGTTAATTGGTGACATTTGGAAAATTAACTGCTGGTTGATTTTTTTTTAGTAGCTGTAAATTTAACAGATTTGTTTCCCAAATATTTGGGATAATTTTGTAGAAGCACACCAAGGATCAGGAATAGTGGCTGCTGTTTCTCAAGCAATCAGGTTAGCATTTAAATACACAGACAGGATTATGCATTCATCCTGTGAAGGTATCTTAAAGCTTTTTCCTGGTTTAGGTTTATAAAATGGGCTAAGAAGAAGATATTGCCTTTATGTGAAGAAAGTGATGACTCATAAACTGAATTTTGAGAATAAGGTTGACGGAAATAGGAAGAAAGCTAAAGCTTGGGAAAGAGGAAATGTTCTAGTTTGATCTTGTGAAAAAGCTTTAAAAATCAAAGTCTGAGTAACACTGCTTTCATCTTTAGGTGCAAACTCTAAGGTTTTTCTCTTTTTTATTTCTCTTTTCTTTAAAAGAAGAAAAAATCCCAGAAAGCTCTTTAAGCTGAAAATAGAATTTATCTTCATTAA
Organism: Turdus rufiventris; assembly: GCA_013186435.1. Lineage (NCBI taxonomy): Eukaryota > Metazoa > Chordata > Aves > Passeriformes > Turdidae > Turdus > Turdus rufiventris. Next base: position 229,339 of record PYHW01009582.1, read on the forward strand.
AACTAAATGGGATAATTTTGTAATCACACAACTGGATATTTTTATGACATGTAATGATAAATTCCACAGGCTACAGCAAACTTCATAAGGATGCACAAATCACTCAAAAAACTTTAATAAGCACATGGAAAATTAGAGAATGTATTTTGCTTTTAAATTTTCATTTACTGAGGGCGTTTTTAAACAATTTTCACCAGTGATCTGTCAGGTAGCATTAGCAGAACAAATAGGGAGTGCCCTGAGTTGCATGAATTCAAATCTGGTAGCTAAGCAGAGCTCAGGGTAATCCCCAATTTTGTGCAGGAGGGAGAAACTGCAATTTTGGAGAGATGTGATTCTTCTCTAAATGTCTCTGGATAATTAAAAAAAACCCAAAAAAACAAAACCAAACAATGCCAAATCCCACTCCCCCCCCCCAAAAAACCCCAACCCAATCCCAAAAAAAACTAAAAACCAACCAACCAACCAAACAAAAAACCCAACCCAAAGGAAAGTATTCTGAAGTATTCTGATTAAATGCCCCTGGATTTGAGACCTTGTTCTCCGTCCCTGCCCAGCTACCATGGAGTCAGGGGTGGAACCAGAAGTGTTCCAGCTGGGCTGGAAGGGAGGGTCTAATGCCACTAAAACAGCCTCTCCTCATCTTCTGGAAGAAAAAGCTATTAAACCACACAGAGGCATCCATTTGCTGGGTGACTTGGGGCTGGCCCATGGACTAGGTCAGGTTTTCAAAACCTCAGGGGAATTGTCTAATTCTTTCCACCATTTGGTAGATGTTCTAACACCTCAGTGGAAAAGGAATTATGTCTCGACCTCCTTTTGATATCCTATCATAGGAATTATGTCCTACCTACTCATCAATTTCAATAAGCATGAAAAGAAGTTCTTAAGACACAGCAGTGTAATTGCAGTTAATGTTGGTTAATATATAGAGTTTGGAAAGATCACAGATTCTATAATCATGTTGAATTTTGAAGGTGATCCAAATAATCAAAACTACAAGAGACTTGTCCCTGTTAGAAGAAATTTTAAATTGTATCAAACTTAGATCATGGGTCAGACTTTATAAGGGTTTCAAGTTCTCCCATGAAATATTTCATACAGGTAATTTAAAACAGTACCACAGATTAAAAGCAGTTCTACTTGTCAAATGAAACATAAAAAGTTTTAGAGAATTATCATTTTACTGTATCTGCTGTTAGTTAGGCATGAGGCATTGCAGAATCAAGTAATTTTCAGTTGGAAGAAAACACAGACAGCAGCAACTCTCATTACTCAAATCTCTTCCTTGGTGACGATTTGAAGACCATTCCAGAATCTCTCTCCTGGGTGTGAGGTGCAAGTATCCTGGAGGGTTTGCTCTCCTTGCACCTTTCCTCTGCCCCTATTTTCCTCAGTGTGTTTAAAAAACTCAAAATCTAGAAATTCTCTATTTTGACCTGTAGTAGTGAGCTTCACTCTTAAACTGTTACCAGTGGAGCAGATGCCTCTTTTAGGGGTTTGGATATGGCCAGTCAGACCATGATCAGCATTTCAACTCCTGAGATAAAGCACCAGCTTCAGTGTGAGCTCCAGAGAGTGCAGACAATCCCTGGGAGAGGTTAATGAGCAAGAAAAGAACTTCAGCTAGTTTTTTAATTAGAAGATGCTTGAGTCCTTTTTGCCATGCAATGACACATCAATAGTGTTAAAGTGCTCACAGGAATCAGAGCAGGAGAATGTTGTTCTCTGTTGAACTTTCCATTTTGTTTTACAATTTATTTTTTTTTTAATAAACTTTTCTTGTTAAAGTACAACCCCTCAGTTCTCAGGTAGCTTTTGATGAAAGTGTCCTCCATGTGACTAGTTCAGCCAAGCAATCCACTAGAAACAAAGCTTATCAGAGCCTGAGGAAGTTGGGACAGGAACAGATTAATCCACGCAACAATTAAGCTGCAGCAAGAAGGAACCACCGAAAGAAGATAAAAGCCTGACAGAAGTGGGAAAAAAAGAGCCGCGAAGCCAAGCTTATGGAGCGAGGTGCAGAGAGCATCTATTTTCCCATGAATTCTCAAAGCATAGGGTAAACCAGATGATGGCTATCCTAAAAGCTGAAGAAAAAGGCAGTGACAATCAGCATCAGAGACTAAACCCAGACAAAATAAACAGATTGCATAGCTTAAACACTCCTGTGGGGAACTTGCCATAGAGGTCTGTCCATGGTTACAGTATTTTTTCTACTGCAGGACAACTTTTTTCCAGCACATTCCAGCAAGGAGACATGTGGGTATCACGACTAATCTGTATCACAAACATGGTGGGAATGTCATCCACACTTCAATAATAGGACATTTACTATTACTGGAATCTCTTCTCAAATGTCGCATGTCCCACTACACCATCAACATCACAGCACAGGAGTTATCAAGGGTGTTGAGTACCTGGATGAAAGGGAAGAGTAGTCCCACTGCAAAGTTGGAGAGCCAGTTGACTGTCCCAGCTATCATGAATGCCGCTGGCCTCTGTGACTGCTGGAAAAGCTCTCCAGTGAGGACAAAGGGAATCCCACCTGAAACAGGGTGCAAAAAGACAGTGGTTTTAGTAGAGTCCCCCACTCAGCAGCAGAGATGAACAAGCCTTGTGATGCACACCTCCATGACTAGCACTGCTCTGCAGCTCTGCAGGGCCTCCAGGAACAGATTTGTCCAAATTGTGTTTTAGAGAAGTGACACTTCTTTTTTTCATGCCATCACATTTCCTATTTTTACATTATTTTCAGGAGTGACAATCACGTAACAGAGCAGTGAATCCACACAACAGCTTCCAAGCTTCCAGAGCATCATGTGATCGGATATTTATTAAAAATAAGAATGATTGTTTCTACTAAAATGCTTGAACTTCTGAAAATTCAGAGATACTCCGCAATACTTTTAGACATTAACAGCTGGAAAGATGGTTCCAAAGAGACGAAATCCTATCTTTTTCTTATTATTACCCACTTTATTTCAGCAATAAAAAAGGACAAAACTTTTGCTTCCCTGTGAGTATATTTGTCATTGATGCTTATTTAATACATTCCTTTACCAGACACTGCTGGCACTTCTGAAGAGGTCTGTTTCTCCCATCAGTCAAGACTCTGACCTTCATAATAACAATTTTGAATGCCACATTTGTGACTCATATTTCCTTCCACTTAGGCAGTGGACTATTTTGTACAGCACTGGCATATTGCTGGCCTGACCCCCAGGGAGTAGCTGTCTAGTAGCAGAAAGTCTCAATTTATGATCTTTGGCTTCCTTCATTCCCACTGGATATTTCAACAGAAATATTTCTATTTTTAGAGAATAAAACCTGGATTTTATTTGCTGATCAGCTACACAATTCAGTTAATGTTACACATCAGACGTATATCTACTTGCAGAATTATTTCATTACAGTTTGAAGAACTGTACAGTTAGTAACACCAGTATTCTGCTCCTACCAGTTTCTGCCTCTAGGTCCTGAGGTGTGCTGGTATTACCTGTGTCACCATTCAGCTTTGTAGGCAAGACTCATATGCACTGTGGAAGACTATGTAAGTCCTTCCTCTTTTTTAAGCATTTTAACAAGATAGTGTAAACAACAAAAAATATGTTTATAGATACATTTACTTTTAAAAACCTCTATAGCTGTTCTGACCTCCAAAAGATTTATAAATTAATAAGAAAACACCCCTACAGACTTATCCATCCACTGGGTCTTCTTTTTGCACATCTTTCCTTGATCTATGTGCTGACCTTTTGCACTACCTTTGCCCATGGACATTTGTGAATAAATATATAAGTGCATTGAAGGGATGCATCCTTATGTAGCCCCTTGTGCTCCATGTCCCCGAGCTTAAACACATGCACCAGGAGCTCCTGTGAGCAGTGTGAGATAGGGGCTTGCAGACACTAACATGACATGCAGATGACATGTGTTGTCAGACGTTCTTGCAGATGCAGAAGCCATGAATATGTGCATAAAAGAAAGGCAATGTGATGCAGCAGGCAGCTACTCTCCATCATGAGCTAGCGTGACTTTTTGTGAGAGCAGATCTAAAGTGGTAGCAAAGCCTTCAAATGAACCTTCTGTGCCAAAGATGCCAGTATATATTACACCAAAAAAACCCGAGAGAATAAATAAATTTATTTACTTCTACTTTCTAAATAGGAAACTGAGATATGGAGAGTTTAAGCCATCCGAATTCCAGCTCTGTATCTTCCTACAAGGCATATATAGTATCAGAATTCTGTGACTAAAAAAAGTGACCTCTCCCAGCAGCAGTTTGAATGTATAGAATAAGTATCTGAACCCCCACAACTTAACAAAATTCAAGCAACATGGGGTCTATCCATGCTTGATGGCTTCCAGTGGCCATCCTATCATACCCTTGGGATTTGGGTTCAAATGGCAGCAATCACATCTATCATCTATCAGCATCTGGTTTGGGTCTTAAATGCTGTACAAGGCAGCAGTTTGCCAGGACACTTGGCCCTTGGAGAGAGGAACTGAAGGACTGGAAACACAGAAATCATGTAAGATGACTTATTTATGATTATTTATTCTGTCATGCCTTTGCTGCAGGACAATCTACAGAGGTGTTGCTGTTCTTGTCAGTATAATAATACGCTGTTGGAAACAGCACTTGGAAAAGCAGCATTTGGAAAAATACATATTGTACAAGAGAGAAAAAAGCCAGAGGCAAAGAAAAAAGTAGAGAAGAACAGAAATGTATCAGAAAGCATAAGTGTATTGGAAATAAAAATGCATGGGCACTATCTTGGAACAGATTCCTTGAAATTCCAATTTAATTTCTAAGAACATATCAATTACCACAAACTTTCATAAAATCTGTGGAGGAATGGGAAGGGTGGCACAGACAGACCTCCCAGCTTTCTCATGGTCTAGAGAAGTATATCCACAGCATCACAAACCAGAGAAAGCTACTGAAGAAGGATGACTTAAAAGAGGAGGAACTAAGGAGCCTGAAAAGTGACAAGTGATACATGAGTTATGTGAAAGTCAGGTCAGATCTGGGAACACAAGAAATGGAATGAAGCCAGGTCACTGCTGTCTATTGCTGTATGCCTGGAAGAGCACGGACTTGGCTTTATGAGGATGAAGAGGAGGGCATGTCAATGCCTTCCAAGTGCCACATCACTGTGAAAAACACACTCTGCAACTGAGTGAAGTGAAAAAAGAAATCTGGGAGAGCTGAAGGAAAACTGTAAAGCCTTAAAGTCACAGCCAGTGAAAGCACCTGAGATCAGCTGAACCTATAACCCCTGGGTTTGATTCTCAGTCATTTCAAGGTGCCAGAGATGTGCTCACAGACTCTCCTGGAACTCACTGCTCTTTGGTGTGGATATGGGTAAAAGCCAGGGAAAGGTGGAGCTTGAATGTTCTCAAGCTGCTCAAAGAAGACATAAGGAAAGAATTAATAATAAAGGATAAGCACCTGCAGGGTGCATGAGAGATGTGACAAAGGGTGTTACTTTCCTTACACCAATGAAGTCAAGTCTATCCTCAGTTCCATGATCTAGTCTACAAAAATGTGATTTGTGTATTTAATAAAGGGCTTTTTGCTTCTCTTCTGCCCCAGAAGGAAGTTTGTTGCTACATCCTTTTTTCTGCTTTCCTAGCCTGGTAGCAACACTTTGGGACACACATTTAGGCTGAAGGAAGCTGTACTGTGCTTTGACTGTGTAAGTTGGATCTGAGCAGAGATCACAATACTGGGGCATCTTACCAACCACTGCTCAGTCAGTCTCTGCAAGGTACCTACATAATCATTGGGCCAGATGGGTCTGCACTAGCCTGTGTTCAAACATGGGAGCTTGGAAACCACTGTCAAAAGCAGCCCAACCAAACCACTGTATCTTTGGAATAGTCTTTAAACGCTTTGTCATGAGTTTTGTAACTTCAACATGGATTTGAATGTGGGTGAAATAATTCACCAAAAAGCTACCTGATGATCTTTCTCATGGAGGATGAACCTGACATTGTCTTTTCCCCTGGAAGGCTTTCCATACAGTTTTCAATGAAACAGCTTTATTTTAGCACTGATCATAAACCAAAAAAATCCTGTAGGAGTTTTTCAATAAGATAGCTTCCAAACATGAATTTAAATAGGTTATACATTGACCAGATAACCACAGTGATTAATTTCTAATACTTTGTTCTTTTCAGCATTGCAGTGAACATAGGGCAAAACTCCTACCATACTGCAGTGCTAGTAGAGAAAGATTGTTTTGTCTGTTAGGATTCTACTTTAATTGAAAACTACAAATGTCTTACTGCAGGACTTTCAGTTTAATAAAAATGAGATTAAACCCACATGACACAATTAGACAGGCCTAAATACTTCTGTTTCTGTGTTCTTTATTAATTTAACTCTGTAACTAGTCCAGTTACATGTAGAATCAATGTCATGTGCTGTGAAAATCCAGACTAGCAATCCAGTGCTCTTTTATGCATGAAATTGGAATGTTAGAACAGAAAAAATATTCTTGTTATCCAAGCTATAGATTTTCAAATATATATTAAAATTTGCATAAGAATCAATATGTTTTTTCAGGAAAAATTAGGTGCACATATTTACTGTTTTGTTCAGTGAGCAGTTTGAATAAATATTGCTTGGCAGGAGTTACATGAGTCAGTGCAAAAACCTGAATACAGAAAACATGAGAAAGGAAGCAAAATGCTGAACTCCTCATTCTGTTTTTATCTAGTACCTACCTGGGAATTTATGTTATGGTTATAGATATGATTTATGAAGGGAGACTGCTACAAGAATAAATGCCTAATACAGATCAGGAAGATTTATTACAGTGGTAAATCACCTCTAAAGGTGAAATTCTGTGCCCTAAGAAAAACTAAAGAGGAGGGAATTCTCCCTGAGCTAGCAGTTCATCTTTTAATACCCACACAAACCAAACCCTTGTGTGTTCAGGCAGTGGCCCCACGGCACCAGGGGGGTTCCAGCCCCACCACAAGGACCACCCATCGCCACCCTGGCTAGTGATCCCAAATCTGTCCATCCAAGGGGGAGTCTGGGAATCCTGCAATGTTGATTAGGGCCGGAGCTCCCAGGCTTTCCAACTCCATGCTTTGAGACAGGGAGTCTTCAAAGGGAGGTCTTTATAGAAAACAAACAACTGCCTTGCAATAATGCTCTGTTTTGGGCTGGGGAAAGAAGTCTGTGCAGCTCCAGGCATGGTCAAGCAAAATTGGTTTGTCTGCAAGGCAAGGCATGTAGGGAGGGCTGATATATCCTGATAGGGCTGGGGGACAAAGCACTGCCTCAATGAAAGGTTCTGCTATTTGCAATTCAAGGGCCCTCTAGAGAGCACCTCTGGGAGAGAAGCAGTGGAAGTGAGACAAAACTCCTGGAACTTAACTGCTGGAAAAACAACCTGATGTTCTTCAGTGAGAGAGCAAAAGGCTGCTAGATTCTACCCAGACTTTAGATATTAACCACCCCCCCCCCAAACAAACAAACAAACAAACAAACCCCACTTAACCAGTGAACAAAACCCCCCAAAATGTGCAACAAAGCCCATGGGAAAATATATTTCAGGAATACTGCTAGGGAGAGAGGCAATGCAGCTACTGAGTTTCTTCCATTTCTGTAGGTCTACAGATAGAATAAGAATTTTGCAAAAAGATAGCTCAATCTTTATAAAGGTGTTCTGTCACCTGTTAGATTATTTTAACTTGCACTTTGTATTTGATTGAATAATACCCCACCAAATATGACATTACAGTCAGATATGACAGCTGTACTCCCAGCTAATCCTGCTGAGAGAACTGGGAACAGAAGGTGTGACAGGGGTGTACTGAGTCACAGCTTCATGCTACAGACTTTTCTAGCTGTCTGCAGCTCTTCTCTGCGGGATAATTAAGTAAAAAGGCACTTTGTTTGTAGAAAATGGTATAGTTCATTAACCACATTAATTTGTGCTATTTGAATCTTTTCTGCCTAAGATTAAAGGCCACTTGATTAAAAAAATTAAAGCAGTCTATGGCAAACAAAAAATGCAAATTATAAGACCAAATTAAAACACACAAATAATAAAAAACCTTGCAAACTCTGATATGATAATAAATAATATTTACAATTATTAAAGGACTACTTTTTAACGCAGTATTGTGTGAAAGAGTTTTTTCATTGATTAATTGTCATTTGTTTTAGCCTCTTCATAAAACCTGCTATTCCAACAGCATTTAGAAAGCCAGTTCTGGAGGTATTCTGTACTTTGCTGGTGCAAGGTAACCCATATAATTCAGGGTAAATAAAACCAACCAACTAAGCAATGGTGCAGAACAAAAATATTGATTTACTCTGTTCTCAGTAGTTAAAATGCTATTTCTTGGTTCTCAGGTAATTTACACTAAAATGGTTGATGTATAACAACAAGGCTATTACATAAAATATAATAAATCACACAAAACTCTTTCTAGGTGTGTTTAGGTGGCTATTTCTGCAGCAGATATTCCATGCAAAAAAGACACAATACCCTTATCTGAACCATTTGATAATTTCCTTTTCAATGAAATTCTCCCTCTCTTGAATATTAATGAGTATATCTTCCTAAAATTTTTACTTCCATAAGTCAGTGCACTCAAGCAGAATTTTATGAACAATCCTTTACCAACTGAATAATTTTTCTCTGAAAATTTGTTCAACAAAATACCTATCACGCAACTGATGAATCCAAATAAGTTCAATACTTTAAAGATAATTTTCCTTAATTGAGTTATAACAATTCCCTTTGAAACAGAATTGCTGGCTGTAAACATGAGGAATATATTTAATTTTGAGTTTATTTTAATTTGTTAATTTAATATAACATTTAAAATTTTTACCTCTTTTATTGTTAGACAAACCATCAGTATGTAGGCCATTCTGAAAAATTCTGAACAAAATGATTTTTTTTTGTTATTTGGTAACAATTTTGGTCTATTGGGATACTTGTTGATTTTTGTTTTGGTGTTTTTTTTGCTATTATTTTGGTTTGATTTTTTTTTTGTCTCGGTTTTTGTTTGTACAAACTGAACATCAATATTAAATTTCTCCTCTGATTATTGGCAAAATTTATTATTGTTTTGCAATTATGATGCTGCATAGCTGCCAAAGCATAAAATGCAATTAAAAAAATTACACTCAACTTATAACTATATAAAAAGTTAGTAGTATTTTAAACATTTCTACCATGTATTCAGATTTACACTATAACATCACAACCCCAATTATAGTCCAACTTTCTGTTCTATTTGAATGTGAAGAAATTTTTTTTTACTGGGCTATGACTATGAGTCTATACAATAGAATTAAATTTATGATTATTCTTAGTAACAATGATGATTAAGCACTTCTGTTCATATTAAACTATTAAAACCAATTATCTCAATGATGAGAACAGTGATGAGAGAGTTTTTAGTTTAACAAAAGCACAGAAGTGTCCCTTGTATATTCATCCACTATTAATACAGATGGAAGTAGTGTGGAAATACCCAAATTAAAGACTCACAATTGTGTTCAGTCCTAAGTAAGAGAAATATTCATACAAATACATTACTGCAGGAGGACTGAAAAGAAGAAAAAAACCCGACTTCTATCTATTCTAGGCTTATTACTTCTATATTAATCTTCTGTAAGAAACATGAAGCCTTCAGACATGATTTCCTGTCAGGAATTCAAGTTGACAGACCATCAGCACAAAATGCTGCTGGTTGTGAACCTGCAAGCTAAAGCAATCTTGAAAAGTTGGTATATTTTAACAAACAAATGATTCATGCTAGCAGTGCACGATTACATAATTGAATCACTGTATTCATCCCGAAGGATGCCAACAGTAAAAATAGTGGGCCAAGTTTTCAGAGAAGCTGGGACTGAAGAGTTCTCCTTGTCCTTCTCCTGTTTAAGATGGGTAACAGACCATATCTTCACTGTCTATGATTTCTGGAAATTGTTGAAACTTTTAGGACACATGGCCTCAAATGCCAGTAATTAAAGAAATTGGTTGTTGCTACAGGATGGTGGACAAGGTATGAGGAGCAGTAGTTGTAGAAATACTGAATGTAAGACAATAACAAAAAAATATTATCCTTACTGTGGCCAATAACCAAAACAAATATAACGAATTGCAGTATTTGCTTGCTAACAAACAGAAAGGAAAAGGAAGAAGGACTCAGAATGCACTTGGACTAGAAGTACTAGGTAAGACAGTAAGAGTCTTGCTGTGATGAACAATATAATCCTTCTTCTGATGAAATTCAGAAAGAGGTCACCTAAGCCATAACTCAGTGTTTCCAGAAAAGTGAAGTTTCTGTAGTAGGACAGATAACATCTGGATATTTAAGGGAAACAACTACTTTGACTGTTTGCTTGGTCAAACAGACACTGACTTCCCTTGTTCATGCAGTTCTCCTTCTGACCTAGTTTTTCTTATGAAAGTCAGTTACTGGTTTATTCATCTTTCTACAGAGTATGTTGGCTACCAAGAAACACTGTCTGGACTCTAGAGCAGTGTTCATTGCAACATCGAATTAATAAACTTTTGCACTTTGATATTAGCCATGGAGATGAGTCAGAAATAGATGAGATGAGTAGAAAACTTTTCTTTGCTCTGCATTGCGCCTAGGCATAAGGGAAATAAAATATTTTTATTGCCTTACATTCATTAATTCTACGTCTACTGTTCTATATACTTATTAGTTTGCACTTCTGCAAGTATAACTATTTTATACAAATTCACAGAAAAAACAGTATATTTTTTTTTACTAGGCATTTATATCCAATCCCTATTAATCTGAATAATGTACCTAGGTCACTTACACAGCTTTTCAATAAATGTTTTTTTTTTCATTGTTACATGAACCTCTAAAACACATGGGTGCATTTTTGCAGCAATAAGTTTCTTCAAGGTTGAAGTTGGGAGCCATCAGCAACTAATTAATGATCATTCAGGAAAAGCTGCTAGTTGAGGTAGGAGGAGTGCTGTCAAGTGTCAAAGCATTCACATTTTGAAAGCTTCAATTAAGCTAATTTTTAAAATCTATTGTTAGAAGGATAAAGTTCATAAGTTTTCCTGCTGCTGAGAACTCCAGGTGTCACCTCCAGCAATTCCTTTATTCAACAGATACAATTACCTTTCAAATACTAGGGGTTCATTTTTCTTTAGAACTGCCACTAATTATAAAGAATTGAAATCACTTTTGCTACAGAACTGTTAAAAGCTACACATTTTTTCTATGCTGCTCTTTAAGAGAGAAGAATTCAAACAAAACGTAAAACAGGTATTAATCCCAAAATATATGTTGAATGACATTGTATTTCATATGTTCAAAGGGCATGTTATCCTCCCTCCACAAAAAAAAAAATCAACGAATATTGAAAGGAATTCTAGTCTTATTTCATAACAGCCTAAAAAATCAGTTTGTTCACTCAAAGGCAATCAAAAGATAAATTCTCAACTGCTTGACTTGGTAGAAGTAGTTGAAAATACTCCTGCCCCTGTGGTAGGCAGGAGCTTTTCTCATTGCTAAAGGCAGAAAAGGAGAGGTGAAAGAGCCCTCCTGCTGCAGTGACAGCAATGGCATTGCCAGGGCAGGCTGTGCTGGCTGCAGCTGGAGGGCAGAACACCAGCCCTGGGGTACTTTGGATGGATGGCAGCCTCAGCAAGGGAGTGTCACAACAGGGCAGGGGATGGGCCAGGAGTCTCAGAAAATCTTCAGCTGAGACTCTCTCCGGCTCATTACAAGTTTCTGAACTGAACCATAACTCACGTTTGGAGTATTTAACTGATATTTATGCAGCATATATTAATTCTGCTGCTGTGCCCACAAAAGTCTCACAGCTATCAACAAACAAAGCATTTTCCCAGATACCTGGGAAAACGAAAGGTTATTTCTTCACAAATACTCTCCATATCCAGTGCAGAAACTACTTGGCATTATCAAAGAATGCCTAAAGACCGTAAAGGCTTCTAGTTTATAGAATTAAAAAAAAATTGGAAATTTACCTAATCTTTCAAATCTACAACTTTAAAACAAAATATAGAACAACACAGGTTTCTTTGTTTCTTTTTAACTGCATACACTTTTCTGGTACAGAGATTTGGTTTTTTTGGTTTTTTTTTTTGCACTCAAGCAAGATCAAGCTCTTTCTCAAAGTGGACTGGCATAATGCCTCTGTGGGAGGCCATGAGTGTCAGAAGTTCTTACATCCCACTCTAAGTGGAGAAGCTAAAACATCACACAAAGCTTCTGTAAGTGCCTATTTCAGGCAATAATACTGATGCTGCCTTTCATTGCAGCATTTATGTCTACATGTGTGCTATCACACCTTTGGTTGTTTCACATCCAAGAGCTGGTTTTTATTTTCTTCACTCATGACATTTCAGGCTGAACAAACCTCGTGGCTCTCAAAATGACCCTTTTATGACAACAGCTCTGCTGTCAATACAGCTGCACAATGGCATTCAGAGTAAGAGCATGGACTGATTTAAACTTTAAATACCAAAATATCTTTGATAAACCTCAGGGCACAGCAATGCTTTCCTCTGAGTTTTCCTTTGTTTACCTTATAACGTCAATTGAAAATTGTATTCAATTGTATTCATTGTATTCAGCTGTGCTAGGAAAGATTTCACTCACATTCCATAAGCCATGACAAGTACTACAAAACTCTCACAAAACAGACAAACATAAGGGAAGGATTTTTCTGGAATGGCCTGGTTTGTTGATATTTCTCAGCTGCATCTGAAAACACAATTGCTTTAAAAAGTAAGAATTTAAAAATTAAGATATTGCTGCCATAAAATTACGTACTATTTTTTTCAAATTCATCTGAGTTTGAATTTTACTGATTTCTCTTTCCTGTAATCAGAATGTGACTGAGAACATACCACTGATCTGATTTTGTCATTCTCATGTATACTAAATAGAAACCTATTTTAAAAGTAGGACTTTAAGTAAAATCACACAGACTAAGATTTGATCACAGTAAATTCAGCCTTATCTGTGCTACACTGAACTCAGCAGGACTTCTGTGGGGAGATGCTACTCATCCACAGAAATACTTAGAGGATTAAAGACCAGAATAACTACTTTACAATAAGACATAACATAAGACTGTAAAGCCAAAATGCCCAAAGCCACTGTGTATGACTTAGTCAGAGACTCCTGCTTTCTTCTCTCCAGGGCCACTGATTTAAAAATAGCAGCTATTGACAGAAATTAAGTCAGGGGCTGCATTTTATTGCAGTGACGAGCAAGAAAACCTCTCTGGCCACATGCAGATCTTCACAGACACCAAGGGTTTTAGACAGGCAGAAACAAGGTAAGACTTTATACAGAAGATCGAACACCACTCTTAGAGAAAAATAAAGAACACAAGATTTGAAGGTAAAGGAATCCAGGATCATATTAGATGATATCCCGAAGTTATGCTAATGTTTCTGTAACCCCCAATGAATCAGTTTTTTCCTCTGTGTTCCACTATTTGACACATCCTGACAGGGGGCAGAAAAGCCATCCTCTGGTTCAGAGGATAAACATATAATTGTTTTATGTGAGTTGGAAAAACTTCAAAACCAAAACTTGCAAGACCTTAATCCAAAAATGCATGACAGAGTCACTGACAACTGGGGTTATCATCCTTGCAGACAAATCAGGAAACTGAATGGAACACATTCTGCGCAGTTTTTGGGTGTTCAGTTATTTTTTTAAATATTTGGCTGGTGGGTAAATGGGGACAATCTGCAGCAGGTGTTCTAAAACTACAATGCACATTTTCCAACTCTTCCTGAAAAATCAAAAATCACTTGTTGGCACAGCAGCTGTTGTAAAGGTACGATGGGTGAATAGGGAATTCAAGAAAATAGCTAAAAATAAGCAGAACCTTCGCTTTTTTCTGTTTAAGTCAGATTTTAGACCATCTTTCCTTAAAGAGATTGATTCTGCAGGCACAGTTGTATATGAGTGTTCTATCCATGAAGAGGCTGCCATACAGCTTTAACTGGGAAAGTGGGAATAAATCTCAGTTTTCTTTTTTTCTTAAATATTAAATAAGTCAGAGTTAAAGAAGGAAGACATTTCACATGTACCTAAACCTGTCTATCACTATCCAAATTTCCAAGAAGCTGCACATTATGTACCTATTCTGTAAAGCCATTACAAATCCCTACATTTGTTCATGATGCATAACCTGAACAGCAAAAATGCTCTCTACAGATCCTGAAAATGTTCTTTTACTTTTTTCTTTCATTTGTTTTCTCAGCTGGCTTTCAGTTTTTTTGCTTTTTGTCTCCTTAGGAATCAGAACCAATCCCCTGTTTTTTCTATTTGCTGTTAGCTGAATGACAATTCTACATTTGAAATGTATTCTATATTTATTTCAGGTCCAGCAAATATCTCAACCTGTGTAAAATTAACCAAATAGGCACAATGAAGCAACTGTCTGGACCAGCATGGCCCCCTAATCTAAGAACAATAAACAATTTTCTTTCAGATCACAGACTGACTGTATCAAGCTTAAGGGCCCCTTTAATTTTTAGAAAGTGAAAGCTTTCTGCTGTTTGTCTTTTAACATAAATGATGAAGTACCAAACCACACATATGGCTGAACATACCTGTTGTTGGCATTACTGTTTCAGTCCTCAAAAATATCTGCAAGCTGAAAAGCCAAGCTCAGAAAAACGAGACAAATAAAAACCCTCCAGAGTTTATAGTAACAGCTGATCCTCACTGTAAAGGACCAGATGGGACTCATGCAAATGGTATCAGAAAATGGTTTACATAACATCTAAGCTATCATGAAGATATTAGATGTTCTAACAAGAGAGAAAATATTGTACTTTTAAAGGCAATTTTATGCCAGAAAGTTAAAGCACTATTTTTATAAACTCAATTCCTCATGTTATTTGTTATCTTTAGATGGGATAATTTTTCCAGGTACTAATAGCTCAATTAACATAAACTAAATTAAGATTTGTACCTATGGAATCATTACAAATTGCTTTTGTAATGTAACTACAGGAACAATTAAGATACTGAGGATTAGTTTACAATAGTCTGTGTTTAATCAATACAAATGAATGACAAAACTTCTACAGAAGCCTGAAAGTATAAAAACCATGCAACTTTATAATAAAGAATATATGTTCATTTTCTTGGGCAAAACCCCTTTTACTCCCAGAAAGGTGGGAAAGTGATTCCTGAACCTCAGTATTACCTCATTAAACCATCAGAGTGTTACAAAAGAGCACCAAAGTGTGAAAAGGTGTGTTATAAAGTATCACTGAACAGGTGGCAATAAGAAATCGCTGTTCATTCCAGAAATATCTGTGTTGATAAGGTAAAAGTTTGCAAGATCACAAGGCAGTTGAAAAGGAGGAAGAGGATCAGTTGCTCTGTTTCTAAAGACCTAGAGGGTATCACACAAAGACTAATAAAGGCTGTGCTCATGAAAGGTGGTAGACATGTAGTTTTCTTTGCCAAAGAATACTAAAATACTGCTATTTCAGACAGAGGTTTAACTAACCCATGGGAGACTATGAAAGTGTTAGAAGCTATGCCTCAGAAAGACCCTAACCTGGAAAAAAATGTGCGCTGATTCTCTAAAAATGTCTCACCTACTTTCCCTGTTTGTATTTTGCTCTGGACTCTTCCCTACAACCACTGTGATGGAGAAAGTAGAAGTACAAACTATTCAGTTTTGATCTTTGTGTAGTAATTAAGGACTCAGTATCCTTTGCAGCCTGCTCAACTGCCTAGAAGCAAAAAGCTTTTCCTTACACTGTCTCTGCACCTTTCTCTTTTAACACCTGCATTCCACCTCTCAAGCGCCTCACCATGCAGCAGCAGGAGAGTGGCTCTGCCATTGTCACACCCTTCCAATAGGAAATGGCACTGCTCTTAGGTCCCAAAGCTGTGTCTTCTCAGGTTGGACAAGCCCAGGTCACCCAGTCCCTTCTCACAGGTCTCCTGTCACTGACACGGTGGCCCTCCAATGGATCTGTCACAGGTATTCAAGTCTTTCCTACCTAAGGAAAGGGAGACTAAACTTGACACAGTAGGTGCACTCAGTTATTGAGTTGTGCCTTGTGATACTAAAATCGATGGATTTTTTCTTTGTTCAGAAAAAAATATGTATGTTCTCCTCTTATTCAATCATCTTAAAACACTGCTAATAATGTGGGTTGCCTAGGTGAAAGTTACTACCTTTACTATTTTACTACAATAGTTCAGATCTCCTAAGCTCCTCTAAAGAGAGCACAGAAGTTTCATTGAAGATAAATTGGCCCCCATCAAGGTCAGTTTAAATACTGCTGTTGATTTGCAGTGATGTCAGAATATGATTCTTCAGAGCTTTTCCTCAACAGCTGAGAAGTCAATTACCAATATTTTCATTAAAAGCAATTCAATGTTAAGTGCTACATGGATATTCCCACTATTGTCAGATATGACAAATGTTTGAACACACAGAGGAAAGGTAGAGAAGCTAATTAGGTAGCTGCTGGTACACTATTAATGTTCTTTGGATTTAACAGCACTGAGTGCAGTGAAAAACACAACTGAAGTTTTAATTTTAATGAATTTCTGTTGAAAGCAAGCAAGTAATTTCTAACAATAGCTGATTGTCCCAGATGTATCTGCAGACACTTTGTTCAAAAAAGATTGTGAAGTACAACACAAATCCTGAATAACACCAGTAAAGAGAAAGAATCTAAATGAAGAACACTAGAATCCATTTTGAAGAATGATGAGGTGAAGAAGAAAAGCAGAGGGTTAACTTTAATATGCTAGAAAGTATAACATGTATGAACATATTGATCTGCAAGTTCTAAAAATTGGTGAAACATATCTGTAATAGGGAAAAATCTTCAGTATGTTCCAACAGAGATTTTAAAAATTCCCGATGGTAGATGTTGAAGTAGCTGCACTTAAACACTCTGAGCCACATAAAACACCAGAGGGAAGTTTTAAAGGAGTTTCAAGTCAACATTTGATATTCCTAGGATACTTAAAATTCAAGAAAATGTCTATTCCACAGAATTCTTTAACACCCACCCCCCCAGCTCAGTCTAAGCAGCATAGGTCAGCAGCCAATGAACTTAGCTGAACCCTCTGAAGGACAGAGGGATTGCTATTTGTCACAGTATTTTGCACAGAAATTGCTAACCTTTTTCCCAGAAACAGAGGTAAAAGAAATATATTGGTCATTTCCCTACTTTTCTCTAAAGCATCATATGTTTTTCTCAGCTTTTCAAAAGAGGATCCACAGAATTACACCAGCATTTAATTAGAGTCACATCAAACATCAGCAACTCTTCCCCAAATAAACCACAATCAATCAATTAGACCACTTCAGTGGTAAAGATGTGTAAACAGCTGATTAATGTTTAACTCCTTACAAAGAAAAAGAGGCAATAAACAGTGCATAAAAATCCACCAAAAGCTCAAGGGAACAGAAGTCTTACTTTCTGGTTAACTGCTGAAGTTCTCTCCAAGTGCTTTGCTAACATAATGCCATTGCAAAAATACCTGTCCTTAGATGTACAAAGAAACAAGAAACAATAGATATAGACATACCTGGTCCAATGCAGAATGATGCAATGATTGCAAGGATACAAAATATACTGAGGTAAGGAAGCCAATGCACAGTGCTCTGGGTAGATAAAAGACATTCATTTTTAACATGTTGCACATATCACAAATATTTTTAAAAATTTGCAGACAATAGATAATGTTTTCCATGATTCTTGAATTTTCAGAGTGTATTCTGGGTTATTTTAGAAAATCACAGCATTTCTGTAGGACCTGATTAGATGATTTGTATTTAAAGGCCTTGGTCTCTGAAATCCCTGCAGAGAAACACTAGACAAGCTATGGACCACAGAGTCAGAACTCTAAAATATCACAACTTCTTGTGCTTAACTTCTAACCAGCCTGGAACACTGAACACGTTCAGAGCCTCCATCCATCTCAGGTATTTCAATCATGTAAAAAGAGCATCTAGGGCGGCCCATAGAATTTCAAATTTCCCCAGTCAAAGGCTTGGCTGAAGACTACACACTACAGGCTGACATTTGGTAGGAGAATCAGGTATCTGAACATTAGCAAAGCTTGGGAAAACCACAGTGCAGGACTTTTCAGCTGTAATCTCATTTTGCAGACAAGCAAGGCCGTATATGCCATCTGTCCTCTACATCTAAGTAGATTTTGATCTACTGAGACCTCTAAATGTCAGGAACTTGAAAGACAAAGAGCAATTCCTGTGGAGTTTGCAGGACACTGTTTCTTAATCACACAGGTGAATTCTTGATTCTAATACTAATAGTTGAGAAAAAAGCATGAGTGCCCATTTCTTTCCAACAGGTGGAGTTTTCCTGCAGCAAAGTGTGAATGTATTTTTATTAGAATTTTGCTATTTTTGAAAAGTTTGTTAAGATACATGTAAGTGTACTGTCACTACCTTGCTACTCTTGCTAAAGAAAGTAATTATTTTTTTCATTTTCTGATGCTTTTTCTGTTCTAGTCTGGGCTATTTCCCTAGTTATGTGGAAACCATAGTCTCCTGGACATTAGCATTAACCAAAAGGGTTGTATATCCATCAAAATTACACAATCTAGGGTTCTTGTCTGTAAGCAAATCCAAGGTCTCTGAGAAAGAGAAGGTGCAAATACGGAGTAGATATAAATTTATCTGAGATTAAGTCTATTTGTGGTGTGATCCTTTGCTCAAAGCAACTCTCTAATACTCAACACATTGAGATCCTTTTGAAAGGAAATAAAACTGAAAGGCATTCAGACTTCAGGAATTTAAAACAGCTGAAGGTCCTCACACCCCCAACTTGGCTTTAAAAGATCTGGAAGGGAATTCTTCACTCGTCGTACAAAATATGCAATAGCATCTCTCTTCAGGAGGAGAGCTGTCTTACAGCTGTCCTGGCAGGTGTGTGAAGTAAAGATTTATTGTGATGCACACACAGGTAAATCAAATAAAACTGCAATGGCGTGGCATAGACCTGCCAGTTAACCTGATTTACTGACTCCCCTCAAACAAGAAAAAAGATCTGAAAGTCAGATTAATGAATCAAAAGCAGCAGGAAAACACCTTGATGAAACACCACCCAAACCCATGCCATTGCAAATGTCAGTTTTACTTCTCTAAAGTCCTTAGGAACATAAACAAACCACATTATTACGTAGATGGAAGCCAAACAATGGAAATCACTCAGGGCCAGAGTTTAAACTTGTTTAATAGAGCCTCCTCTGATAATCTGAAACACCTGTGGAATTGAGTGTTAATAACATCTGATAACTTTAGAACCATATTATCATAAAAACATACTGATTGAAAGAGACCTTTAAAGCTCATTTAGTTCCAGTCCCTCTGCAATGAGCAGAGACTAAATCTTCAACTAAATCCATTTGTTCAGGGCCCTGTCCAACCCAGTCTTGCATGTTTCCAGAGATGGGCATCAACCATTTCTCTGGACAACCTGTTCAACATTTTACCACACTCATTGCAAAGCACTTCTTCCTTATATTTAATCTAAATTGACCCTGGTTTAGTTTAAAACTATTACCTCTTGCCCTATCACAATAGGCCCTGCTAAAATGTCTATTCCCATCTTTCTTCCAGGGCCAAATGTTCTCCAGAGGATAAGTCTTTATATTGCCTATACCAATACCAAAAAAGTAACTTGAAAGAAATGTCAAACATGGAAATTTTTTGCTAAAAAAAATCCTAATCTACAACAGGCATGACACAAAACATGAAAGAAATCTCAGAGAGAGTGAATTTCAAACAAAGATACACCCACAGAATATAGATAAACAGTTTATTCAGCTATACTTAATATTGTTTTCATAATAGTTCATGATATGCATAAATCTTTGAATTAAGGAGTCTGAATATGGGAATGTGAGGAAGTCCCTATAGCTTCTCAATGCAAAAGGTTTGAAGCAAACAGATTCATAAATTAGTGTAAGTGACCTTTCACACCTCATGCCAAACTGATTAAAAGCATTGGCTTATGCAGGAATGTGGAGAAAAACCAGTATCAAGCATGTTTAAAATAGAGTGAAAATATCCAGTGCCCCTGGTGTTACCTGTAAAGTCAGGGAGACAGTGAGCACTGCGAAGAAGATGATCATCAACCCAAAACCCCCGATCAGCAGAGGCCGGCGTCCCAGCCGCTCGATAACTAAGCCCTGGAAAACAAAAAGCAGCATTTGACTTTCTTGAGAAAACACTGAAGAACTTGGACCATGAAGCATGTCCTGCTAGTGAGCATAAAGATCTAAACTAAAACCATGAGGGTTGATTTTACATTGTTCATAAGCTATGACATTCATAATTGTGCTCACAATTAAATTTACAAAATTTAACATGTTTGAAAAAACAAGTCAGCGTGGTGTCCTTATCTGAGACCGCTGAATAAAATTGTTCATTGTTTGAATGGCTTACAAATATGCACTAAATTTCTATGACAATATTCTTACAATATGTGATTTTTAAATGTCAGTATGTTGAAGTGACTTATAGTCTCTTGCTTTTGCATTTTGACTGTTTCCTAATTTCAACATCTCTCTGAATTTAAGCTTAAAACATTTAAATTTTGAGATTTAAATATTTTCAGTATAAATTACTTAAAATAATTAAACCAAAATTTCTTTTAAATTTATTTTTTTCTCAAATATGGAATAAGCATTTAGTTGTTGTTTTGGATAATCAGTGTAATTAGAATATCCAACCAAATAAATCCATGCAGCAGAAAACTGCTCAGACAAGTGATTTAAACACTGATACTTGTGCAGTTGCACCCATTTTGAATTTATATTTAACATCTGAATATAAGTCAGAAAATCTGAATATTTATCTGGTAGAGAAAAACACAATGAAGAATTTCTTGAAAAGCTGTAACTTGAATCTCTGTCAGTGTGACTCATTAAAATAGGCTAATACGTACTTTGTCATAACAGCTGATGTACTTTTCATATTGGTAACTACTGTACACTCTCTTATGAGAAAAATAAAAGGATTTTATGAAGATTAAAATATACCACTTCAAATAAGTTAAAGTCAAAATCACACAACTGTTTGCCATTTCATTATTTACTGGAGACTGAATGCCATCTTCTGCACATCCTTTGAGGAAAAAATAAAATGGGCAACTAAAATGAAATCTGGAGTAATACCTTTAATTCTGAACACACACCACTCCATGGGGAGCATCTAGAAGAAACGTGTTAAAGCAAAGTACAGAGACACCCACAGATGAAATGCCTTGAGAGGCAAGTGCTTCTCCCTCAGTTTGGGGCTCACCAGGAGATTTCAGGACAGGCTTGTCTGTCCTAAACACAGGTTGGTGATGCATCCTGAGCTGAACATCCCCACCAGAAATATGCTCTGTGCTACTGCAGATCACTGAAAGCAGCTCTGCAACAAGATTTTGGATTCTTTATTTTTTAAATGGTGAAATATAGTCTCTTGGACAATTTCCACAGCTTCCATAATAGAATTGCGGAATTTTAAAAAGACCTGCACTGATATTAATAAGATCTTATGTGGTCCAAATGTTTCAAAACTGCTACTGCTCCACTGTCAAAACCTTTACAAGATGGCAGCTATTTCTCATTATAATTAATTAATCTGTCTTGAAAACACACGTGACTACACATACACCGAACCAAGAGACAATTTAAATGGATTTGAGCACTAAAAAATTATTTGATAGGTTTGTAAGACCCATCTTCTGCAATTTCTGCAAGAGACTTGTGCAACAGATATTTCACATGTAATTTGGAGTGGATTATATGTTCAGCAATAAGTGTTTCACATGGAATTTGACATAATGTGCAATTTCTCTTATTTTTTTCATTGCTGGATTGATGGTCATGATCAAGCAAACTTGATGTTACATAGCTGGGGGGTTTTGTATTAAAACAAGGTCAGGGATGGTGCTTCTCTTAGACAGAAGAAGTCGTAGATGCCTCACATACAAAACATGGGGAAAATGTGTTACATAGTTTTCACTTGTAAAACTCAAAGCAAAACAAATTCCAGTAAGGAAGGACAGTTTGGGTTTGGTCTTCCATGACAGCAAGTTTCCCTGGTGAAAGCAATGCTGATTTTGAGGTTGTAAACAGACAACCTTAATTTTTTAGTTATGATTATACAAATCCAAAACTTGTTCTCTTGCAAAACCCACTGAGAGGCTTATGACTCATAAGAAGGGGAAGATGATTCACCACTTTCCAAGTATTTATAGTTCTGAATGCTCCACTGCTATGCACTGGTAACTGTTACCTATTGAAGATCTCTAACAAGTCAAAATATGCTGTACAGTAGAATAAATGAAATAACAAGAAATCCAGTGTATGCTCAAGTACAGACAACAGAAGAACATCGCAACTGTTTTCTGTGATAACACCTGAGTTGTGTGCCGGGCTGTGTAGGATGATACTTGTTTCTGTGTGATCATAAACACGCATTTGTAGAAACCTATACCCAGTCATGATGGTTAACGCAGCTGAAATTACTGAAAATGTGTAAAAAATATAGCAACCAAAATTCTCTCAACACAAATGTTTCGTGATAAAAAGGCAACTGATATACTAACTACATTAACAGTTCACACAACTTACTTCTGTCTGTCAGGAAACACTTGTGAATAGAGTTAAAGAAGCAAATGTCAACCTTTTTGCTTGAGTCAGCTGCAGATACCAGGGCTGACATAATGAAAGCAGAGTGAGATAAAATAGATCAGACAAGCTTCCTTGGATAAAATGAATGTGCAAACAAGTTCTGCAGTCCAAACAGGAGGTTGCTGCATACCATTCCCTACTTATATCCCAGCCCTAAATTTTGCTAAGCAAATCCAATCAGGTTTTCTTGATGTCTCAGCTCTGTGAAGAAGTTTGCTCTATAAGTTTATGTCAAGAATAGTCACACTTTTTTCCTCATGTATTTTGGATAAAGGTCTGAGTGAGATTCTGTGACTAGATTCAAACTTAATATGGCAAGCTAACACTGTGCTATTTCCATTTTAAATATCAGGATTAAAATGGATAGCCTCATTTAAACCATTTTATGACACAATGTGTAATATCTTGTACCCAGGAAAGGGAGGGGAAGAACAGACTGAGAATTATAAATTGGGGGGGGGTTTCATTCATATTTTGATGTATATCCATTAGTCTAGTCTATGAATTATTCATTTTAAAACAGAAAAAGGGGCTATTGCTTTTAAGTATCTAAACTGGAATTTAGAGGCCTAGCATCAACTTTGACCACATAAACACAAGTCTTAAACATACCCCTGTCTGCAACACTCTCACATCCATTTGTCTGTATCTGTATTAAAGCCATGACAGGATAAGATCTTATACAACTTCTGCAGGTACCTGTCAAGTTTACTCTCAGTAAAGCATGGGATTGATTGCTATAGATCTAAGCTCAGTCTGAAGTATTTTGCTTAATCAGCTTCACTGGGCAGTGAAATTTCCTATTCCATACTTGATACCTGCCAAGACCAGCATAGCCAAGACACAGCCCATGCAAGGACATGTCCTAGCCAGCCCCTTTTGCCTCAGCAGTGCTTAGCAATAGCCCCTAGGGCAGCACAAAACACTCATTTCCTTATTCCTATTCTGTCCCTTCAGTAAACTGTAGGCATTCCTGAAGCAGAGCTCCTTCTAGTGATGATTTAGTTGTTAAAAGCATTAAGCTGTCTTTTTTATGCTATAAAAGCCAGAGTAGATCTCAACCTAGATCTGTGACAGCTTGTTGTGGCTAATGGCTTGTTTTCTAATGATGGTATTTGAATGCCCCAATGCAGATTATTCTGAATAGATTGATAAAAGGATTACTCAAACGCAATGCATTTAATTCTCAGCAGCAGGAGATACATCTTTAAAACTTTCAATTTCTGAATATATCCTACAAAATAATTTTTAATGCATAAATACAGCCTTTAACCATGTACACCTTGGGTCTTAGGAATGGTGTTGAAAGGCAGACCTTCATGAGGAGACTTTTTCTTCTGGAAAGCACTGCACAGTTACTTCAACACATGCAGTCCTCATCTATTCAAAAGTCCATGTGTACTAAAACAATCAAAAATTAAAATGTCTTCACCTAAAAGCAATCCTGTTGATCACTTGTGAGCTAATACAGTGTGCATTAACACAGCCTCTCTCTGCAGTCCTCCCTGCAGAGAAAATATGCCCAAATGCTCCTGGCTTTTGACAAACACCATGATCTGAAACACTGCTTGCCAATCTCTTTTCTAGTGCTGTCTCTGTCTGGGCTACTACAGACCAAGATATTATCTTCAAATTCTGGTAATCCTTGAGCAACAACTTGTCAGGGTGAGGGGAGAACGAGGGGGAAATGCAATGTTTGTCCCATTCTTGCCCTCTCTACTTACATCCCACTGGGAATTTTGGGTATGTGAAGGTTGATTCTTAGTGTGTACAATGTCATGAGGGACTGTATCAGAAGTCTTACTAAAAGTCAGGTTCTAGCATTACTTCTAGGAGCACTCTAGAGTCTAGTATTTGTCACCCCATTTTTTCACTTGCTAAGACTGACTGCTACTGGAGCACATTTCTTTCTCTTCTGACCACAGCGGACCCAGAGTTTCAGAGGAGGTATCTTGCATCATCCAGTGGAAACCATGAAGGAAATGAGCTGGAGATGAGAACACCCATGGAAGTGTCTGGAATACCCTTTAATTAAGATGTGCCATGCCCTGAGCAGGGAATATTTCCTTTTATATTGAGATCTGTTAACAGTAAAAAAACCAAAGAACGAGTCAAAGAGCCCCTTCTCATGACATCCTGAAGCAGATTTAAATCATCCTGCTAAAGAAGACTGGCTTCCCTGACTTCTGTGTGGTACTGCAAAGGATTTCCCACATTCTTTTATGGTCTAGTACTGCAATTATTTTAACTCATTCCAATCTTCACACAGCTTGTCTCTGTCACAGGCTTTTAGTAACACCTTAATGCATCATCCTATGGGAAATACTTAGGGGACAGTCTTCTCAATATAGTCACATCTAGACTCTTCCTGTGAACATTACAAGAAAACCAAATGTGGTGCTACAGATGGCAAGATTGGATGTGGGATGCTTAATTTGAATATCATTCCCTTTTATTCTATGCTGATTTCATGGAGGATGGAAAGAATCTTTTCAGACATTTATTTCTGTCTCTTCTTTTCCCTGCTGCTGTGCTAAAGAAAGGCACTGGAAAATTGTTCCCTTTGCTCACTGAGACTAAGACTACACCTAAACTAACCTGAATTACTAAAAATTAGAAAATAGAAACAGTAATTAATCTTACTGAAGAATAACAAAGTTTGTGGTATGCCCTTACTTTGGAAGTTACAGAACAGACTTCTAATTAACAGGGAGTTATTTAGATGTATTCCATCCTGCTTCAAATAATTGCATCAGATTAGATAATTTCTTGCTGTATCATGTCTATGAGTAGTAAATCTATTCAGTACTTCGTTCCAGAGGATACAAAACTTCAGAAACAAACTGAAATTAATGGGCAACCCACTAAAAAGTAATTGTCTAGCCAGTCCTCTAAACCAAATCTGTGTTAAGTACAATGGGTGGAATTCTCATTAACCAAAAAATATACAGAAATTTTATATTGTCTCCCTAGAGAGAAGCCAGGGCATCAGGTATGCAATGTTACAACATGTATTTCATGACGTAAACTAGGAAGTGTTGGTGGAAGCAGAAGTTGCAGCCAAATTATGTGAATCCAAGGAAAATTATGATGCATGTTTCATCTTTCAATGTCTTGTTAATGTGGCTTTTGCTGGAGAGAAAGAGGGATGGAGCTGTAGGCAAAGCATGCTACAAGTGGGCATATCAAGGGATCTGGGGCAATACAGAGCTAAGAAAAGAATGGATTATTCATTGTCTTTCCTCATGGACCACATCAACATTATTACTATTGTGGTGCTGCTTCTCCCAAGAGACACAATAAAGGGCGATTTTCAAAATTTTTCCTCCTAAATATTACTTTGCTTCTCCATGAAATACACCTCTATTTCACTGTTTTCCTTTGGCATTCCTAGGGGTCTCATCAATGGAGGTCATCAATACCCAAATATTCTTACTGAGGCTCAATCTCATGACCACCTAATTTATGCATAATGATCTATGCATACATGATTTCTAGTGGGCATTTCCAATTCTATTTCATTTAAGAGGACAGAAACTATACCTCTATAACTGATTATCTCTACTGAAACCCTGGAGTTTATTGTGAGTAAAATCTGGTTTTTGTTTGCAAATACAATATGAAAATACCAAAAAACACCACGAAAATTAAGTTCTGGTCTTTTTTTCTTGAGTACAAAAAGTTACCACACATATCAGGAGCCAAAGCACACCCATCCACCTCCTTATGAATGAAGAGTGTGCTCTGAATAAGCCCCACAAATTGAGAACACAGAAGGAATTATAAAGCCAACAGACCCTATTTATAGAATGGCTTTAATATCATGGAATCATCTCTATGTAATTATCATCTGTTTTCACATAAAAGAGGTGCATTCTTCACTTAAATCAGTGGTAGAATTACCACTGATATTTTTCCATATATCTTAAACAAAGAAGCATGTGTGCAGTATCACAGAGAAGAAACTATAAGAGATAGGAACTTTCATATTTCTCTATTTCCACCTATTAAAATGAATAATAAAATCAGTCTTTTTAATGTAAAAAAACCCCAAAAAACGAAGAAAAATATTCAGCCAAAAACAGATATGTGGAAGTTCACAAAGCATTATCAGAAGAAGATGTTTGTGACCCTGTAGAGTCCTTATGTCCTAGAGTATAAGAAAACATATCTGATAGCTGGATTTAGTTTACCATTTTGTCAGTCACAAGCAGTTACTCTGCCACTGAAAAGGACTCTTTTTCCAAAACCATTCTTCTGACAGTTAAAAATCTTGCTATGTTTGGTATTGTTCAAATACAGTTGGTATGGAATATACGAAGAAAAAATTCTAACAAAGAAATGACTACTTGCTGGATTGCAACTTTCCATTCCTCAGACTTCTCCCACTGCTTCTTATTTCTTACAGTGCAAATTTAAATGTTTTTCCTTTAGCAATTAATTGTGTAATCACCTACTAAAACTTGGAGTTTCAGTTTGCTCATTTAGTGTATCTTTTCCCTATTCAACTTTTCCATTTTGAAATAGAGAAGAAAAAAATGTGCATGGATGAGTTTTTCTATAAACTTCTCTCCATTCAGAGCAGAACAAAGGATCTGCTCTGGAGCTCCTGAATTAGGAAAGGATGCCTGTTTGTCCTGAGTGAGGCAGCAGAATTGAACACCACATGGGACTCCCTTGTTCTAGCAGGCTGCCTTTACTGTTCCAACTCCCTGAAGCCACACTGAACACTTGTGGCTGTGCCTAAGCCTCCTCCAAACAATGCTGCTGCTGCCCAGCAGGCACATGAGAAGACTGAGATGTGAATAAACTGCTACCAAGTAGGGTTGTTCAATCAGGTGAAATAATTTATAAGTTACCACTTAATATACTTTAGCCCTTGCTCTCTCTGCCTTCTTCCTCTTCATACGTACAAAGAACTGCAGGACATACCCACTTTTTCTGTTCCTTTTATAGGTCTAAAATTAAAGAGCATCTTAAAAAATATTCCAAGAAAATAATTTGGTTTAAGATTAAAATTAGAAATAATATTCTGAATTGCATTATCAACCATTACACTTAATCAACATACTATTCTTTTTCTATTTTAAGCTGTATAAGAAAATAAAATCTAACAATATTTAAATATAAAGCATGCTAATGGATTTTTATAACCATACTTACAGCAAAAACAGCAGCCAGAGTCTCAACAGCCCCAGTACTTAGTGTAACGTAAGGGATTGTTTCACGATCGATCCCAGATTCACTGAAAATGTTGTTTGTGTAGTACCAGATCTGTAACAGAGAGAAATAAGGAATTATTAATCATTATCATGCACTACAATATATCAGTATTCACTTCAACTATCTAACCTGCTCGAGGTGAGACTTGTTAAAACTCTGAGCACTCCCAAATCACCGAGGGCCGAACAGGACAACAGATGTAGGGAAAGTGCAAACTCCAGGTGGATTAGGCACAATGCTGCTGTAGTTCCACTTGCAGACCCAGGCAGAATTACAAACAGCTTCAACTCAATTTAGCTTAATTCACTTTAGGAGTAAATCAAAGAAACTCACTTTAAGTGTGAGCAACAGGCACAAACAGGTTTTGCGTGGATTACCAAGCAGGTTCATGTAGTTTTATGGAATACTTCAATAGCATGTAACAACAGAGGAGAGAACAGGAAAGAGATGTTGCAAGACACTGAAGAAGCTGCTCATTTTTGGACAGAAAGTGTGATGTGTTATTTCTGCTTTAACCTTACTGGAGTATGGACATCTGCAGACAAACCATCCCCCCAGTCTCTCTTTATTCTCCACAGAAAGAAAAGATACTTTTAAGATTAGAGTTGCTTGGGGAAAAGTAAAATTCTGGTTTTAGGATGAAATAATCATAGGCTCTAAGTAGCTGTCACTAATGGAGAGAAATACAGGTTGTATGACATAGAGGAAGCCAATCATGTTCAGCCAATAAAACCATATCCAGGCAGAGAATATATAATGGCAACATTCTAAAATAATAAATCTGGCAAGCATCAGAGTCCCATTCACATCACTATGTTCAAAAATCATATATTTATGTTTGACTCAAGGCGACAGGAAAGAACTAGCCAGAGATTTTTGGCTGCCCAAAAGCATGCAAGAAGAGGAGACAAAAAGATAATTGATTTGGTAGAATGAAAGGAAAAAGGGTTGAAATGACTGATTAACAAAAGAAAATTAAGTTCTAAACCACAGGTAATTTATCTGTGACAACAAAACTCAAAACCCTAGATAATAATGGCACTAAGCATTAAAGTAGCAGTGATATTTTTCCCATATGCTCTCAATGGTACAAGACCTAGCAGGGTGAACTCTGCTAACTACAAGGTTTGTCTGATGGATGGCAGTGTTATGATTGCACAAGGAAAACCCTGGTACCTGCCAGTATATTATGCATTTGCTACAGCTGTTTGTCAAGAAACTAACTCAGCAGTTTTGCAAAAAAATCCAAAATTATATTAAAAAAAAAAAAAGTAATTCTAAATTCCCAAGTAGCCCTTCAAGCAAAGCTGCTTGTTCCAGGGCAAAGAAGAAAATCCAAGTCATATTGCAAAACCCCAAGTAAAGTAACACACCAAGGAGTAAAAAAAGTCACTATTTCACCTTACAGGTAAAGAGAAACTGACTGAAGACTTTTCCTGCTGCTAGCACATCAGCTTTCATAAGAACAGATGCAGTGACAAGAATGATTGCAGCAAACTTGTCTACATGAAGTGATCTGCCTTTGTGTAGCACATGGTGGAGTTAATGGTGCACTGCCCTGCTAACACAGAGCACAGACAAACAAAACCCAGGATCAGTTCCCAGTTCTCTCTGAAATGTTTATGCCCATTCACAATTTTGGGGGACCCAAAACTTTGACACTGTATTCACCTCCCATATACTTATATAAGCAGAACAATGTAGCACAAACACTGTGACAACAATATTTTTCTTCCTCATATTACAAGTTACAGGATTGATTTAGTGCAGTAAAGTCAGCAAATGTAATTTAGGCATTTCATCCTTGATATCAGTTTTGTATAGCAGCTAGATCTTCTGAAATGACAGAGATATTGCAGGTATGCACCATTTAAAAGAGAATAAAGAGGCCAAAGAGCCACTTACAGCAGTTAACTCGTGAATGAAATTTGCCACAATGCAACAACAAGAACATAAGATGTTTTGCAAGTGGTTTCACAGAAGAGGACGACTGATCTACTAGTAAGATTAAAAAACTGGCAGATGAGATTCACAGATTTATTACTCTGTAGCAGTACAAAAAAAATTAGGATAAAAATTAATAAAGTCTACAGTTTTCAAGAAAAAATTGAATGCTTTTCAGTCTGTGTACCATTAAGGAGAGAAAAAATATAGAAAAATTTCCGGGCATGCTTACTAGGCTAATGACCACTTGTCTAATTTCACTGAAGTTATTTTTCTAACATGGTTTCTGTTAGCTAATGATTTCATCGACTAAGAAAATTAGCTAATAGTTAGACTAAACATTTTTAAATGAAAGAGCTGTGGAAAATTGTGCAGAAAACTCAAAAACTGAATGGGCAACAGCAGACACAGGCTGTGGCACACTGCATTGTCCCCCCTTCCTACACTGCCTGATGCTCTCCACGCCAGCTGTGAAGGACACACCATGACAGATCTTTTGCAGATTGCAAACATGCGTTGTCCCACAGAGCCATCCCAGAATGATTTCTTTGCACCCAAAATGCAGCCTGAAGAGCAGACCTTACTGAAGCCTAGGGATCCCACTTTGGGAATGACTTGTGCGCTTGTACAGTGTATTCCTTGATATGAAAAGTGTAACCTTCACAGTGAAAACTTCACCATAGTTTTGTGACTTCTTTAGAGATGAGATAAAATGTGGGGGATAAATTAATTTATTATGTCTTATATGTGTCAGATAAATGTTAATAGAGTAAAAGAGGCTAATAAGAAATCATTTATTTATGTCAGTTTATGTCAGGCTGTCTGGTATTTTGTTATAATTGAAAACATTAAGATGATTGGAGCATCACCGCAATTTCTGTTCTGTGTGGTAATAAACAAATGTACTGCTTTAAGCAAAACACATTTTTATTTGAAGTAAAATCCTTAAAAAGAAGTAAGTATTCTCAGGTACCAGGAGAATGATTACATAAATCTGTCAGCTGGCAATGCCCCTGAAGAACGACCTGAGAGTCTTGCCTGAAGGAATCCCAACTGTCCCATATGCCCTGTCCAGATGGCAGCTGTGGAAAAGACCAGACTGACTTACAGGGCACTACAGACAAAGTAAATGAGTTAGAAGGAGCCTTCCCTGCCAGCAAAGCCTGGCTGGTGCTGGTTCACACAAGCAGGATGGTTCAGATGCACTCAGGCAAACCAAGGCTCAGGCTCACCAGTATCTGTCACACCTGCACCTGTCTTCTCATCTTGGAACTTCGAGTGACTTGGGCAGCATCAGCCAGCAAAGCCAAGCAAGAGAGACAAGTTTTCAAAGCCTGGTCTCTTAATTAAGTGGTCCAGCTATTTCTCTTGACCTCTTTGTTAATTTTCTTGTTTTTACTATTAGCTGTTGCTAACCACTGTTTAAATAATCCATTTCAGAACACAATTTTTGTGTAAATATTTTTTTTTTCATGTTTGGTGACATCGCATAAGAAGAGAAACAAAGTAATAATAAGAAAGGAAGGCTTGAAATAATCAAATCAACACATAGGTTTCCTAAAAAAAGAAAGTTTTTCTGAGGCATATTTTCAGAAAGTTGCCATTAAATGACACTTTTAAATAGCTCTGGCATCCATTCTGGACAGGACATGTCTGACTATCCTACCATACCCTCACTTAAACCATGAGAGTGTGGCTTTTTTTTCTGCCACAAAATACTGGATGATTTCTATCAACTATTAAGTGTCCTCAAAGTCACAAAACTCTTCCACTTCCCCAGAAAATTTAGCTGTAACTATTTTTTTCAGGCAATGTGCTCCATTATTTGAACAGTCTGTTTATTACTATAAGTGTCTTTTTTCCCCCTTATGTGTTGATAAACCTTAAAAAGACTGGATGACAAGATAATTCTGGGTTTTTTTCCTCAAAAATGTACCCACAATGAGGAATAAAATAACCTGCCATTAGCACTGAAATCCTACCATTAGAAGAGAACGCCACCTATACAAGCATTATTATAGTTTACCCCACAGGATGAAAAAACTCTTCTAATTCCCTCCTGGTATTTTGCAAAAAGCTTTCAGATACCAGAGTTCCAATTGCACTAATCTTTTAAATGGTCTTGGAGAAATTACTTTGGTATGGAGTCTTAAAGGTATAGAGATACCTGAACTAGTGTTCATAGATACAAAAGCACATAGACTTATTAGCCCTGGGGGAAAAATCTAGCTGAAGTGTGCTACAGAGTTCAGTGAGAGTTCCTTGCAGCAGTGAGAATATTGCTTTTCATATATATATAAGCAAGTAATGCCTTTGAACTATGACAAAAACCCCTTTTCCTTTGAGGTGCTTCTTGAGAATATTTATTTTTTTGCAGTGTAAAGCATCTAAGCCAGATGCCACAAACTTCTGCAAGGATGGTTCTGGCTGGACATAAAGAAAAGACTTTTCACAGTGTAAGTGGTGTAAATACCTGGCAGTGGTTGCCCAGGAGGGTTGTGGACTCTTCACCCTTGAATATGTTTAAAACTCAACTGCACAAGTCCCTCAGCAGCCTGAGACAACACAAAATCATTCCTGCTCTAAGGAAGGGCTTGGACCAGGTGGAGGGATCTTCCAACCTAAATTGTTCTGTGACCTTCTCATATAGACTCAGGTAGATGTGAAGGAGACTTCTAATACCTTTTAGCGTTATGTTAATGGTCAGTAGGATTCACTGTTTTATGTCTTTTCCCTCTTTTGCTTCACTTTCCAGGATAGGAATATTGAAGCAACAAAAAATGAAATACGCGGTGGGACCTTTTAAAATCACTTATAGGAAGTTTTGCTGACTTCTGTTACTACTGAACTGAACAAATCCAAGCTGAAATGTCACTGAAAACACTCTGAATAAGCACGGGACATACCCAGAAACAGAGAATCTGAGCATTAGAAGTGAAAGCTGCATGCTCTTTCTTTGCTGATCTCTTCTTACCTTTTCATGTATTCCTTCAAAGTTAACACAACCTGGCTTTCCTCAAACTTTTTTTTGTTATAAAGCCCCCAATACACAATACAGGTCTCTGTGGATCTTCCCACACGCTGCTCTCACAGAATCACTACTGATAAGAAACAGCCAAAAAAGGGGACTCATAGAGATTGGTAAATGGCTGTTAGAAAGGAAAGGAGCCCCCAGGAGGTGCTGGGCCTGAGGAAGGACACTTACAGCATTGAGACCACAGAGCTGGTAGCAGCCCATGGTGACGATGACGGTGGCGATCTGCCATCGCACCGCGCGCGTTCGCAGCAGCTCCACCACCGACACCAGCTTGGTGTTCCTTTGGACTCGGGACTCTGCCAAAACTTCTTCTATTTCATGAGACACATCATCTTTCCCAAGGAACCTCCGAAATGCTGCAAAGAGAGAACATGTACTTCAGGCCAGACACTCGGTACTGTGTGCATTTTTAACTGCCTTGCTTCTTTAAAATGGAAATGTTTGGCACATACAGGAGGCATACACGGGCTGCAACTTAATTATTCTTCTGCCAACAATATCATTCTGCTCTGGATGTGATCTGGTTCATCCCTGCTATTGGGCTCAGATACTGAAACAAAACCAAAAATTATTTGTCTCCCTGCATGATCTCTTCTGTTATTTCATATATAATACAGCCTCAGGTCCAGTGAAGAGTGAAAACCTGGTGTGACTTGAAAATATTTATTACCAAAGCATCTCTGAACATTATTTGACTTGGCTACTTTTGCAGTCTAACAGTATAGCTGGTCTCAATGCTGAAGATAGACTGGATAAAGAAATATTAAGATGTAAAAATGCAGGTAATTCTGGTAAACCAAGAAAAGGCAGACATTGCAAAGGAATAGCTATGACTCTTCATATTCCCTCTTGTTTTTACTAGTGTGTAGGCAAGAATTCACTTTGTCAAGGTGATTAATATTAGAAATAATTACCCAGAGCAGTTTATATTTGTCAATGCTGGAGTCATGGGAACAAATTTACATGGCCAATGTAAGCAAGCAACCAAGCTCATCTCCCCAGAAAGACACCATTTAGTATTGCACACTGATAGCTTACTGAAATATCCTCCCACTGTGAATAATAGAGGCTTGCCTCCTCCCAGATACCTCCGACTGGACATGATGTGTCTCCACAACCTTGTTTGACAGATACTGTCTGCGCAGGTGATACTTTTGTCTCAATCTAATGAGCATACCCCAGGGGTTGGCATTTTAAGAGACGTTTAAAATGCTCATCATCTCAGAGTGACTGCAGAGAAACAATGACATTACACAAACCCCTGCAACAAAGCTTTGTGACCCAGTAGGATGCTAAAAACAATCCTTTACACAGCAGGTCACTTAAAATTGTTATTTTTATTAAATGAATAAGTTCATCTAGTTCACCTGAAAACCAAATCAATTTTTCTTATCCACAGCTTTGCATAACACTGCCAGTAAACAAAGGACCACATATTTCAGTATTTTTACACAGCCTTGGATCATAAAAAGCACTTTGATGATCAAGAAAACTAGAGCTACTGACTAATCATGTTTAATACATCCAGGGTCTATTTAGATTTTGAAGTTACAAGATTTTATCTTTACCCAGTAGGTGAAAAGGCCAATTAGTGGCATTTCGTTGTTGTGAGGGATAGGTTACACAAATGAACTGGTGGCATCCCCAGAGCATCCCTCTCTGACACTTTGGTGAATGCTCAAGGCTGCACATTCTGTCTGGCTCCTGGTCTGGTGGAGCAGGGATCTAACTTCAGCTCTGGGCCAGGTTTTGCTGAGGCACCTAGCACTTCTAATGCATTTTAATGTGCCCCACATGATTCTGCTTAGCAACAAGGATGATTTTTTTAAAGGGATGAACCACCTCTGGATGTTGAGTCAATTCATAACATTCATCCATTCTGATAACCAGTTTCTCAAGAAGAGAGGTCAGAATTTTTAAATGTCTCAGTAAAAGCATGAGATCTGTCTTTTCGCACAGGCTGTACAATCAGAAATAAATTAACAAATTGAGACCTCAGAACTAAAACTTTAAGCTGCTCAATTTTGTCCTTTATTGTTGCCCGTTTTCTAATAAATATCATGGTAAACACTCATTTTAATGAGTGTGATGTATTTAAAGACAGTGGTAAGAAATGCAAAATTAGAACCATGTTTGGTTCTAGAACAGTATGTTTAAATTAGTGCACCATACGGAAATTACACCTTTTTCACTACTAGAATGTTGATTGAGAAAAATTCAGGCAAAGATGAGGAGAACCAGACATGTATCACTGTAGTCTTCTATGAAAGGATTCTCTCAGATTTTTAAGCATCTGGTTTATCAGTGTAAATTAGGACAATGCACAACCTTATTTTTCCTGCATTACTTTAGGGCACACAAATCAAAAATCTAGGTACAGTCAAGTAAAAAGATAG
Organism: Turdus rufiventris; assembly: GCA_013186435.1. Taxonomy (NCBI): domain Eukaryota; kingdom Metazoa; phylum Chordata; class Aves; order Passeriformes; family Turdidae; genus Turdus; species Turdus rufiventris. The sequence continues at coordinate 264,661 of PYHW01009582.1, forward strand.
CAATCTGTCTTTTCTGCAGAAGGGAGCTGGCTGTATTTCTAGAGGGACCAGGACCTAAAATCCAGGAATTAAAAAACTGCAATTACCAAAATTGTCAGGTATAAGACAGGAAAAACACAGACACATGATTTCTTTTCTTTTCTTCATGGGATTAAGTAAAGAGATGTAAATGCCACTAGGAAACTTTGATGCATACTTAAAATTACCAACAAGTCAAGAAATGCTGACAAATTACTAGGCTATATATATAAATGCATAGTTTTGAATAGACATCACCCAACCTTCTCAGAAAAACATTTTCCTGGTACTCAACATCTTTAATTTTCTTCCATTACAAGCTTTTCAGTACCGCAAGAATCCAAATTTTATGTATAAATAATGTGGAAATAAATTCTGCATTAGCAGGGAGATAGGGAAACTCAAAAGTCTTTCAGTGTGTGATGTTCAGTTTATTAGTTTTACTTTCTAAACCCTGGCATCGCTGGCACTGGGAAGCACAGCTTCCTCTCCTTGCTGCAATGACTCATTTCCCTCTGTGACTGGCTGCTGCTCTCTATAGGGAAGCCTTATTTTCATGTGACACTTAAAACCATCTAAGGAGTTGCAGTTCTAGAAACTTTTTAAACTTTCCAGATTCCTATTTAATTCCCTTGGATCAGAAGGTTATAGAAGCTCAGCCTTCCAAAGTTGGAATACTGCCTTCATAAATTGGAAAAGAACAGAATGGTTCCAGTCAAGGGGAAAGTCAAGAAATCCTTCCATTTGCACCCCCAGATTTTATTCATCTCGCCCAAGTGAAGGTGAAGCACCTGAAAGAGGTTCAAAGATCTGAAAAAAAGTCAGTTGGTACCACCTCTAAAACCTATCAGGCCACTAAATAAACTGAAAATGGACACTCAACATCTCAGCTACATGGGGAGTTACTAATTCTTTTTCCACTGTAATACTTCCAGGACTGTGCAAAGAAAGCAATTGTTATCAACAGAATAAGCATGTGAACTTTGAGAAGAAATTTTAAAAAATCAAAATTCTATTGAGTGGTTTACAGCATAAAGCCAGCACCAGGCAAGAGGAGGCAGAAAAAGAGAGAAGTGGTCAAGCATGCACTGCCCACACTGCTGGACAGGGAGAGCAGGGCACTGGGCAAAACCCTGCTCATGGGGCTCAGGAGACCTCAATCCTCTGAGGGATCATGCCCCTGTGCCCCAAAGAATAGCTTCTCTCATGGTGGTGTGGTTTAGGCTTGCACATGATGCTTCTCTAGCCCTCTCCCCTCATTCCTTCTTTTTTTCATTGTTTACACAGAATCTTTTGCTCCTTCCCCTTCTCCCAGTCTCTTATTTGCCCCTTAAAGACAACTGCCAGAAAGGAGGTTGGCATCACTTGCATTTTGGTAGTTACAGACTGGTTATCACAGAGAAGAAAAGGAGAGGATGAAAGCAGGGGCAAAACTTTGTGGAAACTCAATGACCTACATTATCTCACTGGATATTATTGCTCTAAAACAATTAGGAAGATTAATGTCATCAGCTCTATTTTAGGAGCTTTGACATACATGAATACTTCAGAGTATTTCAGAAAGACTAACAGAGTCACCTGCTTTAAATACAGCAGACCTTTTGCAAATAATAGTTTCATATTTCTTTGACAAGGAATAATCCACAGTGAAATATATATTTGCATGAATAGCCTTGATCCATTACGGGAAAGAAAAAGGATTTAGTCAGTAGAAAGAGTTGCAAATTTTCAATATTAATATGCAGATTTAAGCTAAGAGGCAAATAATTTAAAAGCATTACTACAGTCATCATTAAAATGAAGAATTCTGCTTTGTCATTATATGACTTACAAGCAGGAGGGCATTTTAATAAATCACAACTCCTCCAGTCTCCCTAATACTTAGATTTTTCCTCCCCCACTTCTGCTGATAATGCAGTATCCAGTAATTTGTCTTGATTGTTGATTCGCTCTCCTATTTTTTGAATTCCACTGTAGACTACACTCAAAATCAGTTACACTGTGTTACACTACAACATATCTCAGAATTGAGTCTTTTCTTCTAGAATTAACAAAATCCAAAAGCATATATTTGTATACAGTTACTTTAAAAACTTTTTATATCAGTTGTCTCTTTTCTCAGAGTATCTAAATTTATTGCCCTTAGAGTGGCTCATGAAAACCATCTTCTTGTAACCAGCCAGCCAGTGGCTAAAGTTCATTTCCCCAGGCAATTGCTCTCCTGGTGCCCTGTACTCTAAAACCCACCTCCAATGCCTCTGGATTAGATTTTGAATTATTTTCAGAACATGTATGCTGAAAATGTCCGAGAGTGCAGTTGCCACATTACCAGCAACAGTAAACGGTGTGAATTTCAGGGCAGATGGTGTTATTTTATTTGTCATGTTTTATAGTTTTTAAACTTCACCTATGAGAGGTCCACTTTCACTGTTAGTGTTGAGGTCTCTGGGTACTGTAGCAGGATTTTCAATAGTTCCTCATAGCAAGTGTGACATTATGCAATAGCATTGCAGATGCAGACTCTGCCAATGATAGATCTGGAAATATATCTACAGTTTTATCAGACAGAAATGAGCCTGGTAAACTTGGCACCCAAAATCATTTCTTCCCCACCCAGCCAGGGTGCTGCGGTTTCTACCCAGCTGGGTCCTGCTCCCATGCTGGGTGCTCTGAGCACAGCTGGTAGGGCAGCCCTTTCCTTCAGGGTCCTTGGAAAAGCTCTTCTCACCTCCTCAAAACTCTGCTGATTCTATGAAACTAAAGAACTCTTCCCAAAACCTTGTGCCTTTTGTGCTTTTTCCTTATTTTTTTAAGCATTGAACTGTATCTCTAAGTGTCTGAAGCTCTAATGCTTGTAGAATCCTTCATTCAACACCAAATTGAGACAACATGGGAGTGTCTTCATTAGTGTACTCTTTCTTTTTCAGAGAGCTCTTCAGAATAAAAAAGATCAGTTTTTAGTTTCAAAATAGAAGAAAGTGGATGGAGTTGCATTAATTTCATGCTAAAAGATTATTTAATTTATATTTCAGGTGTTAATTTGGCAAGTAACTAGTTCATGACTGAAAATGTTAAGGGTTGTATTCAAAGTTTTAAAAATAATTTGTTAAGCAATTATGTTTGGTATTCTGTTATTATAATCAGATTCCTGTTTTTAATATGTCCTTATAATAAGCTAAACCAAATCCCTGTAATGGGATCATAGTAAATTTACTGGGGTGGAGAATACAGCAACTATGATCACACAAGTGAATTGTTTTATATCTAGAACCTAAAGTTAGGACGAAATACTCTGTGTCTCTGAAGCTGAAGTAATATGGAAGCACCAGAATTTTTCAGTTAAACAGATGTAGGGGGTTTTTATTAGATCTACAAAGGTTATTGAGTTACAGAACACAGAGTCAAAACACAAGTGACTACTGGGAAAAAAAGGCAGCAATAGAATCAGTGTTTTTATTAGTCAAAGTGCAAAGAATAGAGATAAGGGAGAGTCATGATACTGAAATAAACCTTTCACTTCCAAATGAACCCTGCACAGAGTGGCTGGCACACAGCAGCAGGCTGATTTGGTTAGTTCTGTATCACCATGTGCAATGTTATATAAGTTACCTTGCTGGAGAACTTGATTTATAAAAACTTCTAAGTCACAGCCATATTTACACATACAGAGACAAACAAAAAAGGTGAGAAAAATTATTGCCAAGATAATCTCTCCTATGAAAGTATTCTGCTTTTAGTGTGGTATCAAAATCAGGTGTCTCCAGCCTGAATCCCTACAATATACACCCTTTATTGCAAGAAAGTTACACAGCATACCTTTTTCTGCCTTGCTCCTGTTGTGCTTTTCGAGCAGGAGGAACCGAGGACTTTCAGGAAGAAAAGGCAGAATCACGGCTTGTATCAATGATGGGACAATGATTGCTCCAAATAGGAAAGGCCACCGAGATTCCTGCAAATGGATGCAAACATGAGTCAGTAAAACTCTCCCATAGTGAGCCTTGAAAGAAAAACAGCTTTGATGGGAAACACTGTGATTTTTCATCATTCAAAGTATTGTGTCCCCCACCAGAGTGATGTGTTCCTCCTAAGCTTAGTAAATGGTTTGAACACTTCCCTCTCAGATCACCTTACCCAAGGGCCAAGCCCCCAAACTACTTTCCATTGACAGTTTTTATTTTACACTCTTCCACTTCAGCAAGGCCTAAAGCACCACGGTCTGCATGGTATGGGATGTAATCCACACCTCAAACCTGAAATGAGGCTCAAGATAAACAAATAACTCCCAGAAATAATAGTGGGGGTATCTCCTAATCTAACTTTTCACTTGCTCTTTTAGGTGAGGGAAATTGTAAAAAAATTCTCCTAGGATGGGAAAACAACTTGAGAAAGTGTTTTTTCAAACAATTTAAAGCTTGAGGTATCAATCTCCCTAAGAGCCTGCATTACCATGGAGGCTTCAAGACCCTATTTCTTTATTCTTTTTTTCTTTTTTTTTCCACTTGAGTGGAAAACGTTATGTAATGTAGGTGAACCTACAGTGGTTAATACTGTTTGTAGACAAATAAACCTGGATCTTATTTTAGAAACTAGAAAATTAAGGTTAAGACTTTAAAACCAGTCAGTAATCACATAATCAAAGTGCGTACAGGTTTGTAAAGAACAACTAAGAAAACAGGCAGTATAACTTGTCACCTCCATTCCATAACTGCCTAGACTAATTTCCTGTAATATAAGTCTCTTTGCTATGTACCATATAAAAATGTATAGAGTGCTAGAATTTTTGACAATACTTCCAGATAAAAATCTTACTCTTGATCAGTATGGCATATTTTTTGTAGGTTTTTTCCACAATGTCAAGGATGCTTCTTAAAGGGAAAAAAGTATTCTCTATATACTGTTATTATCAGCATTCTGCCCACCTATAGAGACTTCCATGGAATAAGCTCCTTTTAAAGTCTCTTTAAAATATGGTTTATTAGTTGGTCACATTTATCTCAAATAACTCAAAATAACTTATTTTGAAAAAGTTATGAACAAGACTCTGAACTTACCCTTCCCAATAAATAGCAACCCTGCTACTAAAATGAAAAGCCCTTTATTTTTGCCACATAAGACACTAGGTTTCCTTTATTTCCTCTATTTAAGATTTCTGTTTTACTTTTTATCATGCTAACTTCTAAAACCTTAAGGTAAACTCATAAATACTCATAAATATGCTCCCACTTGCCATTTTAGCATGAAACTAATCAGGAAGTCACTGAAGCCTGTGGAAAATTTCTCCATTTGAAAGATTTCATCTCTATTCAATGTTATGGAGTGTGAGTTCTACTTGCTTTTCTCTTAATTTACATTGTACAATCTTAGCTTTTTCTGCCTGCTACAGAAAAGAAATAGTAGGACTAATGTAAGTTTAAAGGATTCATTAAAATTTCTGGGAATCAGGCTGAACTAAACCCTATAAAGAGAACTAAGAGAAGCAGGGAAAAGGAAGGTTTCATAACCTTTTAAAGAAGGACTAGAGCAGGACACACACTGGGACACTGCTCAGAAGCAGTAATAAACTAAAGGCAAAAGACAGTATAGGTGACTAGGAAGACAATTAAAACACTTTGCCTCAATTATCAGCAGTAAGGAGAAGCACACAGGCACTGCTGTGAGAAATGAAAACAACTACATCCCGTTTTATTTCAGGAAAAACTTAAAAGAGCATTAAATGTTTTAATTACAGGGGACCTGATTTCATCACCCGCACAGAATTGCTACAAATAACATGTCAAGATGGTAAAATTTTCATTTTAGACTGTCACATTATGGATATTTACTTAAGCAGGAGCATAAAAACCCTGGCTTTCATGTATTTACAAAAGACAGTTAAACAGTAGAGCAAGTTTGACAACCACGGGCTCATTCAAAGGTTGATGTAATAAAGTGCAAAGCTGCAGAGACAGAAGATTGGGCAGAAAGGAGGGAGATAAAGTGTGGCATGGATTTATCAGCTGCAAATGAGACAAGATTGTGGTGCACTGAAATACAGAAAAGAAAGTGTTGCCATGTCAAAAAATCA
>PYHW01009582.1:292670-304469 GCA_013186435.1 Turdus rufiventris
TGTCTCTTCCTACTCCTTTGACTCAACAGTTCACCAAATAAAATCCACATATGAAACACAAATTTTAAAAAATGCTTCTTTTGTTATTTGCATAAATATTGCATCTATCTTTAGCATGAAATAGCTGTTTAGTTGGAAATCCAGCAACATATTTTAATAGGAGGTTTTCATCAAAGAAGGAGCTTAGCTCTGGAAAGGAACTATTTTGAGATGGAATTTCCACAGTTAATTCCCAATATTTACTAGCTACTTTTCAAAATAATGTTGCTTGAAACTTCACTGATTTTCTTCCTGCAGTGCTTGACTGAATTGAGGGTCTCTAGACAACCAGTATAAAAACAAAATGTTCAGATTTCCATTTGTAATAACTGATACTTTAATGAAATCCCCACAAATTGTGTACTGAATACTCACCAGTCAGATATTAAAAATAGTTTATCACAGAAAAGTGTGCAAGAAGATTCAGGATTAGCTTGGACCTGGGAGAATGAGAAGCAAACCATGCGCACTCATTCATGCATTTAGCTCTCTGAATTCATGTGGACACCCCATGGGAAGCAGAAAGAAAGTTTTGGGTGAAGGATCGTTACTATACGAGATTTTAATCCCCTTCTAGGATGTAATCAGGAGTACAAAGGCAGGATGCTGAGGAGCACAATAGTTGGACAAGGCTGCCCTCTGCTGATGTTAAATTCCACTTTAGACAGTCACTTACCGCTGCGGGAGCGTTCACCACCGACAGATTGTAACCATAAAGAAAAGACGACCCAAAAGCACCAGTTAAGGAGGCTAGAATAAGACTTCCAGACCAATTCTGAAAAAACAAAGAAAATATGCATCCATTTTTAATATATTCTATGTACCTCAGGTTTTAAACTCTCCTTAGCTATTTTGCAAGCTCCTGCAGGCAGATGTCCTTGCTGCAGAATAACAGCCTGAAACACTGTCCCTTGCTCAATCTGTCACATTTCAAGTGACAGCATGTCTCTTGACATCTATGGAGGCATAAGTGAACATTTGAACTTCTTTCAACCTCACAGAGTTCTGCTGCAAGCATTCTACCAGCTCCCACTCCAAAAAGTAAAATGCTGGGGAAGCATAATTTCAAGTAAGGCATAGCATATATATGATACAACAGGTCTGTGGGTAGATCTGACTTGGATGAAAACTCATGAGATGGTGTGTCCCCCCACCATAAGGCTTAATGAAATTGTGATTTAAAAAATTGAAATTATGCCTACAAGCTAGGTTTTGTCCTCTGAATGCAAGTTTCCAACATTAACTTGTTGCCACACACACTCTCCAGTGCCCTTTTTCCCAGTGGCACACCTGTACTTCTCCCTCCTCAGGTCTCCTCTCATCCTCCTCATTCTTTTTTTAACCTAACTTTGCAATTTCTGCTTCCACATCAGTAAATATTGAATAAAAGGTGGAACTGCTTTGATTTGAGAGATTTTGCATTCCTTTCCAGCTTCCCCAGTATTACTTTCTGCCTGTCACTTCTCCTGCAGGATTCCAGAACGCAGCAGAAGAGACCGTTCCCAGCCATTCCCAAGAGACACTGAAGTCAGTGTTTTGGTGACTGGTCAATTGCAAATGCCATTGTGTAGATAATGAAAGATAACTCTGAATGTGTTAAAATGGATGCATTTTTAATGTGTTTTCAATTTTAAAAACAGCTATGAAAGGAACATAGAATTTCAGACACAGTTCACTGCTATTTATGCCCAACCTCCTCACTCACTGAAGCCTCAATCCTTTCAAAAGCAGTAAGATCTGCTTAATCAGGCCAAAGAAACTCAGCTGCAGTTATATCACCCACCACACCACCACAGGTTAATGAGTGAATACATTCTGTCAACAGCACAGAGCTGTGTGCTGGCTTTGGAAAATGCAGGTCCTGAGCCTGAAGGAGGTTTGTGCAGGTGGCACATGGCATAGCTGCAGTGACAGTGGACTGGAACGAGCTCCACCAGCCTTGCAGGCACAGCAGGGCAGGTGAACACACCAGGGCTGTTGGCGTGTGCCAGAGCTCCTGTGCCACACTGTTGGCATGGACTGTGCCACCTGTGGAGAAGGGATGAGACACCCAGGTGCCAGGGTGGGGAGCAGTGTTCAACCCAGCACATGTGGGGTCTGCCATGCTCGTAACTGCCAGCAATGAGCATTCAAAATGCACCCTGTAGGATGGCTGAGTGTTTTTAACTTCTTCCACATGATGTGGGAACCTTTTAAGAGATTACACAGTTCATTAACCAGCCTGGTTTTGGTCAGGTCAGAAGGAAATGTGAAGGGGGCAAAAAAGCTTTGTGTAAGAAATATATCCTGCTGAGATCATTACATAAGCCAAACACAATTTATTATTATTAGTCAGCTCCTTAAAATGAGCCTGCCACACACACACAGACTTTGCACCATTACTTTGTTAATAAAATATAGAAATTTGACATAAGGATTTATTTAACTTCTGATGATAACACCTCGTATTAGGTGCATATAATTTCTCTGCTATGAACAAGCATTCCTGCACTTAGAAGAAATTGCAACTACTCTGATGAATGATGCTGGGGAAAATAGTTCTGGTGGTCTACCAGGCTGCTCCCAAAGGATTCACAAACAATAAGCATGAGTTCCCAAGTGTTATGCAGCAATCTTGATGAAATATTTCTAAAGGGCTCTACTACAACAGTATTAGACACATCAGAAAATCCTTCAAGCAAAATTATTTGGAACAGATAGTCTAATGGTCATTAAAAGAGCCAATGAACACACAAAACTTTCAGTACAGGTAAATTATTTGCGCGTGAAGCTAAGTGGAAGATGCAGAGCAAATCACAGAAGTGCTTAGAAAACCTCACACTGTAATAACTGGGTTTAGAAATGTATTCAGTACTATGAAGTTTTTAAGTATATAGGCTGCTGCAGAAAACCTCAGGCTCACTCAATTTGGAGGTTTTGGAACTTGGAACACGAACTTCAACTTCTCCATGACCTGTCTCCTTGTTCAGTATTTTAAATATTTGCTCAGGTTTCAGCAATACCAGATAAAGACAAAAGCAAAATGAAGCAAGAATGCAAAAAAAAAAAAAAAAAAAAAAATCAAACTGTTGCTCAAAAAAAAATTTATCCTGTGGCAACATTAGTAAAAGGAAAGGAAAGATAAACACAACCCCTAGTGTCTTTTAAAATGGCCAGGAAACAAGAAAGCAACCACGCCTCCTTCATAGGTGCTCCTTGGCTTCGTGGCCATGCGTGTGCTCATGCGTCGCTGCTGCCAGCCCGGGGGCAGGAGCGTGTGACCGTCACCACAGCAATGAGTGCTCCGCCAGGAAAGCTGCATGTCAGCTCACAGAAACACCTGCGGATACCCGAGGACTGCTTACTAGTGAAAGCCCATATTTTTGGTCTAATCACAGATCCCTGGGCACTGTGGTCTGTAGATGCTTTTCTTAATTCCTGTTCTTGTTCAATATGCAGTGAAGTATTTGTGCTGGCTACTGTGAGTCTCAAATTGGTTTTTTTGTTTTGTTTTTTTTTTTTTTTTTTCATTTACTGCATGACAGTTTGCATTTCAGTTTTCCAAACACAGTTTAGAGTATTGTACTTTGGTTAGTTAGGGCCCCCTTCTCCAGCTAAAATTAAACACAATTGTTAGTGGTAAACCCTGCATACATGAAGTATGTTTAATCTTTTGAAACAGATATTGCTGATCGACACCGAAGGCTGGACTCTGAGGCACCATACTGGGGTTCCCTCACTCGGACCCGGCTCCGCGGGCCAGGCGCTCCGGGCAGGTGCGCTCCGGCAGCCCTGCCCTCGGGGCTGCGGGCGGTGAATGGAAACCTCCGTCCCTCTCTCCCCGGCTCTGCCCTTGCCCTGAGAGCTTGCCAGCACGGGTGGTCCTGGGAAGCGGCGAGGGAGCAGCAGCAGCGTCCTCGCCTTGCTCGGCTCTGGCCGGCCAGCGCTTCGCTCCCCGGCGGGCGCGCACCGGCCCCGCGTTCACCCCCGCCCATCCTCCGGCTCCCGGCTCGGCCGCTGCGATGCTTTTAGCTCACCCACCGCCGGCCCGCCCTGCACCGGTACCGACAACTTTCCGGACAGGGAAAGGCTGTGCAACCTGATCTCCGCCTGGCTTTAGGGGAACCCCCGGGCTCCTACTCCGGCTCCGCGCACCACCCTCCCCATCACGGCATAGATGATAGGAATCGCCCCCTCTCCCGTTAATCCTCCCCGAGGCGTGGGCAGCGCAGGCCGAGCTTCCCCGCCCGCCCCGGCAGGCTCGCTGCCGCTCCGCGGTAAGGGCTGAGGCGTTCCCGCAGCACGGAAAGCCGCCCCGCGCTACTTACGCCCCGGCGGGCGCGGCCGACGCGCTCCGCTCCCCGCTGCACCAGCGAGTGCGCCTCGGGCTCCGCCGCTCCGGCCATGCCACCTCCGCACGCGCGCAACGGCCGCGCATCGCCGGGGCAGCGCGGGGCAGCGCGGGGGCGGGCGGGGGGCGGCGGCCGTGTGCCTGCCCCTGTCACTGGCACTGCCCTGTCACCGTGCCTACCCTGTCACCGTGCCTGCCCCTGTCACTGCCCCGACACTGCCCCTGCCCCTGTCACGGCCCCTGACACTGCCCGTGTCCCTGCTCCTGTCAATCCCCTGCCCCTGTCACTGCCCTGTCACCGTGCCTGCCCTGTCACTGTGCCTGCCCCTGTCACTGCCCCNACTGCCCTGTCCTTGCCCCTGTCGCTGCCCCTGACACTGCCCCTGACACTGCCTCTGCCACTATGCCTGCCCCTGTCACTGCCCTGTCCCTGCCCCTGTCACTGCCCTGTCCCTGTCTCCCGGGAGGGGACTGAGCCGGTGCACAGGCTGCGGACAGGACTCGAGCTCAGTTCTGTGCGTGCTCACACATAACTCAGGAGAATGTGCCCGCCCGCCGCCGTGCTGGGGCTGCCCACGGGCTGTGTCCCACGCTGGGATCTACCCAGCAGCGCGGGTCGGGCAGGGGAATGTCGCGACTCGGTGTCCATCGCGACCCCACCGCCGAGTGGCACTGGGGCTGGGGGACCACGGCTTGCAAGGACGCATGGGCAGCCTTTCGGGGAGCAAAACTCTAGGCTGAGGTGGGGAAGAATTTGTTGCCGAGGCTGGAAAGTGAAGGTACCACAAGACTTGTAGCCAATCAAGATGTTAAAGATGTTTCACAGCCTTAGGAGGTTTAGATCTGACATGCCACACTACTGCTGTGTTAAGGATGGGAATTAGACATGCCACCCGGGGAAGATAAAAGCTTTCAGCTATTATATTTGATGGTACATACTTGCAATCATGGAATTTTGAACTGCTAAGAGTTAAATGACACCTTCTAGGTGGCAATGATGAGTATTAAGTGCATCTGGGAATTGTCCCCAAGTGACTGTAGCAGATATCAGTGTAAATCTGAGCTGTTTTCATTTCTAATATGTTACATACCCCAGAACTAGCTTACAGCTCTCAAAGACTTAGTAAGTAATGCCACTGAGCAATGCAGGCTGGAAAGCAGTTTGGAGTGTCATTGATTCAGATCAAGATGACCAGTGTTTTAATAGGAAGCCAGATGCTACTCATTAATGTATACAATTATTGATCTGGACAACATTATAATATCTGAATTGTTGTGAGCAGTAAAAGAGACAAGTTAGGAGAATCAAACCTGGAATATATATATATATGCTGTATTTGAGATGAATCAGACGCCTGTGTTTCATTTTGTTTCATGTTAAATAGCAGTGCAAGTTCTTCAGTTCATACTCAAATACAAATACCATGGCTACATGTGATTAATATGTATGTAGCACACAATTTTTGACCCTTTCCAATCACTATTGGTTAGTTACAGACATGAAACATATGCTACTCAAAAAAAAAAAAAAAGGTAACTATTCATATAAGTTCAAAATAATTATTTCATAATAATTTTCTACCTCCAGTCTCCAAACAGCAAACAAATGCCTGAACAGAAGATTTGATGAATTCACTCACCACTTTTTTCTTCACTGCAGTATTTTCTTTTGTCATGCCGTTGCTTTGCTGCTTGTTCTCCATTCTGTTACCTTGTTAAATAATCGCTGAGGAAGAAAAGAGGGAAAATTGTGCTACTGTTCAGGAGGGAAAAAAGATACAGGCTCTTTAGTCGACATACTGTCACTATTAGAGGAGGAACATCAGACCCACAGCAACTACAAAAGAAGTTTAGTCAGTCAGGTGGAACTACATTACTATGGCTGGGTTCCAGCCAGGACATTTGGATTAATTGTTGGTGTGATTCTAATGATTATTAGACCTTATACTAGCTAGGTCATTGTGCATTTGCAAAGGAAGAGTCCCTTTATTTACTGTCAAGCAAATTCTTGGCTGTACATCACCATATGTACTTAAATAATGTTAAAGGGCATTTTAATCTTAATTTATTGAGAAACTAAACTTGTTTCTGGTGTTTCAGAGAGGATCTGATGCTGTTATTTACATGCTGCTTCATTGTATGATCTTGGGCAGTCCGCCAGTTTGTTCAGTTAAGTTGGAACATGGATTTCTGTGTTATTCTGCTTCAACATCTTGAGATGACAGCACATTTCAAGATTTTTGCCTATGTGGCCATTATGGTAGTGATGGATCCAGTCCTGAATACAACTTGTCTTCCAGACAGGAGTCTATAAGACAGTGAGCTATGAGATGTGGGGAAGTTTGGTGAAGCAGCACACTGGATTGTTGAGGCCCTCAGACTTACAAGAGGTTTTTATAATGAAATAATTTCTGTGAGACATTGGCAGTACTGGGGCCATTATATCAGATGGTTCCAAGCAATCAGTCTGAGCTTTTAAGTGAGAGAAACCAGAGATATAACAACATCCTAGAAGCACTAAAGACAAGAAAAGTTACCTTCTTCCCTCTCTACTTAACAGCACAATCAATACAAACAACCTGCAAGCAACCTCTTTTTCCTCTGTTTCAAGGGGCCTTAGGACAATTTCTGCTAAATTGTTCTTCAAAAAGGGCTTTCATGGGAATGTATTTCACTTTATAGAAGAGAGGCTTAGTCTCATCAAGCAGTTCTCCTGTCCCATGCCACATTCAACAAGTATATGAAAAATAATGTCATGACCTGCTCACTGAAGCTCCCACATCCTATACAGATTTCATATATGGATAATGCAGATAATTAAATTAATGAAGGTTCTGACAGAGCACAAACAAAGCATCATCAAACTGGAATTTAAGAGCTGGCAAGATAAAGACTATATGGGTCATAGCACTGAAACAGAAACAACAAAGTCAGAAACAATCTGCTAAGGAGACATAACCTCACAACCCTAGCAGGGATAACTTGTGTCTGCCTTTCCTCACTGAACATATTTTTATGTGGCTGAATTTATTTCATAACATCTTTAAAACATTTTAAGATACTTCTGTTGTGTCTGAAAAGTTTAATTGCTAGCAATGACCATCAGCATAACTGTTAAGATTGAGCTATCCTTCCTATATTTCAGGTAACCTTTAAGATATCAACTTGACTGTAGCAAAAGGAATTTTACCATATCCAGAACAGACATTCTAGTTGATGCAAAAAATAAGAAATCTGGACTGGGGATGGAGTAGAAATCCCTGAAATCCTGCATGGATTTGTCAATGTTATTTTCGCATCTTATTGACTCATGTGCAAGGAGGAGAGACGTGATTTCAGCAAACAGAAACCTGATCTTCAGATTGCAGAGTGCAACAAAATCTAAGGAGGTGATGATCCACTTAGGGGAATGAAAAGCTCATATTTGCTCTGGTGCTGTTGTTTACAACTTACTGAAAAAATTTAATAGATAATGCGGCACGGTAAAGTTGCTGAAGTTGTCAATCCAAAGATATTAATTAATTATTTTTTTTATTTGTCACAGCAGATTAGATTTTTCTGCTCCATAACTTGTGCAGTTAGTCAGGAGGTGACTCACAAATCAGGAAGGGCTCATTTACATCAGGCCAGGGTACATCTTCCATTTCAGCTACAGTTTGCTTATCTACTTATCCAACAGTTTATTTAGCAATGTATGGGCTGAGTTCACTGGTAGGACATGGAATCCAACGGAGTCCTATGAATTGTTAGCCTTGGCAAGAAAGACTCAGCAGCTCACAAAAAAGGAACATTATGACTGGCACAGCAAACTGACTTGGGAGAGGTATGAATAAACCTACTGTAATCCAGGTTTAATTTTGAACTTCTATTGAACATTCAACTTTCCTTTACTGACTGCAAGTCAGGAAAAAGAAAAGCTGTTGGAAAGCTGTCGTGTTCAGAAAAAGCAGATAGGCAAAGGGAGTAGTTCAGGTGAACTAAGATTCCAAACAACAGTATTTGCTAAGTAAGATGATGAAATCACCAAGGAGATGACCACCTCAGAAAAGCTAGTTAAAGGACACAGATGTTACAAAGCCCAACAAAACCAAGCCAGACTGAGAAGTGTATAAAACCTGGACTAGATCAATTATTGTCCAGTCTGAGCACAAGGCTCAGTGGCCAGTGAGGACCCATTTGACATCTTCATCAGATGAGCATGGACTAACACTAAGGCCCCAGTCACTCCACCCAAAGCAAAACACAAACAAGCTTCAGGCAGTTTATTTGTGATATAAAAGATTCTCCTGTCATAAGTTCCTCGTGATGGGCATGCATAGCTTCCCTATCTGTCTCCCAAGTACAAATTATACTATCTTCATAGAAAAATAATGTCTATGTCAACATTGCACTACTATGGACAGGAGAAATGTGGAAGAGCAGCCTCCAGCTGACAAAATTCACTTGTAATTTTACACTAGTACAACCTAGCACAGAATAGTTTGCTTTCTTTTGAAAGCACGAAAAAGAAGCACCAAGAGAGACAACACCACAGTAAGGTGTGAATGGCAAAGTCTGGAAAACACACTGGTGTAAAAATAACCCAGGGTGACTCAGTAAGTCTTATTGTCTGTGCTAGACTGACATTTAATCATTTTTGCCTTTGGGAGGCAAAATTGCCCACTAAAACAACTCTGGCAAAAGAGCAGGGAGGAGAAAAGTTTTGCCTTTCACTCTTATTCAATAGCTTGTGCGCTACTATCTTTTTTCTCGTCAGCTATAGCAGAAGTTTTCTATGGCTGAGTGTTTGTGCCTTTCAAAAATGGAGCTGCTCTTGCAGTGAAAGAGATGGAAGCTGGGGACTTGCCTATGCTTCCAGACAGAGCCCCTGCCTCTAGTTTATGGTGTGTACTGCAGTGAACATGCTCCTCTCCCTGGTACTATAAAGCACACACACACACACTCACATAAAAGAAATCCGCCACTGATTAATTAAAAGATTGATTAATAAGAGCATCCAATGTGAAGAACACATTTTGAGTTTCTGTGTCCCCACAGCAGTAACAGTTTATGTATTAGATCCTAGTAAGTGACATAGTTATCTGGTTAAAATAGGTACAATGGAACTCCATCAAGAATTGAAGGGATTATTTTTTCTCAAGTAGTTTTGTTAATCTAGATCTATTCTGATTGTAATGAGAATATACAAGTCAATGTTTCTTATACTGTTTATTAAAAATATCTAGCAGTACCAATATTAAAATACCATTGATGGAATCAGATGGGGTATGACTTTAGACACAGAGCATTCCTATGGTACCAAACTATTTAGAAAAAGTTATTCTTAAATAGTGTAGACACTCCAGCTCCCAGAAATACTTTTCTTGGGAGTAATTAGGCAAAATAGTAGAAAAACCCACGTATGACTTTTTTCCCTGTGCCTGTAGTATCCATCCTAAATGTAGTATCCATTTTGCCTTTGCAAAATGATGAATTATTATATTTGCTTTTCAATATTTCATAGGACTCACAATCTGATCTCTTATACCGACAAGTGGAAAGATTAAGTTTCTATCTCAAAGTGAAGTTTTGTGTTGCTGGGTTGTTGCTGGCTTTGATGGATTTTCTTCTAAAGGATTCTGGTGGAAATTAAAGCTATTTTCTATAGAAATGTGTTACACTAGGAGAGGAAGACAAATTTCAGAGTTAATGACTAGTTACATAGAAGCTGAGTACTTGACTAGCACAGGAAATTATTTGTTTATAAATTCAAAATATTGGTTTATACCAAGATAAATCTATTCTTCCCTCCCCAAGTCAACCCTTGAGAACATTGTCAAATTTACTGCGAACTTCTAGATGCTACTCACCACTTGTCTGAAGTATTCTCCACTTCCAGTGAAGTTCAGTGCAATTCAGAAGCAGTCCTCTTCAGAATTGCTGCTGTTGCCTTCTTCTCTAAAACAAGGACAACTAAGCCACTGAATTTTAAATGTAAAGCCAGATTGAACTCTTTTATACCATTTCAGAAGTAATAAATAATTAACAGTAAAAACAAAGAATAGTATGACGCTGCAGCTGGAATTTGTGCAATGTCTTTTTTGCCCAATAGAAAACAAACTGCCTTGTATGGCTGTGATACCCTACATGAGGTCTTTGTTTCAGGTACCACAGACCGTGAAAAAGCTTTCCTTCCTAAATTTGAACCATTAGACATTTGAAATGCAAGTGCCTAAGGCTAGGACTTGCATTTTTATACTTTTACCTGATTACAAGTGACTATACTGAAGAACACCCACAGCATTCCACATAATATAAGCTATAACAAGCTTTCAACAGTGATGTCTTGGGCTAATACTCCTAGTTTTAACAGTGCCTAGCACCTGAGAAGGTAATGGTGTGATGGTACTTGGGAGGAGCCAAGACTCCCTTTACAAGACTGTAGAAGGTTGGGACAGTACTGCACAGAACAGACTGTACAGTAATTAACCTCTCAGTAGTTAACAAAAAGATTTACCTTGTCTGCTCTTCTGGCTTTGTGCCATAGACAGGAGCTCCATATCAGTGTTAGTTTAAAAATAGAACAAAATATGGGTCAGGACAAGCAATTATAAATTCCTTATATCCCAAAGCTAAGAAAGATAAGAACACTCCATTTTGAAAAGGTGCTATCTCTTTTGGCTCTTCCCTGC
Source organism: Turdus rufiventris (assembly GCA_013186435.1). Taxonomy (NCBI): domain Eukaryota; kingdom Metazoa; phylum Chordata; class Aves; order Passeriformes; family Turdidae; genus Turdus; species Turdus rufiventris. The sequence continues at coordinate 303,711 of PYHW01009582.1, forward strand.
TGGTACAAGTTTTGCCCTCTTGGAAAATTCAAGGTATGTTAAATCAGTCTAATCAGCATTTTTCAAAGCACCTTGATAAGTAATTTAATTGGATTATTCCTAAATTTGCAAATGTTATCCAAGATATGTTAGGTAGAGAATCAGCTGTACAGAGGTGAGTTGGCTGAAACTAAACTCTGGCTGTGATTTGCAGTAACCTTGTTCTTTTGGGGAAAGTGGGATTATTGAGCATGTGGTACTTGGTTTGTATTTCAGGTTGTGATTGTTCTGGCAGCTCCTACAGATCACCTCTGACCCTCTTACATAAACCTTGCTGAGGTTTTCAAAAGATATTAGCATCAGATTTACTTCAGCTTAATGTAGGCATCCTTCTCCAGTTACAAAATGCTAATCAATGGAAACACCACTTTTGAGCAACAGGAAAGAAATTCTCCATAAGATCCCCTACCATATTTTATGTAAAAGTGTCTATTGGAATCCAATATCTTGCAACTAACAGTAAATACAGTCTCATACTTCAGCTCTGTAACATGGTGGCTAAAAGAAAACAGGAGATTCATTCCCTGGAGTAAAAATGAGGGAGCAGACGGGTGAGTTTCAACCAAATCTTATATCTTAGCTACGAGTGAGAGATGAGATGATACCTTCCAAACTTGTAAACGTTTAATTTTTGGTCCAAATAATTTACATTTTAACAGAAACTTTTACACCATTAAAATTAATCCAAGGTGATTAGGTTATGAAAATTAAAACCAAGAT
>PYHW01009582.1:304519-360104 GCA_013186435.1 Turdus rufiventris
GAAGGGCTGTAAAGTTGGTATTGCTACATTATGAAACAAATTTTATGTAGTTATGTATGCTTTGGGCACACATGCATGTTCAAAGAGCATTAATTCAATGGTCATTGAAGGGCAGCTCATTCTATGATAAGACTAATCCTTTCAGACTAAACAAACTACCTCTTTGATCCAAAGTTTTTCCGAGCTATAGATTCTGATTTATGTTTGTCCTGTCTCGTCTTGAGCAAGAATACAAAGAACCCATGTCAAGGGCAACTCACACAGGCATGACCAAGAAATAGCACAACCAAAACATGAACCTCTTTGTTAGATACAAGAAAGAAATCATAAACAAAACAGAAAAAATAGAATATTACAAGCAAGCCTGTGTTAAAAGCTTGCAAAGTGACTGTTCAAACAGAAGGCTGTGAAATTTTAATGTTAATGATGGTTTTTTTCATTGCTAGGAAGTTGGAAACACAAATGTTAGAGAGAATGTGATAACTAGAGAGTGTACAGTGTATGTAACTATGCTCATTCACACATAAAGATGTAGTTGGTTTGTATGTAGATGGGTGCCTTTGGAAATGCAGGCTCAGACTGATGCTAAGATTTTGGGTCTACAAAAATATTCTGATCTAGCAAAGGAGTAGCATACAGTTTAGTTTTAAGCTAATTCCACAGGAAAATTAACCATATACATAAATACTTTGGGTGAAAGAGACAATATCTAGCTGCTCACTTAGTCAAACCACCAAAACTGGAATTTGGTGTCTTTATGGCTGCATGTCCTCGATGGAAATGCAGTGCTTCCTGCCCCACTAAAACCACAGTTTTAAGAGAAAAGCCAGGACAGTGACCATTTTTATTTAGTAGTCCTTTCATCTTACAAACATCAAAGTTCTGAATGCTTATGCTTCTGTACAAGGGTACCAAACAGATCTGGGGAGAACAGAACAAGAGTATTGAATATTTTTTAATAGTTTTTTGCTGATTTTATATGACAGTTCATTGGATAAGCTAGAGCAAAGTATTTTCCAGCTATTTTGCAAGCAAAAGTGGTTAATAATTACCCTTTGCTGTGTTGGCCATTAGTGTTGTCTTAACCATTTTTTCTTATGTATGCAAGTCTGGTATGTCATCATTTAGCAAAAATCTTATGAGCCAAGAGTTTAATGTTTTTATTATGTTAGGGTTATTTCCAACATTACTCTCCATGTAGAGTAAAGCTAGTTAAACCTTTGCAAAGTTATTTCCAGTGAAATCAGCCTAGCATCTATGTACCGCTTAGTAAATGTTGAATTAAATATTGACAAGTGAAGGCTTTTATGTTGTGAGGTCATGCCCTGAGGTAAGACCAGAGCTGCAGCTTTGTACATGTTCACTCCAGGGGGAAAGGAAACACTTTTAGCGTAATTTGTGTTATAAAGAAGGACGATGCCACAAAATGAAGCCCTCCTAGTGTACAAAATTTAGACTCAAACCTGAAAGCAGAGTACCCAGCATCTAAGTTCCTTTTGGTTGAATATCAAAGAATATTTCAAGATTCCTGAGGTTAATACATTTGAGCAGTGTTACTACGCTCAGGAATAGTTTACGACTTCTCTTGAAATCTTCAGAGAACTGGTGATCTTTTTGAAAAATCATTTGAATTGCTAACTCTACAGACCAAGCTCTGTGTTCTGACTCAAGGATCATCCTCATTAATGTAATGACTTCTAGCCCCAAACATCACTCTTGATTTCTGTGGAGAGGGAAGAATCAAAATGCCTTTTCATGCATTGCAACCTCAGCCAGTCACTAGTTTGCTCAAATCTCGAGTTGCAAGGCTTCAGTCCCCTGAGAACAGCAAGCACTTCTTGAGCCTGGAGTACACACATTCCTCACAAGGCTGAATGTGCCTAAAAAGGATGCAGAGCAAGCCCAGGGTAGAAATATATACTCATGTTACTTTCTTGTGGAAGTCAGTCCTGGAAATCAAGCTAGGAAAATAAACTTTGCCAAACTTTGCCCTATCCAACCGGTCCAACTATTTTATATAACCCCAATCCCAGCTTTGCTTCAAGTTACAAAACCCTTTTAGTTTGTCTAGATGTAGTTTTAGGTTTGAAGTTTCATTTTTTTTCATCTAGGGACTAAAAATAATCAGAGATGTTTGTATAACAAATTATTCTCCCATTCTCAGATTCATGCAAACAGTGGTTCACCATTTATTCTCTTGAAGGTTAAGAGATATTATCAAAGTATTCCTCTCTAAAAGTAGGGGTAGATAATGTATACAAAAATAGGCTTCAATGTAGGTACCTTAATTTGTGTAATTAAATCATGATATGTAAACATGGTAAAACTCTGCATGTTTTGGATGTATGTGTTTTTCTCCCGCTTTGAACAACCAGGGAATAAAAGACAAAGCTAGTAACATAGGTCCTCACTCCACTCTCCACATTTAGCTCTGATTTCCTGAGGTATTTAAATGTCTTTTGTTGCAGCTTAAAAAATGGTACCAAAAAAATGCCTTCGTCACACTCAGTAAGTTTCAATTGCATGAACGTAAAGATACGAAACTCCCTTAGATTGCCAAGGCTTATGAAACACTGGAAAGGCTGGTGGCTGAGGTGCCTGCTTTGCATTTCAAAAGGTATTGGGATCAAAGTCTGTTGGTTATTACCATTTTCAGCTGCTCACAGCAGCCAGCCATGAGGAAAGCTCCCGGAACAGCGGGGACTCCCCTCCACTTCCCTCAGCAGAGCACGTTGTGGTTCTCAGCCATTGTCTTCATCCAGGAAAACTGATCCAGACCTTTACCCTGACTATGGGCCTGACTAATTCAGACCTGCCTCGTCACTGTGGACTTCCCTGTTGGTGACAGGGCTGTGTCTGCCCCTGATTTGGTGACTTCAGCTGACACCTGAACCCCAGACCTGCCTCATCATCAGGGCAGGTCAGGCTTCTGGCTGAGCCTGATCGCTGCTACCGGGTGACTGAAAGTCTAACGAAGAAATTGTCAAAGAAATAGTATCAAACTTGCATAAAAGACAGAATTATACCATAAATTCAGAAGCTGTGGGCTTGGAGGTAGAGGTGAATTGTCATAACCCACCCTCCACCAGGGTGAAACCATCAACCTTGGGAGGAGCAGGGGATGGATGAGGGTAATGGAAGGGAGAGGAGCGGGATCTGAGCAGTGTGGGGTAACATTGCTGACGCATTGTTGTTCTCTCTTTCTCTGTAATAAGTAGATCTGGACTAATAGCAAGATTCTTAAAATCTCCATTATAGAAACAGGCTCACAATTAACAGTAAATTCTTAATAGATCTAAGGTGTGTTTCCTCTTTGACAATTAAAAATGCTTTGAGCAGTGTTTCTGTTCCATGTTTTTCTGCTCTGAAAGCCAGTCATTTGAACTGTGATGTCTAGACAGGGAGGTAGAACATACTGTAGAAGTTTAGAACAGTATATTTATTTATCAAAAGCAGGACTCTCTCAGCTGGTGAGCACTAGTGACAGCAAAAGGAATTCTCCATTAAAGATGATCATCTTTGCTTCAGTTGCAGTCGAATTGTAAAACAATTTTTCTGCAGTAAACTTCATTGTTGAGCTTTGCTTAGGATGGTAATACTTTTTAACCACCTAATTATTTAGGTGGTCTAATCATTCATAGAAATAATTACGTAAGCAGAACAGCATATCCTAGGAAGATGTTAGAAATGAAATTAATGTCACTGTAATTTCGAGTGAATATGATATTGTTTTTCTCATTTTATGAAATAAAAGGACACTGACACAAAATCATAATTTTGGGTCCAGACTTTCCTATGGAGAGAAAATGTAGGGCTAGGGCAAGGATCATCTCCCTGTATTCAGCACTGGTGAGGACTCACATGGAATCCTGTGTTCAGTTCCTGGCCCCTCAGTTCAGGAAGGACACTGAGGTGCTGGGGCAAGTTCAGAGAAGGGCAAAGGAGCTGATGAAGGGGCAGGAGCTCCTCTTATGAGGAGCAGCTGAGGAAAGAGGGGTTGTTTAGCTGGAGGAAAGGAGGCTCTGGAGTGACCTTATCACTCTTAGGTCTTTTCCAAACTGAATGATTCTATGATGCTGTGATAGCCTACTCTGGAACTGCACAAGTATCCAGACAGATGTATGCACAGCTTCTTAGCATCACAAAACCCCCAAGTTATAAATTCATGTATAGCCCAATATCCTCTGTTTCCACTGTATTCCAGCTTCTCACTTCCCTTATACTCAAGCATTGCCCATTGTAGCAACCTTTTGGTCTCTTCAGTCTTAAGTACTGATTTTAAAGTTAGTTGGTGTTGACCTCTGCCCACTCTTGCTACTAAAGGTTTGAAAATTGAACAAGCTACTGTAATTTCATGTTGTAAACTAGAATGTGAAATCAAGAACACCGACATAAGGCAAGTCACTAGCAGTGAGATTGTTCCTAGTTTTATTGCCAATTATATGAACAGGGCATGACTCACGCCATGTAGAGTGAAAAAGTCCTGTAACAGCACTATGTTATTGCATTCCACTTTGGTGTTGGTTCAAGGGGCATTACTTCCATGTTAAGACTTATGTTGTCAATTAATAAAACATTAACCTGAGAACAGAAACCGGGATCTATAGGTAGTACACACTAAGCCATTGAGAAGAATATTCAAAGTACTCATCTTATTGCACAAGCCATTATTGAAATTACTGGTAGCTGCACAGTAGAGTTTTATGCCCTTTCCTCCTGTTTATGATTGTAATGAAAATCAGGGTTTTAAGTACTTCCTGTGGCCTTGTTACCTGAAAGGTCATTCACTGTTCCAGACCAGTATAGGTTGCAAGTCAATGCTATCTAAGCACACAAGTTATGCAAGTGCTGAAGCACCATGCTAAACTGGATTTTGGTTACACTGCTGAATTGAGCTACTTCTGTGTCAAATTAGTTCCACTGAATAAAAGAACAACACACAATAGCATGGCTACCTGAGAATTGTATTGCTCACCCCATCACTGAGTTATTTTGAAAAGGAGAGCAAATGTGAGGAGAAAGTTCACACAGAAGTGTACTATGGGCACACTCAAATCTAAGGCTGTTTACAAAGAGTTGTAGAAAGACACTTTGTACATTGAGTGGCAGATAAAATGAATTGGTTTACATGCATATTGATGTAGAAAAACCCTTAATAAATACACAGAAATGGACTCACATGTATTTGTTTGGTTTTTTTTAAAGATCCTGAAACCATTGTGAATAGTCTTAGAAAGCTAATAGTTGAGTTCTATAAAGCAGAAAAAACAAGAAAAACAATAAAATGAATCTTAATAAAGGAGTCCTTAGTCTGCTACTGTTTCAGACTGTGGCCAGCAGTAGATCCTGTAATGGGTCTCTACTCTCACAGCAGATGCAGAGAAGGACAGAAATTATGAATGTTGAACTAAGTACGCTAACTTACAAGGGAGATGTGTCCTTTCCCCTGAGTTGTCTTTTTCTTGCAGAACCTTTGCAACGTAAGGATAATTACACAAAGAATCTCACTTCCATAAAACTTCTCAGTCCAGCCCTATAGTCAAATTCTTATAATGGCTAGGACTGGCTATTCAAGCAACAAGAAACAAAGAAACTTTACGAGTCCAGATTTTGGTAATGGGTTTCTTAACTTCCTAAATTAGAGTATGTATTTGGATCCACTTTCCATTCTTCTGTGTCACTTGCCAAATTTATTTATATTGTTTGTTCCAGCTTCCAGCTTCCTGTGGCAAAGAGTTTGACAGGGTTCATACATCAGGCTGTCAATTTAAACTTTTTTTCTGATTACTCATCTGGAATTTCCCTAATTCTTGTGTTGGGAGACTTATCAGCCATACCTTTCTAAGTGAAGTTGCGCAGCTTTACCTGCACTTTGCTACATTATTGCCTTGGTTCCCTGGGCACACTCCTATTGTGCTACATTAGGAAATTATACCTCACAGGCTGTATCTGTATTAGCCACTAAAATAGTTCCCATTTTCCTAAACTTTACAAGACATCCAGTACACATGCTCCAAGGCTACTCTGCTTTGCAAGCGAGAACACATCTTGGTTTACTAAAATTCAAACAAACCCACCATAATCTCCCCAGTGTGCCCAAAGAGCCTCCCTTCATCTAATGCTGTAACAGACAACCTCAGCCTTAGGCTTCTCTTCTGTCAGGAGTGCTGTGGCATGTTTATTTTAAAAAGGAATTGCTTCGGACAGGAAATGTCTGTTTTGGTAAAATTCTTCACTTTTTTTCCTGAGCTGCCGCAGTAGTGCCAGGAATTGATGCAAGAGATCACTCAGTGCAGAGACAAACCTGAGCTGGAGCCAGATGCTCCAGAACAGGAAAAAACAGGACATCAGAAATAGCAAAGGAGAATCATTAACAATATGGAGCACTACAGCCTCCAGAGGCAATCTGTTGTTGCTAGAGTCCTCAAAGCAAATACTCTACTAGAGCAAAAGGCTGAGAATAAGAAGTGAAGAGCAGATGCAGTCGATCACATCTTGAAGACTGGACTTCTATCAGACTACTCTGAGTTATTAGTTTGCCTTTGGGACAATATTTAATGAATTTATTTTTTCTGCATGTTTTTCATACTCTCAAGATTCCTGAAAAAACATTCCTTGCTCAGGTGTTTGTTTCCTTTTCAGAACAGGTTTAATTTAAGTTCTCTCCCCTTCACTCCCATCTTATTTGATGACTCCTTATGCTCTTTCTACTTCAGTAGTGATACAACAGATTTGTAGTGTCTTTGGAGGAAAGGGGCACAGATTTCTCACCATCTATGACTTGAGTCCCAGAAAAAGAAATAGTGTAAAGAAGCAAAAATATAGATATCCTTGTATTTGTGGCTGAGGAATACAACCCATCAGGGTGTTACATACCACCAGTGTCCAGCATGCCTGCTCCCTTTTTGCCTCTGCCCAACCCCTCTCCAAGAGGAGAGTGTGCACATCAGGCTTTCAGAGTGTTTTTTTGTTCACTGGCATCACACAGCAAAGGTTTGTGCATGTCTTGAGTGTTGAGTGTGCTCTGGAACCCCACAAACTGCTGCAATATCATGTCTTGAAAATCTCACTGTGCAGGGCACAAGGGAAATAGGCAAACTCATTAACCTTTTCCCTTTCATTTATTTTATTAAATAGAGTGGATTCTTGATTAGTAAGACTAGGTCTGGTCAAAAACAAGAGGTCAGCCAGGCAGATAACTACAGCAGCAGAAACAAATGTGTCTTGTAGGAAATGTTTAGAGATTTTAGCAGAAGGTATAGTAAAATCCTCTCTAGTCTTATGCACATTTTCTCTTCTTCTTTTCCCCACCCTCTTGGCAGCTAAACTGTGAGCATAAAACTGCCTGAAATGGAGCTGTGAGGTCTGCTCCATGGATGGTTAATTCTAAACCAGTTTGTTGATGTTCCATAATACGTCATGCATCAATTAGTGGGACGAAGACAACATAATTAATCCTGTCCCTGAAAGAATCTGCTGTGTGGCATTTAAGCTGCAGACTAAACAGTTTAATAGGCATCAAATGGTGTTCTGCAGAAGTACTGAGAGCAAATATCCACCAGTAGTTTAATAACTGATTATCAACAAATGGTACAACATTCAAATAGAACCATTACTGTTTAATCAGCTGTGTGAAAGCAAGCTAATAATCTGCAAGCAAACATGATAATAATGCCACTGCACTCAGTTTTCCCAACTTTGTACTCAAGATTTTAACAGGCGTTGAGAGAAGAATCACCATGGAAGAAGGAAACACCATGAATTTGTGTAAACTGAAACTCATGGTAGTGTTTTCCTAGTTAGTACAGACTCTGATATTTCACCTTCTTCAAAAAATCAATTAACATGCAGTTAACTAACAGCTGGAAACTTGCCTGATTGTTTCATTAGACTGCAAAAAAACATAACCCAGGGAAGTAGGAACACCAAAAAACTGACTTGCGAAATTGCTGTTGCAAAAGAGGCTTGAAGCTTCTCTCCAGCCTGTGAAACACAGCTGGTGTGCCAGAATAAGGTAGGCAAACATTTCATGTAGTGTCTGTTGCTCCTGTGTGAATTCTTACTGTCACAAAGGAAGGAAAATTATGACATGCCACAGTCACTTTTCTCTCTACAAGATCTGCCATCAAAGCTGCATAGGGTGGACACATAAGCTCACACACTACAAACATATATGCTATTTTCATGGAACACCCTGAATCCAACTGCTTGAAATGGTTAAATAGTAGTATCAGCTGTAGTTTGATATCCTCTCAACAGTCCTCAAGGCAGTAAGGTATGGTAAATGCTATGTTCTTCAGATACAAGAGATTTTGCATTTCTCTTGAAACAGAAATTTGGAAAATTTTTGTGATCTTCTCCATTCATTCTGCTCTTCTTCTGTTACTATAATTTCCTGTCTATCCTTCAAATTATTCAGTTAAAGCACAAAATTAATTCCTGAAACTCCTTAAGCTGCTTTCCCCATCCTGCCTTTCCTCCTATTTCTGCAAGACCATAACATGGTGTTGTTTGAAGTTCAGTTCTGCTTTATGCTCCACCATCCTTGTGGCTTGATTTGTCTCCTGATCATTTTGATTAATATTTGTTTCCCTTCAGGTGCAAAGCACTGCCTCACTATCCTGCTGTCTGCAATTATCCAAGCTTCAATTTTTCTTGAAACCCTAGCTTTAACTCTTCAACTCCTTTATCTGTGTGTAAGTAATTAAGTTCCTGCTGGAATGAGTACATACTATGCTGTTCCTTATCTCTTTATGGGGACATTACTGTATGCTGACTCTTTCCTGAAAATCCCCAGCAGATACAACAGCCAAGACTGCGTACCATACCAGTCCCTATGGCATTCAGACCTCATTTAGTGACTTCTGTCCTGACCTACATCAGCTGACTGAGGTCTAGTATCCTTGGTGGGTAGGATATGTCAAGGATAAGATAATCTCTCAAATCAGAGGTTAGATTGTACCACATTGACATGTACATCCTCACTCTGACTCATGCCTGTACACATTGTTGCACGGAAGCCACAGCCCTCCGGCCAAATCAAGACTTGTTTGTGTCTTGTTTGTCAGTCTCTGACCACAGATTTTAGAGGCAGCTGATTACATGTGATGGTGCTTCTTGGGTCTTACTCCTTGGATTACTTGGATACACCTCTGTTGTGGTAAGCTTTAAGTGAAAGCAAACATGGAGAAGATTCTGACTGCATTTGGACACTGACCATCCAAACCTGTCCTAATTCACTGTTGCCTCTAAGCTGAAGTCATCTGTACTACTGATACAAATTCTTCTACCCAAATTCCCAAGGAAATACTTGGAGTTCAAAGTGAGGGATCTTGTAGATATGAAAGCAATGAATATCTACATGATAAACTGACAATTGCAAGCAACTGTGGAGACTGAGAAGATCACACAGATTTAGATAATGTGTAGCTTAACTTTTTTTTCTAAAAGAGAGAGGAATCTGGCTGTGACTTTCAGGTTGCCCTTTTCTCTACAACATGTTCTATCATGTTTGCAGGTATTGCCTTGAAATACTGACAGCTTGGCAGACGTAATGTCTTTACCATTTCTCTTCTGCTAAGTCACTGTTAGGTGTTTTTGCACAAAATTAAATAACTTGATTTCTGTAGCAGTGGAGAATGACTCCAAGCCCTTTGTCTAAGAGTTGATACCACTCCCTTCAAATTTTCCTGGCTCTCATTCTATCTGCTTCACTTGCTCAAGAGCTCAAATAGGGTTTTTGTTTTTTTAATCCTTTTGAAAATAATTTGCAGTCAAGATTTGTACTAGAATAACTTCCTATTGCAGAATCTGAAGAGGTTTTTTTTGGTTGGAAATCTAGTGTCTTCCAATATTACCCATTTGTTCTTCCTTTTAAACTTAAATTTAAATGTATCATTGTTACAACACAAAAGACTTGTTACACATTGTTACAACCACAAAAGACTCTTGCCAATTTGTAAACTAAGAAGCAGTAATAAAGTAATGGAACAGTAATAAACATCTTCGCCAAACTTTGTGGCACACCTCAAAATCCTTTTGCAATTAAAGAAAGCTGATTTGACAACTCCCTTTCTAAACAAATCTCTACTACTTTTCCTTCTACCCATTGTCTGTGATGTTTGTTCATAAAATTTCTTCCTAGTAAAAATTCTAGTAAGAGCCAAAAGTTTCACTTCCCCCTCTACTGTAACACAGAGTTTAGGAATGAGGAACTTCTGTCTGGTAAAACAAAGCCATGAGTGGGCCATATCTCTTGGTAGGATTCCTCTGCTTCAGTGCAGTGGAGAAAAGAGGGAAAACCCCTTGTTCCCTTATTTGTCCATTTTCTTCCTTCTCATTCCTGGACTACTTCTGTCTGACTGGAAATCCAGATATAGAGATTAACTGCACTCAAGCAATTTGGGTCATAGACTAGCGGCAGAAATAAGTAGTTAATTTCTATTTCTTATCCCCTTACTTCTTAGCCCCTTTTTTACAATGAAGAAGGACTGTAGATTAATCTTCAGTGAATTGCTGTACCTATACATACATAAAAATTATAGAAGTTGTAATTTGACTTTTTGTTTCTATAACATGGGACTCACTGGAAAGCACACATCCCTGAGGTACAGAAACATAACCAGGTGTTTAGGATGTGGCAATGGATTGGGAGGGCTCTTCCATGTTTCAGCATAGTGCTATTTAGAAAGCTTTGTTTTGGAAAACAAAACAGAGCAAAATAAACCCACTACACCACCACCACACATACCCCAGATTATGAGAATAGAGAAACAAAATTTATCCAAATTTTTTGTTTTCTCCATACAACCATTAGTTTCTTCCTCTTCTACCCCTGCCCTCTCAGCACTGTGAGCAGCAAGAACAAATCTCACCTTCGGGCAGAGGAACAAAACCCTTCCTTAGATGAGGAGCAGAGGAAGGGGAGAATGAGAAATATGAGTGTGGGGTTATCCCCCTCGGTGCTCTCGACACACCCTTCATGCCGGGTTATCTCTAAATGATTAAAGCAGCTAATAGTTGCTAAAAAGGTTATTTGTTGTAAAAGTGCATCAGTCTTCAAAGGCACAGTCATAAAGTCCATGCTGAGTTTTAGTATAAAGTCCCGAACAAAAGCAGGAGCCATCCCTGGGGGTCCCAGAGAGGCTGCTGCCGGCTGCTCTGATCTTTTTCTCAGGTGTTGGAGACACTGGCAGGCACGGCAAAGCAGTGGCAAAAAGCAGTGACAAAAGCAAAAAGCAATGACAAAAAAGCCCTAACTTTCCCTAATACATAATCTTATATAGGATTTTTCCAAGTTAACATGTAAATTCAAACCACTACTACTTAACCTATGAGAATCCTAATTTCTTAACACGCTAGGATACATATAAATGACGTATACGATTTGTCTTGTTCTATCTGAAAAATGTAAGCAATATTCTCACCAAAGCTCTGTTTTGTCTCAGTAGTGTCTAATAAGGAGCTTCTGGAGCCTCTACTGAAAACATTAGTATGTTTGATAACCTTCACTAGAACTTGTTCTTCTGCTCTGGTATCTGCACCTTTTACTTACTAAAACCACTACAGCTCTCATTGAAACTTACTGACTGATTTACTGAGTCCAACATATGAGGTTAGTGAGACTGCAACAGGGGCTTATAGGGAGAGAATCAGTCCTGTCTGGACTAGGAGCCTGGGAGGCATCAGGTTGCTTCAGGAGCAAACAGGGTAGCACACAGACCCTGGCATCAACAGGCTGTCCAGCTCCTTGACAGAGGGACTGAGTGAGTCAGACCAACCATCACAGGTATTTGAGACTAAAGGATTTGGATTTTATACTTATTTTGTATTAATTTTGATTCATCCTCTTATGATTAGCATGAAATACACTCACTAGAGAGTCTACCTGTACAAGAGGGAAGTACCTGCTGTCAAACCAGGTTCTTGACTTGCCTAACTTGAATTTTTCAGCCTTAGAGTTTTGAACTCTTAGTGGAAGTGGAATTTCCAAATAAAGTATTTTGTTGATTTAGCCATTATGTTGCACTCCAAAAGTCTGGGGACAACGAATTAGACCATAGAACATTAGAACCATTAGAACAGAAACATAGAAACAAAATTCAAAGCAAGCAGGTAAGTAAGTCTGTGGGTTTGCCAGTTATTGTCTCCTACCTCTGAGGACAGACGATCCAAAAAGTGCTTGCAGGAGGAAAGTATTTTACAGGCGTTGGATATTGGTACATATATTCTTCTCAAAAATCTCGAAGTGAAAATTTACTCCAAATCAGTTAATACTGATGGTTATTATAAAGAGATAGGTTTGTTCCTCTGATATTCTTGACAGTCTGTGTCTGCCTTTGCTTGCCTTTCATACTGTGCCTAAGCAAAGGGTACTTTCTATGAATTACTTTCTTCTACCTTTGGACTCAAAAAGATAATGGATAAAAAGAGATACAGGTTCACAACCTCGACTTAAACCTGTAGTACTTTTCAGTGTTTTCAGGAAATCAATGTAAATCTTTGCCCACTGAATTGTCTCACTGTAAGCAACATATGTAAAACAGAATTAGGACCTTTGACTGAGTAAGGAATGTCTTAATTTATTTTATAAAGAAGGAATATGGTGCAAGGAAAATATCCTTCACAGTTCTCAAACTGTATTTAGACTCAGAGTAGATCCCATAAGACTGAGTGAAAAAATTCCCATTGACATAAATATTTGATCATCCCTCTTAAATACAAACAATCAAGAATACAAGAGTCCCCAGCTATCTGTTATGAGCTTCCACATAAATTACTACACACTCTAAGAAGCCACCATACCTTTTCTTTGGATCTTATTGTGCAAGATTGCTCCCTTCTATGTTGGTTAGAATACTTATGTCAGACCCCAAGTTTATGACTCAGAATTTGTGCCATGAAGCTGAAAATCCCCATTAATTTTTGTTTCCTTTTTATAACGAGTTTTTTTACTGTTTTTTATAATGAACTCTACTGGCTGAAGACAGAAATTATTTTTAATAAAACCACTTCCCAAGTTAGCATATGTTTAATCTATACTTACAACAATTAAAGAAAGCACTAAAGAAATTTTTTTGCTTCCAAGGAATACCATAGTTACAGAACAGTTCCTCCAGAAGATAAAAGCTGTGACATTACATGCACAGACTCCTCTCAATCGGAAGTTTCCCAATGAAAACAAACCTTTTGTGAGTCAATAAAAAGACGGAGGGTTGCTGGGCATCCTCTGCTGTGCTGGCACTCAAGAGAAAGGATGACAAAGAACCTCTTCCTTCCCTCCCAGGGAGCAGAAAGGGCTCTGGACAGCCAACCTCTCTGCCCACAAGTTGAATTTCAGACAGTGCATGGCCGGTAGGGGCGGGGGAGGCGCGACTGCCCTCCCAATGGGGTAGAGACTGCTCAGGGCTCACTGTCCCTCGTGTACAGTAACCAAATGCATCACCAGACACATCTCCCAGTTCCCCAAAAAAGCTCTTGCTATGTCCTGCACATTCCCTCCCTGCATTGGGATGATAAGTACTTAACCTTAACTTCCTCAGGGGGGAAGAAACTGAATAGTATGTAAGGAACAAAGTCAGCTGATGGGGGAAGAAATGCACAGCAGATAAGATAATCTGTTGCCTTCATATTAAGCCATTAATTGTAGTAGAATAAAGTTGAAAGAAGAAAAATCAGTGAGGCAATTCCTCAGAGAAAACAAGCATTTTTTTGCCTAATTTAATTTGTTTTCATGTCAGACAGTCTGTTTCACTGCATCAGAAGCCTTAAAAAGACAATAACACCAGTCTTAAGAGACCTTTGAGCTAAGAAAAAAAGCAGAACAGGCATTTTAATTAAGGCATTAATACATTAGTACAGAATTATTATCCATTGAAATACCCGGTTCTGTACTTGCTGTTTTTCATTCGCTCTTACCTTACAGGGCATTCTGAAGAACACACAAGCTGAATATTTAAAGAATTGACACATCTAAGAAATTCTGCATTTTTCAGCTTTAGTCACATGGATGCTAATAAATTTAGTAAATTCAAAGCTGACTCCAGAATCCAGTTGTCTTACTCAGAACTCTTTTCAAACCAGTATCTTCCTCTGCCTGAACTTTACTGGAATTCAGCCTTGGGTTCACAATAATCACAGCAACTTCCTCAGACTCAGCACCATCCAGTCAAAGGGACTACACAGTGCTTGAATAGGCACTGACAGAGGACACACTGTTGTATTTACATTAGTGCCTCACTTAAGGGTCTAAGTGTGCTCCCTCTAGCATCTGCCAGACCTCCTGGCTTGCATCCAGGAGACCATAATAGCAGTGCCAGTAACAATTATGAGTGATACACCCTTTATTCCCAAAGAACCATTATCACTGATATTAAATATTTACACAGTAGTGACTACAAACCCCAGGTTTGGCATTCTGCTTCACTATCCAGCAGATAAAGAGCTTCTTCATAGGGAGTTCACTGCTCTTGGGGTGAAGAAAATAATGTGAGAAAAATAAACAAAAGAAGAAAGGGAAAGTCCCAGGTAGTCAGTCATGCAATACACTTCCATCTTATTCTGCTGGAACTTTCTGACCATAGTAGGGGATCATTCTAAAACATCAGTAAGGTATTTCAGAAAGTACTAAACAGTTGTGCTAGTTTTCAAGACTCTGGATGAGCCATGAGGAGTTTGCTGAGAAGTTTTCATCTCAGGACTATGCAAACATTATAAAGGCAAACATATACCATGGACAGTGAGTCACAGAGTGTGCTGCTGAGTTTGTCTCTTGTAACCATGACATGCATACAGCTTCTGAGATTTACAACTCAGAAACCTGCTGTGAGGACAATACCAGCTGCCATTCTTTGTGGGAACAGCCTAGCACCTGTTTGTTTTTCCCCTAAAAGATTAGGGTGTTAATGTTTCTAGCAATGTCACTATAATCCCCTGCAACAGAATCACGAAGTGGGAAACTTTGCTCCAGTCTCATACTCAGCATAAAGAGATTCAGTCCCATTCCTCTAGTTCCTATAGACCAGGCTTAGTCTAGTAGAGGTTTGGAAAGGCACTGCCACAACCTGTCCTGGAAAAAGTGGTACGGAGTATGCAGCAAGGGAGAGGAGGTTCCCTAGGGGAAAAAGTATAGCCAAAGGAGAGCTTGAGGCTGTGGCAAAGCTGTTCATGGCACTGCAGTACAGAGCTAGGTTCAGAGCCTTGGAGTCACTCTCACTACCCAGAGTTAAAGAAAGATGCTTCTGGTGTGACTTGTTGAGTGACACAGTCTAATCCCTTCAGCCACTAAGAGCAGCCAACAGCCTTTGTCCTGGGGTGAGCAAGCCTTTGAAAGTCACTGGAGTGAAGAGGTTACTGAAGCTGCTCCTCCAGCTCATGTCCATGGCTGCCTTTTCGTCAGGTCTGCTCCTAGCTGCTGCATTGAGGCATGCAGTAAATGTACCTGGTTAGAGAGCTTTTCAGTGTGCCCAGAGCAGATTCATACTTGGTACTATTTCTATCATCTCACCCCAAACTGAGCGCTATGGCTAGTGCAGAAACAGCAGACAGCCACAGAGTGGTTTTCAGGGCTATCCACTTCACACAATTGACTTTAAAATAAAATTTGGCTTGACTTTATAAAATCAGTTTTGAATGTTCTAATTCCATCCAAGTCCTGTGTTTAATTTAACCTAATATACCAAATAAACCGCTGTATAATCCTGTTAATCTGCAGCCACCAAGTGATCATCATTCCACCCTGGAGCCGGATTTACAGGAGATTAGAGTGGAGAGTCTCCAAGCTGGCTCAGAGACAAAAAGCAGCATTGGGCACAACAGCCCCATGCCCACAGAGCTGCACGAGGGGCAGGGCACAGGACAGAAGCACACCTGAGAGCTCACCACTGATGGGGTTTGTACCAGCTCACTGGGCGGGTGCTGCAGTCTCACCACTCTGCTCCTACAGGCACTGCTGAAGTAGCTGAAGATTGGAAAAATAGGCTGTGGACAAACTGCACTGAAATAAGTCTTACAGAGTTTGCCTACTGACAAGACATTATGGTGAAAATGTTGAGCTAGTAGGGTAAGGATCGAGGGCTGCTAAACCCACATTGGCTAAATTAAACTGAGCCTAGATATATTGTGGAAGAGCAGAAGCCACAACTGAAAAAAACCCCCAGGTGTTTAACCCAGTGATTAATCTCTGATCTTGAGAGACAGCATGCTCTTGTACTTGATGACTCCTGTACCAGAATGACCTCTCTGTGAAAATGCACCAGCACTTCATCCAGAGAAAAAACTTTGATGAAATGAAGAAATTTCATGGACTTCGATATTCACTCAAATATATTTGCAATCCAGCCACATGTTCTTAATTTCCACAGGTAATCTTTTTCTGTATACATCTGAACCTTAGGCTGAACCAGAACAAGCCATACTTAATCCTGGAGCAAGGAGAGAAAGAGGAGAAGAAAACTAGAAACCCTGGAAGATAAGTCCAAACTTGTTTTCAGTGTATAATATTTATACTTTGAACAATAAAAGACCTGGCCTTTAAAATTAATTTGATTTCTATTTCAACAACCATATTAACTATGCACAAATATTTGCTTGAAAATATAAAAAGGACAAGCTACATTCATTTATTCATAACACAACATCGGTTTGACAAATATTTCTGCTCCTATTAGTATTTACATTGTTTGTTGTTTTTCCTTCTTCTTAGGAAGCATGTCTACCCCTGAAGCAGAGTTTAGTCTTGCATGAGAAATTCTTTTCTAACAGTCCTCTCATCCTACTAAATACATGCTAATGTGAGAGGTAGCAGTATTGGAGTAGACTATACTAATAAATATGCTCCATTGTGTGCCATGTGATGAACTAAGATTCTGTGGAATACAAATATTCTTCTGGGATTTTATGGCAAATGTTAAGTTTTATTCAAGAATAAATTGTGGTTAATTATCTGTCTCAAAGGATGGCACTTCTGGGGTTCTTATGGCTAATTCAAACAACTGTAATATTCAGCAGTAAGAGTAATTAGAAAGATATCCAGTGGAAAAGATCCTTCCTGAAAGTTGTCTAGGTTCTGTAGGCAGGAACATAAACTTTTCACAGTTTTAAGGTATTTTATAAATAAAATAGGATAAAATAAATTAATAAAGAAGTTTACCGTTGCTTAACAATATTTTTTTTACCTAGGAGATATATGCTGAGTTATTTGGACAGAATAATGAATTAAAGGATGTGAAGATGGACATACAAGTAGAAGAAAGACCTGGAATGTGATGTGTGCCAAGATAACTGTAGTAGATATGCTAAAAATATGCAAATCCAATAAATTAACACAATAAAATTAAAGACAAAAAAATTGGAGAAATCCAAGTGATTATAAGAAGACAGTATTTAGTCAGCTCATACAAGCTTTAAACAGATTATAATCTATGCAACATATATATATACACACACATACTCTATTTACACACAGGTGAAGAGGGCACAAAATGAAGATGGCATAGTCCACCCACCTCCCCCTGGCACACATACACTCTTCTCTTAACTAGTTCGGAATGCCCCAGTTTAACATCCCAGCTTGTAAAATACACAAATATATGGGTAAAAAAACAAGGCTTTTTTAGATATATTATTCTACTTACTAAGGTATTAATTCAGGCAGAAATTAATTCTCTTACTCATCTTTCCAACAAGTCTTCAGTTTTTCCTCTTCATCATTGCCAATCCTCTTTTATACTGTTTGTTCCAAGAGTGTTAGACCATCCTTAATTCAGATAAACTGACTAATTAAGCAAAGCTGTTCAGCTGCATTCCTCTGCTCAATTCTTCCTGGAAGGGGAAGAACTCAACCCACTCTGAGAGAAATGGTCACACTTTTGTGGCTGTTGGGAAAAATAAAGCAATTTCCTTGAATATTTTCCTATTAATATTGCTCTTGAAAAAAATAATTAAAATATCATATGAATTATATTCAATTTAAAGAAAAAAAAAACAACATAAGAGCCTGCCTTTTATTCAGCATTTTCAAAAGTTCCCTGAATTCAAACAAAGCAAAATTATGCAAAAATGCCCTATAACAAATGGTTTGTGATTTCTTTAGAAACATGATAAATTAATCCTAGTTTCTTTCATAAAACCTCATATTTCAGCATTAGTCTAGGGTAGGGGTTTAACTACTCTGAGATATAAATACAGATCTTTAAACTCACACAATCTAGAGAAATTCCCAAACTAGATTCTCAAACAAAAATTGTATCTCTGAAATATTTTCAATAATTGGTTTAATTCTTTAGTATTCAAAGAGATTTCTATATGAGCAAGTGTTGGCCTTAAAAAGTGATGACAGGAGAAAGCCTAATGGCAGCAGTAAGTCAAAGGGATGTGATAATGGATGATTTGGCACTTGCAGTGCTGCCTCTGCAGCACCCTGTCAGGCTCTGTGTCCCCTGAGACCAGGGAGAGATTTGCAGATGGATGGAAACTCAGAAGCTGCTCGGGGTGTTGGAACATCCAGCTTAGAGGCAGAGTATGAAGGAGTTCAGTCTGGAGAAACAGAGGCTTAGGAGTAAATTTAATTATTGTCTTCCCCTTCATGAGGTCGGGGGGATAGAAAGGACATGAACAAACTCTTCTTTGAAGCAGAAAGGGAAATTCTGGTTGCATATATGAAGGATAATGGAAGATTTAAAGAGGTACCCAGACGAACTTCAGAGAAAATTGTTTTACCATTGAAGTTACTTCCACACTGCTACTCCAGAAATCTGGCCTAGGTGAAGCCCAGAAGTCCCTTCCAATCTAAATTATTTCATGACTGTATGACAAAACAATTTTAATAGACATAGCCTTTGGCAACATAAATTATACAAATTCTGTTAAGGAAATAAATTATATTACCAAAAGTTCTCCCTAATTGGCACTCTTCACTTTATTTTACATTTTTTCCTGTATATAAAGACCAAAAAAGCAATTAGACTAATAAAACCAATGAAGACATTGTCATACTGACAACTGCCTCCTGTAGCTCCAGTCCAAATCTCAGTCAGGATGAGGATAGCACATGTGCAATTCTTAACTATTTCTGATTAAGTGAAGAAATCAATTCCAGTATTGAGGAAAACACATTAACAGCCACTGAATATTTCAGGTTATTTATCATTCCCCACTGGACTCTGAGTTGTTGGATTTCTGGCTAATGCATATGTAAAGCTCACTGTCATAGGAACTTCCACATTTGCAAGAAATGTTTAATTTGTTGTCTATTCCTAGATTTCATTCTTCCAGACATGTCCTGCCTATCATGCTTTGTTGTGTTTTTTTTCTGTCATACATGATATGCCTAAAACAAAAAGTGTCCCAGTGATATTTTCTTTTATCTTGGACTTTACCAAGGCAAAATGAAAATTTTAGAACTTGATGATATCCATCATCAAGTCTGTAGTTTGAGGAGTTAGCTCCAGGCAACTCACACAATTATTCTAGAAGTAATCAATTCAATCATATGTTGAAACTACAAATCTTTTTAAAATGTAGGAAATGAAAGATCAGGATATATATTCCAAATAGATAGTTAAAACTGTTCATTTATTTGTTAGACAGACCACAAAAATACAATTCTCTGTCAACAAACTTCAGCTCAATTAGGTTTGGCCAAAAGGGGACTGAAGATTAGAGTTACCAGTTCCTATACATTTGACTGTGTTTGATGTGCCTTTGATAAATTTTAACCACAACGTGGATTCCGTGACCTTTAGTAATTTTTGTTTCTGCTCCAGTTTGTAGCTTTGCTGCACTGCAGATAAAGGCAGTTATTGGTACAGTCTGTAAACGTAGCCTATGATAAAGGTTTAGAAATAGTCTGAATGTTGAAGTTAGATAATTAGTAAAATTTTTCATGTTAAAAGCTATTTTGACTATATAGATGACAAACCAGAGTAGCTCAGAGAAAGAAAGATCTTTTCCACCCTAATACTAGCCTATTTATGGTTTACTCTCTTACAATTATCTACCTTGCTCATTTGGAGTTATTTATCATTATCTTTTCTTTCCTGCTATTTGTGTTTTCAGTCTCTCTGCCTAGTCCAGCTACATTTAACACTGCTTTCATATCCTCATCTCCACCCTTCAGTGGAGCTGGACATCTGTATATCACACATGCTTAGGAAGACCCCTATCCACTGAATTCCTGACCTTTCTAATATAGTATTAGCCCCTGTCCTTGCCCCCAGTGATCTTAAGGGTCTTTTCCTACCTACCTGATTCTGTGATAAGCAAGAAGCTGGGAGGATGGCCCTCTTGGCTGCCCAGTGCCCTCTGCTGATGAGGACTCTCACAGCTCTTTAATCTTTCTCACTTGGTTCTTTATTACCCATCTCCCTTTTCCTCCCTTCTCTGCCCACAGGCAGCTTTCTTGCCTGCAGAGGTTCAGCTCCTTCTACTGCAATTCCCAAACTGCTCTGGAATTTGCAAATGCTCATTACTACTCTGTGCTGCACAGCAGCCAAGATCCCTGATGTCTCAGATACCATCCAGCACTGTGCTGTTCAGCCAGCAGATTGCCAGCAGCAATATTTTGATTTTGTGTATATCAATGTAGAAGGGAGGAGAGACCTCTCTCTCTGATAGCAATTATCCTGAAGAGGACCTTCAAGTACCTTTAAAATTCAAGAAGTCTTCAGGCTGAGAAATTATACATATATTATATGCTTGATTTACATATAATTTATAATTTAAGTACATGGATAATTTTACCTTTATCAACAAACCTTGTTTAGAGATGCAGAAACTGAGGCATAGCAATTATAAAGTTCACAATTCTGATATTCACTATCATGCCATACTGCACAAAGACTAACTGGACAGAGGTTCAAAGGCCATGAGCACTTACTGGCCTCTCCCTCCTTTCTAGCTCAAAGTGTCTCTTTCGGATACATAAAAAGGGAAATTTAAGTTCAAACTTAAAATCATAGTTTCTCTCTCTGTCTCTCAAAAAAAAAAAAAAAAAAAAAGCAGAGTGAAAGCCAAAGGTGGAAATATGACCCTCAGATCAAGAAATAGGCTTTTGTTCAAATTTGAAGTATAAGCCAGAATAAATGCCTACTCTTCATTAAAGACCACCCCAGCACCTCTCTCTTGAGGAGTGTCATGTGGAACTATAACAGCGTGCCAGGAACTCTTAAAATGTGAAAAAATAAACAACAGATTCTGAGATTCTGAGTCCCCATTTGGGCTCCTTTCAAATCATGTTCCTCTGGTTTGTATATGTTGGATTTCTCCTGGTTTGTCAGAAAATAGCTTGGGAGGGTCACTTGAAGGCTCAGAGTATTGGTGTCTGCACAAACCAGGGCTCCTAGAGAAATCCTTGGCATCCTTCCTCAGCCTCTTGTGAACACACATTAATTTTCTTTGGTGCTATCAGTCCCTATATGCTATTTTTTTACTTAGTTTTCCTCTCAGAAAGGGGTGTCACTATTCCATGAAGATCTGTTTTCTGCTCCAGGGAGAAATCTCCCAGGGTACTGCTCCTTCTCACACAACATGCAGAGTAACTCATCTGATTTTTCCGTTAAGGATAGAGGCAGAGTAGGAAAACTGTGGAAGATTATGGCAGGAAACAATGTCTAGACTTCTTCACACACCTCTGTTTTCAGTCTGTGCAGGTTGCTCCCATCTATGAGTAAATCACAGTCATCCTTCAACTTCAGTGTCTTGCTTACATATGGAGCTTCTTCATTCTTTAAATTCACTTCTCATCCATACAGGCCAAGTGGCCTATTTTTTGTGTTTAACAACCACGATTGAGAGGTGATGATTTCCCTTGATTATCTGTGGATGTGACTCATTGAATATTAGGGCACTTTGTAAGCATATCCATCATGGTGTTGACTTCCTTCTAAAACTCAGACTTGTTAGTCAGACTCAGCATTTGTAAAGACATAAGAAAACATGTTTACTAGAAATGTAACTGTTCTTATGCTCTTCTTAAGTCTTAGACATGTCTAAGAAAATATAGGCACAAGTTAATGCAATTATCAGGCTGGAAGCACCCACAGTTCTGTAAAACCCAAGTGCTGTGACTGTGGGCTGGCTGGGATAACTGGTTGCCTGGTGAACTCAGAGCTGACACTCACTTTAATGTCCAAAATACACAGGACAAGGGTCCAAGGGAGTCACTGTCTCCTTTTTCCCTTCTCTGTAAGATAAAACTACAGATTTGGAATTGCCCATACAGAAGAGGCATTGATATAGATGAATAAGGACTGTCCATGCTCTCCCTCACCTCATCTATACCTTATGATTACATGGTTAAATACTCAATTATTCAGAAGTTGATATTGAATGCACCACTTACATTCCTGGGTGACCTTTTTATATATGCACCATGCTTTAGTCTTTAACTGTAAAATCATATACTGCTGCAATTCTACAGTACAGTTACTCAGTCTTCTACCAGTCTTGAGCTTCTATTAGAGTTCTTAACATGTCTTTATTCATAGGGCCTTTTGGCTTTATGAATCCCTGATCTTTTAGCCTGTTACATTTTTGCAAATGACAATTTTGGAAACAAAAATGCCTGGAGATATGTATCATCTACCCATATTGCCCAGGGATTTTCAAACACATCCAAAACTCGATTCTTGAACACCAGGAGAATTGTTTTTACAGGTAATTTTTAAAGGTAATTTTTGAGAATCACAGAACAGCCTGGGCTGGAAGGGACATCAGAAGACTGTCTGATACAGCCTTTCATGAGAAAGGGACCCCAGGTGGGACTCTCTAGCATCCTGTTCATTTGCAGCTTGAAAACTTCCAGTGGTGGGTGTTCTACCACATGGGGAGGCTGTTCCCATAATTGATTGAGGGAAATCTTTCACTATGAAAGATTTCTTTCTTTCTCATACAGAAACCTGCTCCAACAACTGGCATTCTTTGCCCCTTCTCTTTGTGGCTCCTTGAGAAAGGAGACCCTCTGCCCTCTTTGTAGCATGCTTCAAAAACTAAAATTCTGTGGTGAAGTTCTTCCCTGAACATTCTCTTTTCCAGGGAGAAAAGACCTAACTCCTTCAGCCTTTACTCAGATTTTCCAGCCCTTTGATCACCAAATGTATCACTTCAGAATCACAGTCACCATTCAATTGAAACACAGGCTGTTTTGAGTCAAGTCTTGCTTGCTGTTGTTGCATAACGAGAGTAACATATACTTGTTTTGTGTAAAGCTGGACTTCTGTATTATCCATTGTCCTTCTGGTAACAGTTTTCTAAACACAGTTGTTAGGAGATGAAATATTTCAGATTACAGGTTAAGATACAAGGTGTATGACTGATTGTTGCTTGTTGTGGGACCAACAGATTTTGCCAGAACATGAACTGTAATTAATATTACAAATTGCCCAATAAAACAGTCATGTAATAGAGCTCAAGGAGAGAAAAGTAGGAAATGACAACATGTGTAAATTGAAATACACACACAAAGAGTTAGTGCTTTGTTTTTATATAAATATTTCAGTCCCATTTTATAGATAATAAAAGCCATAAACTTTGCTTGCAGTGTCATGACTTTCTTTTGTGTGCAATTCTTCCCTTTGAAATCAACAACCATACACTCAAATTGCACATGAGCTTCTACTTCATAAAAAGTGATTCCTCATTTGTACTTTCCCATGAGGTAACAAATGCAGATTGCAGCTGAACTTCATCTCCTGTTTCCAGATTTAAAGTAGGCACAATCCTTCAACTTTGGTGGAAGATACCAGGAATTTGTCTGAGAGTGTTTTGGGACTGGAACTTCATGGAGGCCACAGTTATCATGATATTAAATTGTGAATAATAGACTTTCCCTCTAGATTTTGCAAGTTACTGATTAATATAGTACCTAATTCATTCTCACTGAGTTTTTATAAATTAAGGTCAGAAAAGATCACTTGTTGAATAGCCTGCAAATTGTGAAAGTTGGGTAAGCATTTTAGCATGTCAGATTCTCTAGACTGTATAATTTTCTATGGCTTAATACATTGTTATGTTTTGTATATGACCATTTCAGTCATTTGTTTCAAGGCTGATCAATATTGAAATATATAATTCACTTATATATTACATTATATTATGCATTTTTCATGTTGATTATATAAATTCTGCAATTTTTTCTGAGAACTATATTCTGCATTTTCAACTACAGAATTCAAATTATTGGCTGAGTCCTACAGTTTCTTGCCAATTACTTTAACTTCATTTGACTCTAAAAATATCAATATAGAAATGAAAGGGATTTAGGAACAAAGTTAGCTATACTTTTCAGCCTCATGGGACAGTGAAACATTTCTCCAAGTCATGGAAAATAATCTAAGGAGACTTCTATGTCAGCTCTCCAGCTAACCATTTCAATATTCTGGATGAACTTGCCAACTGGATAGTCCTCCAGAAAATACTACCACCAACTCCTCAGAAGGTTTCAGCCCCCTCAGGTTTGTTTTACCAAATAACAATCCTGTCTCCAGTTTCCACCTGAGTCCTTGAGCCAAACACCCATCCTGAGGTCGAGTAATAACCCCTCAAGTCCTCTTCAAAATTTGAATCTTCTCATTTACTGATGATCATGGGTTTAGACATGACTGATGTAAGTAAGTAGATGAAGAGACAGTCTTTGGATGGAATTTTGGATGGAATTTTTCAATATTCTATTAAATTTTTTTGATATTCAGGATGGGAACAAGAAAGTAAAGATCATTTAGAAATGGTCCCCTTTCCAAAATGCAATGATCTTCTGTTCACCCTTCACATCTGATTCCTTTTTAGAAGCCCAGAAAAGTCAGGCCCTGCTCCTTTATTAGGTTGCTGTAAGCACAGCTTAATTCTCTGCTGAACTTTTGTCTGGCTGAGAAGCAAGCCCTCTTTATTATTTTTATTCTCTCTCAGCAAATTCTTTCTCTTCAAGGTATACTCCTTTCTTTATTAATATCTATTTTCTTTGTCCATATCTTGATAAAGTCTTATTGTTGTAAGGCCTCTTCTGAGGGGAAAAAGAATTTTTTTCCTGATTTATGATAACTCCTGACAATTCAGGTACTTTGTTTAATTTTTTTTCCTGTTGTAGGAGTACTGTTTCACCATGGCAGGCAGTATCACTGAATGGGGCTGTTATGGGGCTTGGGACTGAAGGAGAACTTGGGGAGCAGGGGAAAGAATAAATGTAAAACAAATATTACTGCAAATCAGGTGGCAGCAGCAGACTACTCTAGGGACCAGGACTGCAGTAATCTGGGAGCTGCTTTGCCTGGTTCTATATTCAAGCTCATGATAGGAATTTCCTAGTCTGGTGTGAATTCTCACAGCCCCTCTTAAAAGAATATTTATAAAATTAGGTGCTTCTTAGTTGTAGAGTAACTCCTTATAGAGTTTCTAGGGCAGAAATTTCACTGTAAATAGGAGGGAAACGACTAGCATTGCTATTTGTTCAGCTTTTAATGGGTTTCAATAAATTCAAATAACCTATTTAGGTAAAAAAGGAACACTTCCTTTTATCTGCATTGAAAATACACTTTCCTAGATGCTGCAGTTAGTAAAGGGCTTGTAGGTGCACATCTGCCACTGAACAAATAGGATCAAGGTGTAAAATTTTATCTGCATTAGTAACAAAATTCTTCATCCTCTGTTTCAGCTGCTGAGTCTATTCAGCAGTCTATCATTCTAGTCAGAACGATAATGTCAAGAATTAGAATTCTTTACTCCAAAGGTTTTGGAAGAAAGCCCAGGTTAAAAGATTAGAGCTTTGTACAAGCATTGGTCACACAATTTCTCCCTGAAATTAGATTCTCTCCGTTAATATATCTCCTTATCTCCTGCCCTTCTTATACTAACAAGAAACCACTTCAGTGGTTTCTGATATCCTAAAGAGCACTCCAGTGACTGTGTTGTGGCCTGTCCACTGCAAGCTAGGAAATTTTCTCCTGGTTCTCAATGGAAGTTTAGTCCAAATGAAGATATTTTCAGAAATTTTGAATTTAAAGAAAAACTATCAGAGTGTTTCTGCCAAATACTACCAAGCAAATGAAGCAATCCAGAAAATTAAAATAAGCCATATTTTAAGAGAAATATGACAGCATTTTTCGGGGGGTTTAATAGAGGAATGATGGACATGTATTGAACAGGTAGAATGCATCTCTGGACATTGGAAAATGAGGAAGAAGTTCTTTAGTGTGAGGACAGCTGAGCATGGGAAAAGGCTGCCCAGAATGACTGTGGAGTGTCCTTCCCTGGAGATGTTAAAAAACTGTCTGGACACAATCCTGAGTAACATGCCCCCTTCCTGAGCAGGGAGGTTGGAGTGGTGTCTTCCAACCTTCCCTGTTCTATGATTCTTTGACTCAGGTCTACATCCATGTCTGCTACTTTCCTTGGGGCATTTCCACCACATTACATCTTGAATTTCTTCCTCTTACACAGAGTAAATGACACAAATAGCAAATACAAACATCAAGCTAACAAAAAGTACCCACCCTTTTTTCCAAGGAGTAAAACAAAGGCTACGTATTAGTTTCAGGAAACAACTGCCTGGGAAAGACCTTTTTTTCTACCTTATACAACTCTGAACCTCTTATGGCTGTGCAGCATGACGTCAAGATCCTCTGAGTGGCTTTGATCTACGAATTCTAATCCTACCAGCAAACAGATCTCATTTCTTTCTCTTCTCTTGTTAAAGACAAATCTGCTGATGCCAAAATGACTGTGATAGCCAAGGGGTAGACACAGAGAGATCCTGTCTAAATTATTAGTCTTTTCTTTACCATTAGAATATTTCAAAAATGCCGGAAAACACTGGAAGCAAATAGAGTTAGTGACATCATCTTAGTCTGGTCTGAGACAGTCTTTCTTACCAGGTATTTGTTATATATTATAGTTAATGTCCACTTCAAGCCATCTTATAAGGATAAATATTTTGAAAGAAAGTGAAGAACACAATTAAAATAAAGAGACCAGGCAAAAATATAAAGTTAGATATTTTTTATTTATGAACAGAAAATAAAAATCCTCTGAATAGTTCAAATGCTGAAGTTCAGCAGGGAGAAATTTCCATGAGTTCACATTTAGTTGATATTTGCATGCTTTACTAGGTCTAATTTGTATAAATGAAAATTGCTCTTTAAATAGCAGCAGTAATGTTAAAAGAGGACAAATTTCAACATAACAGCATGTTGGTGTAGAGCTGTCCATTTACTCTGTCAAGATGAGAAATATTATCTCTCTCTAAGTGGACCAAGTGGCAGACACGGCATCGAAGAGGCTGAGCAGTAACAGGGGTAGGAAATTTCCACAGAACTGGCAGGTCAGATTTAATCACAAGACCTCAAAAAGTGAGTGTTGCTGGACAGAAAGCATGGATTGTGAAGCTGGAAATAAAATAATTCCACATACAGTCTTCTAGTGAAACCCCTGTTGATTCATTAGTAAGGATTAAATCAAATACTCTCTTGTGGGTTTTCCTGACTGTTCTCCAAGGGCCCCAAAACACAGCTCTGCAAGGAAATGCCCCAGTTACAGCATTTGGTAGCTCACAAGTTGAGTTTGTTTTATGTATTTTGTTAATTAATTTGAACAATTTTCTAGAAAATGGGGGCTTTTGATATGTTTTAAGTTTCAAATTTATCCTTTAGAACAGGTTTTCTATGTAGCATCACAGAATCATAGAATATCCTGATTTGGAAGCAACCTACAAATATCATCAAGTTCAGCTTTTGGCCCTGCACAGGACAACCCTGAAGTTTGGTGCAACTTTCTTTATTACAAGAGCGAATATGGACAAAATGGTTGCATGTGCTGTATGGCGCTGATGTCTCCCTGGGTACTCCTGTCACACAAGGCATACAGGTGACTTTCAGCCTGCTGCTCCTCCTTAGGGCAGCACTGAGCCATGGTGGCCTCTCTCCTTTTGGCACCTGAGGCAGCTCAGCTGTCCACGTTTAGCACTGCAATGCTCTGGGCAGATCTGCACCAAGGCAGCATTTTATTTGTTACACACAGGCTCCAAAACAGCTGGAGGTGGAGCCCTGTTTTTTACCTTGAATGCATCTGTGAAACATGTTAAATACACAGTAAGTTTCCTAACAACAAAGAATTTACCTGGCTGCAAACGTGGCCCCATCTGTCTCCTAAAACTGAGTCACACGACACAGAGTTCTCTTTTAGTAGATTTGTATCTTACATATAATTATGCAGTGCAGCTCTGGAGAGAGACAGAAAGAGAACAGATCTTTTGTGTTTGTACAACATTGAACACAGCAGGGCCTTGGGTTTGTGAGTGCATGACTTGTGATGAATAGTGAAATACCTATGAGTGAAAATCAGACTATATATGAATCCTGGGCCTATTGAAACCAATGGTTATTTTGGGACAGGCATCAGTTACATAATGGCTTCTGCACCTCTTCTCACATTTCAAACAAAATGCAATATTTCAGCTCAATTTAAGAAGTGGTGGGAAAAGAACTCAATAAATTGCTGATTTGAAGCTTTCTTTATCTGGTTCTTTGTTAAAACCGGTTAAGTGGAAACTTTAAAATTTAGGGTGGTATAAACAATGATGAAAACATTACTAGTGAGGTTTTCTGTTTAGGATTAGGAACAAAAATTCAAAACCCTTGGTGTTTGCCCTCATGTCTCAAAAGGCTTAGCATTTGTGATGATTTGTGCTGATTTTTGTTTAAAAAGGAAAACAGAAAATGGAGTAGGTATCCTTTAGTCATACCTAGGTATCATCTGTATCTAGCTAAGTTGTTGAAGCAAAAACTCTGCAGTGGGTGTGATTCACTTGCACAGTGAAGTGGCCTGTTCCAAACCTTTGCATCTTGCCACGTAGCTTATAGGGACAGACTGGGTGGAACTCAGCAATAAGGAAAAATATTATAGCATATTAATTTACTAAAAAATGTACAAGAGTCCTGATCCTTGTTTACTGGTGGAAGGTCCAACTTTTTATAACTGTACCTCTTAATCTCCCAGTCTCAATTTAAGAGTTCATTATTGCTGTGAGGAAAGCCACAATACTGAATTGGGATGGGTTAAGGCTAACATGTGACCTACACATTGCAAAATCAATGACCCTTTTTAACCTACAACATGGCTTGTCATTGCCAACACATATTTCACCTCAATACTTGTCTTAACCTTGCTCTGCCGTGGTTGCACAAACATGCTGCAGCTTTCTCTCACATCAGATTTCTGTTGCTGCTTGTTCACAGGTAAGACCTCAAAGTTGTGCTCTGCTGTTATGTTTTTGAAGCAGCTGAAAAACAGAGTGCACACTTGGACCTGGTTTGGAACCTGGCTTGCTCTAGAGAAACATTTTTTGGTGTTATTTCTTGTTGTATCTAGACTACAGTTTTTATTAAGCTGTGTTTGTAGCAGGGACAGCAGGACTCCAAATAGCTTTTTAAAACTGTGTTAAACTAGAAGACACTTGGACTTGTAAGTGAAGACAGGCTGATCCCTTGTGCAGTGCGTGGAGCATCAGGGACCAGTGAGCTGTCCTGTCCAGCTGGATCACCAGACTGCAGAAGGAAGATCATGCTCTGATTCTGTTGGGAAAAGATTCTAATACTGAAGTCAATATTCAAGGTGAATTGTGAGAAACATTTCAGAAGACATGAATTAAAATCTGCAGCTGAACCCTAGAGTATGGTGAGGTTGGGGAAAGCTGTTGTATGCAGCAGCAAGGCTTTTATAAGGAAAAATCCTTCCCTTTTTAATGAATAACATGTTCTCAGGCAGCACCCTAGTTACTTACTTAAAGATTAAATTCTATTGACTTGCTGCTTATTTGTGGTTTTGATTTGATCACAGATGTTTTATATTGAGTGCTCTCATAAATTGAACTGAACTAAGTAAGAATTGGGGAATTTTGGACTAATTGGAAAAGAAGTAATCTTTAAAAATTACCAGAAAAGAAAGAATAAACAGTATATGGTAGGCTGTATTGCTAAGAATTTGAAAAGGCAGTTCACAGCCAGTGAACAGTTTTTTTAAGAGATTGGTAAATTCAGGAAGACAATCCAGACCATGACAGTCTTAGTCCATATTTCTAAATTGTTTTCCTAAACAAAGGAATTCAAAATCCTTTAATCATCAAAGCTTTAAAAAGCAAATAATAGTCCACAAATGGATAAATAATCTCTTTGGGGTCTCTAACACGCAATCTTGGAGTACACAGACTCCCAAGATCAGTGCTGCTGAAATTATTAGACTTCCTCATAGACACTCGAAGAGTTTGTCTGGGGATGATGAAAAGCACAAGTTTGCTTTTCAAAGAGTCAGTGATGAAATTATAATAAAAATTCATGCATGAGCATCAGAAGGAAATATCTCTGTTACTGTTATTATGTCTAGACATAATCTAGACGCAGTCCTGGGCAATTGGTTGTAATTGGTAATGCTTGAGTCTGGGGTGTAGACAAGATGATCTCCAGAGGTCCCTTCCAACATCAACCACTCTGTGATTCTCAAAAATTATCATACATATTAAAAGAGAATTATAAATTTGAAAGTTCAAGTAGTTTTAATGGCTGTGGTGAAGTTACAGTGAAAAGAGCAGGAATCAAAACAAATAAAATATTGTCTTTCTGTTTTTGCTTGATCAATGACTGTGTTGTGTCTGTATTTATGTCAGCATAACCCTACTGAAATCAGCTTTTTCTGGCATTCTGGGGGATTCTACATCCAGCTGTTTCTTTGTCTGGCAGTTTGTTACAAAAACAAGGTGATGTGATGTGATGTGAAAGTAGGTTCGTCCTTCATACAATGTTGATGTTTTCGAGAGGAAAAGGCAGAGTTATTCTATCATCAACCATTTTTCCTTATTCAAAAAAAAGTTACTGGTAGAAGAAAATCCACATTTAGTCAACAAAAAACTTGCATAGTTGTCCGTCAGGAAGGCATGTGACTTCTACATGGGTTCATGAGTTCTGGGTGAAAAAACATGCCAGATCTTCTAACTCTAGGTCCCATTTCTGTACTGGCATGTACTTTAAGCTGGAATCACCTTCTGCCTATATCAGTAAAAAAGGTTGCATGACACAGTTACAAGACATGGGAATTCTGCTAAATGACAGGGAGGTGCAGTAACCTTCAGGTCTTAGGTAAAACCCTCAGGTCAAACATCACTGTTGTGACTGCCATGCTGTTGACCTGTTCCACTTAGCCCACTATGAGATGACAGTCTGGAAGACAGCAGACTGCAAGGAGCACTCACGATAGGCATTATGGACAAAACTGTGTCAGGTTTGGCTCCTCCACCCTACACAATCCTCCAATGCTATCCCAGCAGACTTTGTACCCTCAGGCAATTTCTCAAGGCATGCAACACACCCAGGTCATGTCATGAAACTATGCCCCCGATGGGTTGCAACACAGCACTTGTATAATTTCAGACTTGTTGAACTCATCAGAAGGTGCAATGCTCAGGACAGGTACAAATCTAAGCACGGTGTGGTGTGAGCATGAACAAACTGTTCCATTTCAACTCTGCTTTATCTTGCAGTATGTAGCTGGCTCTGCTTGATTATGCCGCCATGGGGCCTTTGGCCTCCAAGCTTCTTGGTCCTGGTGGAAACAAGAAATATTTCTGCTGGGGTAGGGGGAGGGATCAACCTTGTTAAATGATGGATAGAATACTCTGAATTGGAAGGGACCTCAAAGGATCATCTAGTCCAACTCCTAGCCCTGCACAGAATCACCCCAAAAGTCACACCATGTGCTTTTTGTTCTTGAGCTCTGTCAGGCTTGGTGCTGTGACCCTTCCCTGGGGAGCTTGTTCCAGTGCCCAACCACCCTCTGGAAGAAGAGCCTTATCCTGATATCCAACCTAAACCTCCCCGATACAATTTCAAGCCGTTCCTTTGGATTCTGTCACTGCCACAGTGCAGAGAAGTTGTAGCTGCAATGAAGTTTCTCCTCAGTCCTCTCTTCTCCAGGCTGAATGAACTAAGTGACCTCAGCTGCTCCTAAGCACTAGACAATGGAGTAGTTTTATCACCTGAAAACTTAATATGTAACAAGCAAGACATTCCTGGGTGAAACTTCGATGCCTTTGATATGCATCAGGCCAAATTTGATGATCTAATAGTTCCTTCTGACCTTAATTTGGGTGAGATATGCTGCGTAGGCAGGTGTCTCACCAGGGGGCACTGGGTGGCCAATTACAGCCCACAGAAGAGAGGCATGAATTGTTTCCTTTAGCAATTTTTTGGCATGACACATTACCATCTTCTCAGGTAATAAGTGACAGGGAAAGCCTTTTCTTGCCTAAGAAAAGAAATGACCCAATTTACGAGAAAAAAAAATACTAAGAGAGCGCTGTGTTAAATAAGGTAACAGGAACATAAGATCAAGTTAAATACTCCTGTAAAATCTACTGGCATGCAGCAATGATTGTAATGTAGGTGTTACCCTAGGTGTATCATATTGGGATGTGTTGCAAAAGAAACAGGGAAACTGTGATCACAGCAAACAGGAGATTGTTCCACTTACAGCATGCAAATGAAAACGTCTCTTCTAAAATCAAATAAACCTGAGTTAATTGTCAGGATGTCATCAGTTGTTCCTGATGAATGGCCACTTACACCACACAGGACACAGTTTTGGCACAGAACCATTCTGGCAGGGTACCAATCCTGCCCTGCTGTGAGGCAGGCGCGTGTGACTCAGCAGGGACATCCCTCGGTGCTGAGTGACTGTGGGCTCCTCTTCTACCAAAGCCATTTGAAGTGAGACCTTTTGTGCTGTGAATGGGAGGTGGGCACATTGTCTGCACATCTCTAAAGGGCAGTCTTCCCAAAATACTCACAATGTGGTTGCTGGTGGTCATTTGAGCTCTCTTTCTCCTTTGAAAGGGCAAGTACTAATAATAAACAAGGCAAATAATTGAGCAAAAGGAGGAGTTAAATGGACAAACAGTGCAAATCTGTTCTACATACCTTAAATAACACACACTGCACTGCACCAACATACTGCTGGTCATGAAAATGCATCATGTAAGTATTTGATGCATCATGCATTGGCCAGTAATGGACAAACTCATCTAAAAATACAAAAGGACTATTTTAAGATATAGAATTGCAGTTTAAAAAGAATTCAGTTCCAATCTATGCATCAATTAGTGCAGTGTGGTTATTACAGGGCTTGCCTAGATGGTAAAGAAGAAGGATTTTATCATTGAAGAATTTAAGCTAATTGACTAAGATCTAAAAGAGCAGCCAAAATATAAATTAGTTGGTCTCTTTGACAGCCTATCTCTTTTAAGACTGTGGGCTCTATGGAGAAATCAAACCACTGTGAATTGAATCAGAACCATTATGATTTATATATTTATCCCTCTTCAAAGTATAGCATTTTTATGATGCCATCATAATTTAATAATGTAAAGCTTAATGATTTAAAGTGAACTTCACAACACAATGCCAAAATAGACAGATAAATTTATATTCAAAAATAGTACCTATTACATTTATCAGAACCTGCACAATTTAGAAAACCCCTGCTAGATGATGTTATCTTTGACACTCGGATTTACATTATTCAAACAGCTTTTCTTTTCCTTAAAAATATCCAGAAAGTTAAAAATGCTTGGCAAAATTTGAATCAATTTCAGTAAGTGATTGGCACTCTTCCTTCCTAAAACTCAGTGTTGCACCACTGCTACTTAAATTACAATGAGGGTGTTCCAGAGGTTAATGCTTATAATAGCTTAATGCCAAGGTGATGGAGAGGCTTGAAAGCAACAACACCTGGGAAAGAGACTCACCTTTCTGTAAATAATCACTCAGAGCCATCTTACATTTCTACATATCACCAGGTACAAGGAAGAGACGTCAGGAGAAGGATTAGCCCAGAAATGGGATATCCTGCTCACAGTGCTGGGGAGACGCTGCATTCCAGTAAATTCTCCATGGATCTGGGAAAATACAGCAGCAAGAGCACATGGTGTACTTTATCTAAAGCTTTCCCTTCATAAGCCAGGTAACTTCAGAGCAGAAATGGGGTGGTCTCTGCTGACCATCTGCTGCCTTATGGAAGAGAGTGCATTGGTCAGGTCATTCAGAATCTACTCCAAGGGAACAGGAAGAGATGGAATGACCGTAAAGCATTTAGATTAGGTAGCTTCTTTTTCAGAACAGCATTACCAAAGGTCTAGCAAGATTTGGTGGTGACACTCTGAGACCCTCTGGGAACCATAACACTGGTGCTAGTGAGTGGTGGTTGGTGAGATCTCCTCTCAGTGGAGCACACAGGATGGGATAGCAGACACATGGACACCCAGCCATACACCTGATCCAAACAAGGGATAAAACATGGGTCTAGCAGCAATGCTTTAGGAATAGGCTTGATTTTCCTTTGGTCTGGAAGGCTGATCTTAAGGAGGTCTTCCTCAAAAATACAAAAAAAGAAAAATTCAAAAGCTGAGATTGGGCTAGAGTCTGGCAAAAAGCAGCAGATTTTTATATCTGTAAGCATTGGAAGCCATATCAAATGAAATTCAGCAGCTTCTCAGAGAGAACAGAGCTATCTGGCCGGCTGAGCCAGACGTTTTCTCCTATGTGCTGCTAAAAAATGCTCTTTTAGTCCCTTGTCCATATGGGTGTACCACAACATCTGTTCTCCTCAGGTGGGCGATAGTTGAGATGAGGTTAACTCCTTTAACTTTTTAACAGCTGAAATAGTAGAAGCTGATAGCAGTTGATGATACAGGTTTCCCCATGCTCCCATTGACTTTTTCTGGAAAAACAGAAGTGGAGGTAAGATATGCAGAACAGATCACACAAAACCTATACCCAATCCCAGTTAGTGTGACAGGAACCTAATTCTAAACTGCAACTGCCTATGCTTCTTCCTTAAAATGCACATTTCTGGCTCTAGATTATGACAGAAATTTGAGCTCCGGACTTTCAAATAAAGAAATGCTCACCCTCTGGAAAAGGTGGAATGAAGAAGATTTCTGAACAAATCAGCTATCTCTACGCAGTCTCCTCTGTGTGCATGGGAAAACTGTCTGCCTCTGTGCCCAGGCAAGCTCCCTGCAGACCCTGCTGCTCTCTCTGGATCTCCCAGGCCATGTGGCCACCTCCAGCTCTCCCAGTGCCTCCCCTGAGTCTGGGATAATTTCCCATCCCACCAGGATGTCAGAGCCAAGTAGGGCCAGTTGGCACCTTTGTCCTTGTTGTCTGTGACACCCAGCATTGTTCACACCAGGCACCCAACCCAAGCAGCCACATGGCCCAGCACAGTGCCATGTCCAGCTGTGCTCCCTTGGGCCTAGCAGGACAACCCAACTCAGCTGCATTGCTTTGTACCCAGTGTGGGCCTTGGCCTCGTTTCCTTTTTAATATTCTATAACCAGGTCCAGAGTGATAAGGTCTCCCCTGAGCCTCCTTTTTCTCCAAGCTAAACA
The DNA here is from genome assembly GCA_013186435.1 of Turdus rufiventris. Taxonomy (NCBI): domain Eukaryota; kingdom Metazoa; phylum Chordata; class Aves; order Passeriformes; family Turdidae; genus Turdus; species Turdus rufiventris. Next base: position 339,939 of record PYHW01009582.1, read on the forward strand.
CCCCCAGCTCCCTCAGTTTCTCCTCATCAGTCTTGTGCTCCAGACCCTTCCCCAGCTTTGATGCCCTTCTCAGGACTCACTCCAGCACCTGAACCTTCCTGAACTGAGGGGTCCAGAACAGCTCACAGAACTCGAAGTGTGGTCTCACCAGTGCTGAATATGGGGGCAGAGTCATTGCCCTGCTCCTCCTCACCACAAAATTCCTGATCCAAACCAGGTGCCATTGACCTTCTTGGCCACCTGGGCACACACTGGCTCATGTTCAGCTGCTGTCAAACAGAACCCCCAGATCCTTTTCCACCAGGCAGCTTTCCAGCCGCTTTGCCCTCTGCCTGGGGCTGCTGTGAGCCCAGGGCAGAACCCAGCGTTTGGCCTTGTTGAATTTCTTACCATTGGTCTTGGCCCATTGATCCAGCCTATCCAGATTCCTTTGCAGATAATGGCTGGAGAGATGGTGACTGGAATCATCAATGGTGGTGAGCCTCTCTCCACTGCCCTGCCAGAAATGCTCATGTGAGAGGATGAAATGACATTATTATCAAGGAAGACTGCTGTGTGTGTACCCTCAGGCACAGCTGCATCACCAAGAAGCCTGGAGGAGCTACACTGCTGGGAGACCTAAGTCATGCCAGGCATTGTCTTTTGGGTATCCCTGCGCCCCTCAAGCAACCTGCAGATGGCACATTCCTCATAGCCCTGGAGATCCTGCCCACACTGCCAGTGCAGGACTGGCTCTGCAGCTTGCCCAAACCTGTCAGCTGCACTAGGCTGCTGCAAAACCCAGCAGCACTCCCCTGCCAAGGAGTGTGATCTACCCACCTTGAAAGACCTTCCCTCCTTATCAGTACTTTGCTGGCTCAGCCGGTCACTGACTCTTGCCCAGTCCAGCTGTGACGTTTTTCTGTGCATTCATGGTTATCAGAATAGAGTCAGCAAAGCTCCAGCTCCAGATCTTTGTACAATTGATTGTTATAAACTGCTGTCACTGCCTTTGTTAACCTAGACATTAATAAATCAAGTTGTGCTGACCACAATAAAGGGGAGTTGATTTAACTTATTTTTGTTGGTAAGTCATAGATGATCTGGTCACCTGATAAAGGTTCATTTGTTCGTATTTTGTAACGTGTTTTTGTATCATAACCATTATACAAACCTCCACTGTTTTCAGCTGTGAGGTTTTCCTAACTAATCAAACACCAAAATTATTCTCTTAGCACTGTTCAACTCCTACAGTGACCACTTTTACAAGAGCCAAACTTCCAGCGCACACATCTTTTTCCACCAAGTCCTCTGTGCTGCCTTTCAAATTGAGGACTCATCACCTTCTCTGTGATTCAACTTAGACCACACATCACTTCCTCTGTTCTTGTAAGGAAATACTGACACAAAATTGGCCTTAAACAAAGGTATAGAAATACAGTAAAAGTTTATCAATGCATATTTGACACTGCTACCTTTTAATCTCTTTATTTCAACATGGTCTAACAGGTGTCCCTGTCCAAGTGAAGGGGGGTTGATGATTTTTGAAGTCCCTTCCAACCCAAACCATTCTAGGATTTTATAATTCTTTTTGCTGCTTAAGTTCTAGCCCTCTCAGTGGCCTTTTTCTATATAGTAAATAATAAAGAAGAGTGTTCATTGTTATGGTGCTACACTGACCTGAGACGATGTACCGCCTGTAAAACCCTTGCCAAACAGCCTGGTTCCCCTTGAGACACTGCTTTGTGTCCTCGCTGGCAGCTCTGGGGCAGGGAGCAGCAGCAGGAGCAGAGTGAGATGGGTGACACGTGGGGACCACACGGATATATGGGCTGCATGCTGCCGTCCCACGCAGGAACAGCTGAAGCATTCCCGAAACACGAACAGCTTGGAATGGTTATGGGCAGGACAGTAGCTGGAAACGGAGTGGGAGATGCCGTCAGCAGCGCTGTTCTGCCACCTGGTGCTGGAGCACCGTCCCGACTGCTCCGCAGCAGCCCTCCTGCTTCCCTCCATCCCTCCATCCCTCCCTCCATCCCTCCATCCATCCCTCCCGGCCCCGGCGGGACTGTCCCCATCGCCTCTCCCGGCAGCACAGCCGGCGATCCGGGACACGCGCTCCCCATGGAACTGTGAAACCTTTCTGTAACCCTGGATGGGTTTTATTACTAATAAATATAGTTCCCCTTTGCACAGGGCACTCCTGGTGATTAAATTGTGTCCTAGAATGTGATAACTACTGGGTGCAAAGATACAGCTGCTACTTACCCATAATTTATAGGCACACGGTGTGATAACTTAGGTTGTCCTGGACTGTGATGATCTTTGTGGGTCCCTTCGAACTGAGAAATTCCAACTATATTCCCTTATTCTATTTCCATTTTTAATGTCCAAGTCTAAAAAGTACCAAATATGTGCATTTATGATCTAATTAGGTGTGTTCTTAACTCCTTCCTCACCTAACGCTTCCCTTTTGTATTTTAACATGGTGCAGGTGTTCCTGTAGTTGTAAAATGCTGCATGGCTTAGTCTGAAGCATGCATTAAAGATTTGAGTTTTAACTGCTTGGAAATGCATTGTCCATGAAGATTATCAAAAATACACAGCAGAAGGGACTGTTTTCCACCTCCAAATAAATGCTGTTGGGAAATGTAGAAAGACTCTGTTTTTTACCTTATGCTTTAACTTACTTGGCTGCAGCTTCTTCCCCACAGCTTCCTAATCCTGGAATCACTACCCCTGCCTTGTGGGGTACCTGGGTACAATGGGCACTTGTAGAGTCTCTGCACTAAGAATGATATTGAGAACATTGAGAAGATCAGCAGCAAGCCAGCGCTGCCTCCCTGCAGTTCAGTGGGCATATGAAGGACCTTCAGAGGCAACACATGGAGCAAGCCCCTGTGTTCTGTATACAAGTCATGCACAGGTTGCAGGCTGCATATAGGCAACGGGATCCAGGAAACAAAAGTTAAATATGCCAGCCCAGAAATCTGGCCTGCCTGCAGAGCATGAGAATCCCGGCAGACATTTATCAATATTTATTTGGCCATAATATTCACAGCTGGCTACCCTGAGAAGATTCCCCTTCCCATTTCAATGCCTGCAAGCTCTATAGAGTAAAGCAAATCAACAGACAAACACTGAGGCCTGACTGACATGTTAAGCAACTCTCAGGTAGTCAGATCCTCTGACAATGCAGCCTGAATGATGTTGATAAGCCTTGTCTTCAGGGGCTGCTATACACAGGTGACTCCCTTGCTCATGCAGGACAGACCTGCTGGCAATCACACAGACCACGCAATTTGGAATGTCAAGCAATTCTGGGTATCACAGAAGCCTCTTTTGGTGTCAGGGGTAAATTGCACTTCAAATTTCTTTCTCTGCAGGAAATCAGAAGTGACTGATTTAACTCAGAGGTGGGCACAGGCTGACTGCTCATAGAACAAGCTGGCTGGTGTGGTCCAACAGCCCCACTGCTCCCAGTTCCACAGGCAGTAAACTCAGCTGCTAACTAACCTACAGAGTCGGAAAAGGGAACAGCTAAGCCTGGCTTGTATACTGAGCTTCTCTCAGGTTGGTTCATAGAGAGCTAATGAACCATGATCTGTAGAATTTCATAAAGATATTTATTAATTTATGAAGCTCTTCACATAAGGATGCAACTGCTGTTACAGTTCCAGGACTGAACATTTCAGAAATAAAGTTCAGAATTATTCTAGAGTGAGTCTTATTCCACAGAACTGATGTGCTTCCTGCAGGTGTCAAGCAAGAAGGCAACAAAACAAAACAAAGTTTCTTCTGCTGTCTCTGTTTTAACAGAGAAACACAACAGTGCTGTAGATACTTAGAACATGTGCAATACAGCTTTTTTGCTTGAATTTTTCAAGGAAAAAATGAGGTCTGTTCTTAAATGAGGGAAATAAACTGGCACAAGGTGATAGAAAAAGCTCCAAGTACTCAACATTTTCTGGCTTTGGTTTTCATAGACAGGCCTGCTCCCACACCTCTGCATGTGCTCTGGAGAGGCACAACCATCAGGAGGCAACAATCTTAGTGCCACCCTGAAAACTGGATGCATTCAAGTCCATAGGGTGGTGATGGGACCAGCACAGAGCTGTAGAAGTGGTTGGCCCACACAATTATGAAAATATCACACATGTTTATCATGAGAGGGATCTGATCACTGGAAAAAGAACTCAACTCTGAGTAAAAAAAAAGACCCAAGGAACAGAGGCTAGGTTTGCTTCCACTGCAGTCCCCAGAGGGATGAAGGTACAGTTCCCCTTAGAATTTATTCATAATACTTGCAGGACACAGGAATAACCAACACAGATTTGTCCATGGCGAATTAGACCTGACCCCTTGATAATTTTGCATCTCAGTGGTGACAGCAATACTGATGAGGTGAGGCAGGTGATGCAGCACATCTGGGTCTCAGACAATGTCTCCCACAACAGCTTTCCTTAGAAGCTGAGGTGTGTGGGCTGGAAGAAGTCAACAACTTAACATCCCGCTGGGGCCAGCAGGTAACAGAGAAAATATTCCAGGGGGACAATACCAAGGACACAGCATTCAACCTTCTCCTGTTAGTGACAGATAATATAAATGACTGGTCACACAATACAGCTTGGAGTCTCAGGCTGGATATTAGGAAAAACTTAAGTGGAACAGATTACTCAAAGAGGCTGTATGATCAATATCCTTTCCAGTTTCTTAAGACTTGATTAAAAAACAGAGCATAGCTGACCTGGTCTAGTATTGCCCATGAAAGGCTTTACATCACACTTAAGATGAGCCTTTAGAGTCCTTCCACCAACACATCTCTGAATTGGTCTATCAGGCTTCATTCTTGTCAGTAAAAACATTGATATTTCAAATAAACTGCCTTTAGTATGCCAAACAGTCCAATGATTGTTACGGGTCCCTATCAAACAGGGATATTTTATGATTCTTTCCCTGCTTAGCTTCATTCCCAAGTCTTTCTGGGAAGCTTTGTACTTCCAGAACAAGCATCTGTTGTATATATGAGAACTTGTGACACTTGTTCTCAGCCCAGCCAGTTAAATGCATAATTCTGCTCCCAGGCCCAGCAAAGACACCTTTTTCTCCCCTGTATATTTTCATCACAGAGATAGACATGGCAAAATTTACTGTACAGAACAGTTTTTTCATCAGCAAATCCTTTCTTGTGCCACAACCACAGAACAGTATCTGCAGTAACATATTGAGGTCTCTGCTTAGAATTGTACCTCCAAAAAAAAAAAAAAAAAAAATCAGTTCCAGGTCAAAGGATTCTACATCTTTGGTATTTTGCTTCAGGGAAATATACATGCAATTTAGAGTTTAAGGCTGCTACCACCCCCAATCTGAGGAATTCTAATTATTAAGAGCAAAAACATTTGGTAGAGGAACAGAGATTATCAGAACATCTATCCCTAATTCTATTGTGTCCAACAAAACAAACAACTTCCATCTCCAAATAGATCAGTGATGCCCTTTATTTTTCCCCTCTCCCAATTGCCAATTAAAGAATTGCATTTAGGATTTGCTGATATTCCACACAACAGCTGCTGGTAAATTTCTGGCTGACTGTACAGATCAGCTTCTTGGAAGGCCAATGTGCTGTACAAGCGTGGCAGAAATGGAACAGGCAGCCAGGATTAAATCACAGTTAAAGGGGGAGGGGAAAGGAATGCCTGCATTACAGCCTTGTGAGGAATTACTGGTGCTCCAAATCTACCCCGGCCTAATTAAGCTGCATTTTCACTGTAAAGCAGGCAAACTGCCAGTCATGGTGAAGTGAAACCAGCTCTCCATTAAATGCCAGAAGGAGCTCAAAAGCATGTTCATGTTTAAAACAGAAACCTTCAAGAATAAGGGTGCTTGAGGAGCTACGTTTGAGCAGGACTTGAACGAACACTAAAATACAGCTCTTGAGCAATATAGAAGGTGCTATGGGGTTTTTGTTAGGTGCAGAGTCTTTTGTTTGGTTGGCTTGTTTTTTTCCAATTTGCATCCTCTGCGTCTGATTTTATATTCATGTCAAGTATCACTATTTCCTTTTGAAGTCCCTACAATCTGCACAGACCATCCTGGGTTTTTTTCATTTCTCTGTTCAAGGGCAGGCCAAGTGGTTTGAGTTTAGCACAAGACACTTGCAGTCTGGGGCAAACACAAGTAATGCAGGGGCCTGAATCAGAGCAGACTCCTTTGATAAGTTTGTGGTGCATGTACACTGGATCAACAATGCACCTATGCTAAGAGACTTGGTCCAACACAGAATATATCTTAAATTTTTAGTCAGGATTTGCTAGCCAACTACAAAGACCATATTAGTTCTTAAGGAATTAGAAGCTCAGGCCCCATGCCAATAAACAAATCCAGTGGAAGCTGAAGCACGAGCAGTCACCCTCACTGCCATCCAAACACACATCTCAGAGCAGGGTTTCTAGCTAACAGTCCGCAGGAGCAGTACTACAAGGTCTTCGAGGAATCAAAAAATAGCTCATCCTACACATCACCTTTCAGGCATAGTGCACAGGCTCTGACAACTGCTTAACTCCTCCTCCCCTCCCCCTTATAAATACTTAAATGGCAGGGATTTAACTACCACAGGAACCCACTGATCAGCTTCAATAGAAGCTCTTCCAGATCAGACACGGCAACAACGGATGAATTGCTTGCTGGGCCAGTCCCTATGCAACAGCAGAGCAAGTTTAGGGGCTAGACACCGAGAAAACCTTGTTAATTTGGATCTTAAGCCAAATATCACACACACCCTTTTCCAAAGCTTCTCTTGTCCTTGCATTGTTAGCAAGCTAACATGCAAAACTGCTAATAGACACAGTAAACACAAAGAAATCATACACAAAATATCCCACTTCTTAGATTTTTTTTTTTCTTCTATGTCAACTGCTCCACTGTAGATGATGCTTTGCAGACTAGGAGACATTCTGATCACCATTTCTAAAAAATAAATCAACGTTTTTCTTTTGAAAAAGATGTTTCACCAACATTTCATTTTTGCGAGGCTTCTTTTTTTTTTTTTTTTCAGCAATTGAGCAATAGGCCACAGTATGAGAAGCAGCAAAAGCATTTTATTTGCTGTATAATTAGTGTCATTAGAAATATGATTGGTAAAAAAACAACACGAGTCCACACAGAAAGGAAAGCTTAATAAAACCCAAAGACAACTGGAAAGGTGGTGGTGGTAGTGGTGGTGGTACAGACTTAGCAGAGAAAACTTTAAGTCTTCCAAGGTTCTAGATAGCAACAACTCTTTTTGGTCATCAGAGATGGTAAGAAATCTTCCTACTACTTTGCATCAGAGTGTCCTCCTCCACCCTTGTTGGACTGCTAGCTTCAAATCAGTTAAAACATATTGCAGAGTGTGAGAAGGGAACTAAACACAACATCAGGATCTCTTTGCATGAGGTAATGCTTTCATGCAACTCTTCTGCACATGCAAAGGCATAAAACTTACTGAGCAAACACCATCTTCTCAAAAATCACTTCAAATCATAACAACACTTCACTTTGTTTAATTCCTGTATTTTCCAAAAGGTGGTAGAAGTACTGCACTTTTTAAACAATAACATGCTTATCCTCCTTCAAACAGAAAATATCTTTAATCTTTGAAACAGAATGATTTTTCTCTGACACTGAAATGACGAGACAGTCTTAATTCATGAAAGCAACAATTGTGTTTCTGAAGCAACAAGTTGCCACAATGATTATTTGTAAACATTATACCCACAACAGTAAGTACATTAAAATCCCACACTTCCACCATAAAATAAACCACAAAGATCTGACATGAAATACATAAAAAGTTTATTATGTATGTATGTACCCCATCTTCTTATCTGGAGGAGAAAATCTGAGGCAACAGTTTGGTGCAGTATAGAGAAGCAAAGCAATATACAGTAGCTGCACACAGCTTGATTGGTTTCAGACCACAACTAAATACTCTTACTATGACTGTTAGTACAGAAATGTTCTGTAATTAGAAAAAATGAGAAATATTACTCTCATGCTGTACAGTCTTATGTTTCTTGGTTAGAAAAGAACAACTGATTGAGTTTAAATCTTTCGCGCCTGAACCTTGCACACCAACTTGTTTGGCTGTTGCCTCTGGAATGTTCAGCACAAAGGTTAAGCTCCAGACATAATTTAAGTGCTTTTCATGTGCAAACTGTTACTTGCTAAAGCTTTCAAAGTACATTTAATTACAGATATGAACACCCTGTAAAGATATGAGGATATGACAGCAGACCCAGAGGCCAATACAGATTTTTTAAGAGAAATGCTATGTTCCACTGCAGTAGTTCTAGTCCCTGATTAGGTCCTTCCAAAGAGGGGGCATAATTCAATTGTAGGAGATAGACCACTCTTTAACAGAAGCATCATGGGATGTTGTTACCAGAGTGTGTTCATCCAGCCACGCCAAGCCGCTTACATGATGTAGTCTGTGAGCATCTGTATTGTAGTGCAAAGCAACAGAAAATAATTAGGAAGGTTGGGTTGGCAAGGTAACTTCAGCACATTCCAGATATGGTTTTTAGCTGCACTAAATACTAGTACTGGATTTTAAAAGTAACTACAAAAATAACAGAAGAATTCCAGCTAGTGTGGCTAGATAGAGATTAACAAAAAGGTTAAATTACTTCGGGAACATTCAAAGCCTGCTTACTTACCATTAATCTATAAAACAGTGTTGGATTTCAAGAACTACTAGCAACTTTCAAAGGTAATATGTTGAAGAAAATATACCTGGTATCTTGACTCTGGTCTCTGGATCACTCACAGTCCAAACATATACCATCATGTCCATGCCTCCAGAAGCAAAGTGTTCATTGTCTGGTGACCATGCAATACAAACAACCTTTGCATGGTGTCCATAAAAGACATTATGCTCCTATTTGAAAATTGGAGAGACAAGGGTTATTCCAATAGTTAAAGCTACTTCAGGAAATCATTAGCTTTCAATGTGCAGCATCAGAACAAGCTACTGCAAGACTCCAGACAATGTGCATCTCAGGTGCAGATGGATGCACTATGCAAACCAAGTGGTGGCTTCGTTTTATGTGATTCATTTAAACACTTAGTAGGCCAATAAAATACAAGCCCCTTTTGTAAAAAAAAAAAAAAAAAACAAAAAACAAAACAAACAAAAAAAAAACAAACCAAAAAAAAACCCTATGACATTTTTCTATAAAAGCTTGATGTGCAGATGCAATTTACAGATGTTTCCAAATGCAAAATTATTTTAATTTTTACTTAGAAAACGAAGTGCTTTTTGTGAAAAGCCATCCTGCGTTTTCACTTGAGTTGTTTTAGTCAAAGTTTAAGGAGTTTACAGGCTAAAACACATTGACTGCTTGGGCTGAAAAGTGGAAATTGCCCATTTTTTGGTTTGTGGTTAAAAGACAGTAGATTGGCAGATAAAACAGGATTCCCTGTCCTAGCATATCTCTTTCGTAGCTTAGTCCTTACCATGGAACTGTGGGCCAGAGCTAGCAAAATTTTATTGCCAAGTCTACTTTATTTACCTCATTGAATTTTATTGTACAAGCTGAGCCTACATTCTTGTCCATTTTACAAAAATGCACACAAGTTCTCTAACAGACATGGCACATGTTTTGTTATTTACTTTAAAAAACCCAAACTAACAATCTAGCAGTTCAGCAGACCCAAAGGAACTTTCTGTATTTAACTAGTATGTGGAAATGCAGCTTCTTCCCTGTTTTAATTATGCATTTGTTATTAGATGGGTTTCAATGTTTTTCCAGCAGCTGACCTACACTGCACATTTCCTTAACTATTCTTAAGGTCTGGAGAGTTCACACAGGCTGCTGTAAACACCAGTACTAGCCCAAAATAGCAGGTAAACAGCCACAGAAACACCAAATTTACAACAATGATTAACACTGATTAAGGCTCAGCAGCTTCTCTACATATGTATTATGTAGGCTTTACAATGTACTTCACTACATCAGATTTAGACATGAGCTGTCAGTCTATTTGTTTTCAAACAAAGATAACTTGTTACAATAATTCTTACCGCATAGCCATCAGCAACACTAAAGACAGTGACAACTTTGTTTGCATCACAGACTGCAAGAAAGGCACCATCGTGAGAATATGCCAGGTCAGTAACAGGACCTTTAGCTTCCAAAGTCTTATCATCACTTTTCAAAGAGGTTCCTTGGATTGAATACAAATGGACATTCCCATCCTGCAAATTAATAGCAAAGAAGGAGAAAAGGTAGAAAAATCGTTTTTCAATAGAAAGAGGAGTTTCTGGAACTCTTTGCATTAATTCTGTTTGGTAGTGCTTATGTTAAGAAAGAGTTTAGATAGCCTGTCCCCCAAGTGTGGAAATAAACCCATTTTCTAGAATTTGCCAACTCCAAGAAGACACTGGGTAAAAACAACATGGCAATTTCAAAACAGCAAATACAGGAAAGACAATTCAAAAAGAAGTGAAATAGATTTTAGGTAACAATTGTGGCAGAACCTGGGGAACGAAAGCCCAGGAACACCAAATACTAACAGCTTACTTTAACAATATTGATTGTTGCTACAAATTGTCACCTACTATTTCTCAACAGGACACACCTACTGCTATTAAATGCTTCTGTTACTTGCTCCAGTGTTCAAAGTTGTAAAGTTTTAGGAAGTGCAATCTTACCGCTCCTCCCACTGCTGCTGTACTTCCTGTGGGGTGAATTGCTACAGCTTCTGGCTCATAGCCAAGGTCATCAATTGCAAAGCATTTTTTCTTATCTTTCATCAAGACAATCTGTAAGTAAAAAAACCAGCCAGACACTAAGGTCCTTCTTCAAAGTACCAAATACAAAACTATTACAAAACCACATTGCTTAGTCATAAATACAAATCCCCTCTGGTAGCTCAGAAGTTTATTGTATACTCATCTTAAGGGAACAGTTTCATTCTTAAAAAAAAAAAAATAAATTGAAGAAATGCCTACATGTTGTGACTAATCTGCTGTACTGCAGTACTATGTGTTCTAAATTACATAGTGCAGGGCATTCTCCATTGCCTTCAGCTTTGCTTCTACGTTTGAACATGAAATAAACATGGACAAACCAGTATTTTTAGCAATGCTTACTCCCTTCCTGGTTTATTGTTCAAGGGAGGGAGGCAGGACCAAATTAGTAGCAAGTTAATGCTGTTAAACTTTAAAGGCTATTTCCTATCCAGTTCTGTGTTATGGTTAACTGGGATTGATTCACATGAAAACAGGCTTGGACAACACTATCAAATGTCCCAAACAAAATCAGCACCCATGACGAAAGCATAAGTTATTATTAGTTAATAATATTTTGTTACAAAAGAGCCTTGGCACGATGTCTCCAGTTTTCTGTGATTTGCATACTAGTGGCAAGCAAGCTAGAGCTGCTTATGCTGTACAACAGCATTAGCTAATTGGACAGTTGGATTAATTGCAAAAAAATAAAAGGCAGGAGAAAAACACCCTTTTGCCAAAATCGTGTCACTGAACAAATCTGGCAAGAGCATGATTCTGAGGTTTAACCTTCCAGCACAAAGCTGCATTGATAACAAATACAGAGGTATCCACACGAGGGACCTTCTGAAATGTAAATCTATAGAAAAATGTGAAATTGGTACACGATGCAAAAAGACTCAAGTATCCTGCTGAATTATGTTCCCTATAGGTATTATTAGGAAACTCTGCACGTCCAAGGCAATCCCACACTAAATAAATAAATGTTACCATAGGTGGCATTATTAACACAGCAATAGAGGATAATTCACACGTTAATACTTACTTGTCCAATGCATAAAACTACAGTATAACCACCAGGACCCACAGCCAAACATTTTGGCTGAACATCCATTTTCACAGCATCCTGGCCACTGGAAGAGGATGTACCAAAGTGGAGAAGCAGGAAGGACAAAGCAGGAAGAAGTTATTCCATGTCTACAATTACATTAAATTGCCTATTCAAATAATCACCCACTAATCATCATCAAGAACATACATAACTTAAACGCTTATCTACTAATCTCAAAGCTTCCTGTTGTTTTGTGTTTAAAGTTTTACTATCCTGATCAGGTAGCATACCTTTGAAATGAAAGTCAATGTTACTATACTACAGTTTAATTTTTAAACTAACTAGATTATCTTAACAAGATTCCTGAAATTCTTGTTTCCATGAAGAAACAGCTGTGTCCCACTCCTCCTACCCACATTTACCTCCACTATCCCTGGGTATTCATGAATCACAAAACAGACTCCCTTCCCTACAGACCTCTAAGTAAGTCACCCAATACAAGCCAGGTAGCCATCTAACCCATGGAAGGGATAAAACAAATTTAAAAGCCTGGGATGCATTTCTCACCAGAAAAAAAGCACAAGATTGCTACAGTTTCCATGGTAATATAAATAAACTCAGCATTTATATTTACCATATAAAGTCAACAACATTCTTGCTGTAAAACAATTATACTGCAATAAAAGGCAACATTTTAACTGACCTGTAATCTCTCTTGCTAAGGTTGGTATAACGCACAGTGTCATCCATACTGCAGGTGACCAGCTGGTCCATCTCATCCACTGCCATTCTAGAAACCTGGTTTGTGTGGCCTTTCCCAGAAAAGCCATCATTCTCTCCAGTTTCAGAATCCCAATAATGTGCATAATAGAATTAAGGAACATTTGAAGATAGTGGTGCAGTCAGATTCCACACCATAAAAAGTGGATAAATAACTGAGAGAGCACAGATAATAAATAATTGAGAGAACAGCTAAGGTTAGAAGGGACCTCTTGAGATTTAGTCCAACCTGCTGCTCAAATTGGTCAGCTACAAAAGGCTGCAGGGTTCTGTAAGGTTTTGAGTATCTCTGAGGATGGAGACTCTACAAGCTCCATGGGCAACCTCATAATATTTATTAAATCAAACTCTGATGTTCTGTAGTGAGCTAAAGGACCTACCAAACAGTAGCAAGTACTGTCAAATAATTAGCATTAAGTCTGAGACTAGAAAATACTTTTAAAAAGATTTTTAGTTAGAAGGTCTTGCAACACTGGCTTTCCTTCATGATATTATATGGTAACATCAGTGTGAACTCTTCACACTGTATTATGGGTCTGAAAAGAAACAGGACCTATATTTATAAGCATTTATGCCAACATGACACCATTTTAAAGGTGGGATAAAGGACTGTGGTTGTAACTATACATTTCAGAGTGCTGTAAGTGTAACTTTCTGCATATTCTGTCATAAGTGGAAAATAAGTATTGCTTTTTATTCGTTACAAGATGCTAATTTATATATTTACTTGCTCCTCCATATTATCATCCTACCCAAGCTACCTATCATGAAAAACCAACAACTGTAAATTAAGAGCTGGCATCTATTTAGCAGGAAAGTGTGAAGGCAGCTAGTAAAACAGGTATTAGGGGAAAGCAAAATAAACTTTAGACAAAATATCTGAAGTGCCCAATCAACTTTTACTTTGGCAAAGCTTTTTTTTCCATCTCTCCTAATAAGTGCTCTCAGACTAGAACAAGTATCACTATCACTCAAAGGATATTAATATGACCATCATTACTTCCAGAGTAAATATAGGACTTCCCACCATTTTTGTGCACCGTAAGACACTGAATTGACTTACTGTGACCCTGTGAATAGGACATAAATAATTATTAATTAACAATTTTTTTACACACACATGCACCTATTTGAGAAGAATTATAAGGTATTCAGAAAATAAAATGTTATTCACAAGCACTAAAAGTCAACCAGTATAAAAACCACTATTTTTTCAGTGCAGTCATTTAACTGTTACAGTTCTGCTATGGCTATGTCCTTGAGGAGAAACAACAACCACCATGGATGTCCTTATTAGCCTGATAAGCCAAAATACCTTCATAACCTTTTCATCACTGCTTTTCAGGCACTTTATGATTCAGGGAAGAGAACTAAATATGGTCATGTACCCACTCTAACTTCCAGAATTATAGCGTGATAGCAAAAATCTGGGACATTGTTTCTAGTCCATGTAAAAATGTAAGTTCCTGTGAGACAGAGTCTTGTGTCAACAAACTTTAAATCCTAAAATTAAAGTTCAATTACATGGTAACCCTAATCACCTTGCCCACAATACACTAGTTCTGGGAAAATGAGACATCACTGGTAGTTTTCTATCTACACTGTATTTCTTTTCTTGCCTCAAGAATGCTTAAAAACTGAAACAAAAGATAAGTTGATAATATTAAGAAAAATGAAATAATCAGTCTGGGTATTTGCACAAAGCACAGTCAACATGTACAGAGTAACTTCTTGATTCATATGACTTCAAGAAACATTCATACACAGCTTATTTGACAATGCTAATTTAACAAAGCTATTTTTCAATAGCTACTATTCCATCTTGACAACTTCAGTCACTGAGTCATTTATTGCAGAAACTCATGCAGTAATAACAGAACTTTAACCTACCTTTATGACACGTAAAGGTTTATTTGGATTGTTCTTGTCCAAATAATTGATATAGCCAGACAGGGAGATAGTCAGCAAATGGTCTTTCTGCCACAAGCAACCCAGCTGCTGATCCAACACGTTTGATCCCATATTAAAAGTATTTACAATAGAATTAGCACCAACATCCCAGATTTTAGCAGTTTTATCTCCAGAAGCAGAAAGCAACTGACTGCTGTCAGGGCTCCAACTGATCTGTAAAAACAAATGTCACCACAAGACAGTAAATGTATTAATCCAAGACTTTTCAGTTCATTAACTGGGTAATGAAACACTACGGATCATTTGCACAAATGAAGTGATACTTACAGCATAAATACCTCCATCATGTGCTTTGTCTCCACCAAGAGCACACACTTTCTCTCCAGTCTTCCCATCATAGACAAAAATCTTAAAAGAGCATACAGACATACAACTTAAAGGGAAAAGCAGTAATGGAAAAAAAAAAACAAGATAGTGTCTGATACTTTGATACACTAGACCCCTTTTTAAGGGGGGGGGGGTACAAGCTATGCTGCATTGAATAATCAAGACTAAAAGACTGAGATAAAAACCATAAATAACAGCAAGTCCCCTGTACTTTGGATTCAGACATTTGAAATTCTGAAAGATGCTACAGTTTTGAATCCTACTGTGATGGCAACTGCTTAGCGCTCCTGTCATGGGAGTCTGCCCTCTGAGATGGGCAAGCTACCTATGGTAAAAGGGTCATTGTCAACCTGCCCTTATCAGTACAGAGTACACATGGAGCCAGGTTTCTATCTATGAATTCACTATTTCAGCTAGACCTCTCAGAATCATAAGCATACATATTCCAAAAGTCCAATATGTACCTGCCAAGATAATCTGTAAGAGAATGCTAGGGAGATGGAATGGGGAAAAAACCTCAGTAATAACAGTATGGTTATTACCACTTATCAGTTATTACAGATTTCCCGGAAGATACTTAAAAGTTTAAACTTGTGGCATAAAAAAGAAGCAACATGGATTTTACAATAATAATCCTATTCCCAAAATGCACAAGAAAACCTTCTCACGCTAAAATAAATATTGAGAGAGTTCCTTGGTTTTTACCTGCCCATCTGCACTAGCTGTAGCAAATCTGTTCCCATCAGGAGAAAACCTCACACAGTTCACAAACCGTGTATGGTCCTGTAGAAAAAAAAAGAAAGACTCAGCAAATGAAAAAGAACAGACCATTTGATACAGAAGACATTTCTAGTAACAATGAAGTTCTCTTTATGTGAACCATAAATTAGCTGTGTAGGAGATGCCTGCTGCACAGAATTGCTGTGAGGCAAGCTTAGCCTCTATCTGAAGAGAATGATGGGGACTAAGAACAGTCCAGGGAAGACACTATGACATCATTACTGATGTAGTTAAAACAACTCCATGCATACCAGGAGAATGATTACCCAGTTTCAGAGATAAATAGCGAAAAAAGTCAGATGCAGACTACATGCACAACATTCTTCCCCAGTGGTCACTGACCTCTCCAACATTCTCCAGATTTCAACTCTTGCTTCACTGCGCAGCAAGTTTTATACATAAGTATTTTATACTTCTTATTGCAAAAAAACCCAACCAATCAACCAATAAAAACCAAAAAAACCCAAAACAACAAAACACAGACATAAGGAATAAGTTACTATTTTAGTGAAATTCCATTTCTGGGAGACTGCATTAGTGGTAGTTCTGTGAAGTAACGGGGCAAGACTGATGTATGCTCCCCAAATAGACTATTTACAAGTAGGAGACTATTCAAATCATGCAAACTAGAAAACACACATTAAATAGGGAAGCACTACAATGAGGCCAAAGTTCCCATGCAGAGAGATTTGGAAGACTATTTTTAGTATTATGGAAGGCAGGTTCCAACCTACTTTCTTCAATTATACCTTTTTTCCTCCCCCAACAATACTGCAGGTTCTAATCTAAACCATTTAACAGCCCATACATCAACCCAAATATCACTTTAAAAGGAAGTCTGCATCACATACCAGTCTAAGCAGTACTGGTAAGCAATCTGGACTTCAGGAGTTCCAAAACAACCAGCTTAGCAAAATGCAAGTATCAGCTTAAGTTCAGAAATATATTAGGCAACTACATCATTTCATTGGATTGCAGAGCTCAAAACAATTCCTTTTCTAGAACTGGAAAGGAATCCTTACTAAAGTCAGCACATGAAGACTACTCAAGGCTCACGTGTAGGAAAATAAAAAGCCTACTACACTGTTTTTAAACCTAAAATACAAACTAAACATTCTGAATCTACTACTGCAATAACATCCAGTATCTTTGCAATAGTTTTTTGAGGCAAGATATCTCCTGCCATCAAAACAGCTGCAGAAGCTTGTAGCTTTTCATTTTCTTTGGCCTTAAGCAATAATGAGCACCTTCACTGCGGTAGTTCCAGGCTTTGTTTCATTTAAGAGATTGTAACAAGTTAAATAAGAAACAAAGTTAAAAGGAATACAGAAACAGAAAACTGACCACAGAAGTTACATACTCATTCCATGAAGCAGAAATCAAGTTGCGCTTTCAAACATCTACACTCACCCTTTTCTAAGCAGCCCTGGGATTTCAGATTTGAGCACTCTTTTATCAGATTGGAAAATTCCATTAAAATCACCATCTTTTTTGTATCATGCACCTTGGAAAACTTTAAGAAATTCTACACACATCTGAACTGGAAAACAGAGCTCTGAAAGCATCAGTAGAGCCGATAAAACAGCATACTTTATCCCTTCCATTGTTTAATGAGAATGAAAAAAGAAAATTGAAAAATGTGTTTGAGGTTCTCTTTTCAACCAATCATTTATTTTGGTTTTCTTGGCCCGAGATGAACATTTGGCTATACATGGTTTTAAGAAAGCCACTTGACACCAGCTATATTTCAAAAGGGGAAACTGAGAACTTCTGTTACAACAGCTAGCTGTGACAAGAACTGCAAGCCTGCTGGAAACTGCACAGTTTAACAGTCACATCCAAACTTAAACTCACGCTTAGTGTAAACTTGAACTTGAATGGCGGTCCCTCAAAGAAAGCAGCACAGTTGTCATCACTGCCAGTTGCCAGACGATATGGTCTCGTTTGTTTAATGTCCACGCTATTGATCACCTTATTGTGCCCAGTAATCTCACCAACAGAAGAGCCACTATCCCACAGGAACACTGCTCCGAATCTGGTTAGAAAAGCACACAATAACTACAATTCATAAAAGTTACATGTAGATTAACTCCTTGAACATCTGCAAACTGCAGATTTGAGTGCACTCAAAGAAAAGAAATTAGGTCATCTCATTAATCTCATACAAGCGCATCACAGTTCCCTGAAGGCTATTTGAGATCTTGCTGGTGGGAGATTCTAATCTTCAATAGGAGACTTTTGTTAAAGGGGACAAACAATCAGGTTTTGCATATAAAGCTTCTAAAATTCATATATCCAATACATATTCCTCACTAAGACTATTGGTTTATAAAAGAAAAAAGTAAATTCCATCTGCCTAGCCACAACGGAGATTGCAGAGAGCTAATGACATTGGATCACAGTTATCTGACTATTTAGCCTAGATTGCATACCATTACTTTTACAAATATTATTACTTACAGATTTATGGAAGAAGAGTTATAAAAGCATTTTTGACAGTTCTTACTCTAAATCATCTTAAAAAAGAACCCCAGTATAATCAATACTACAGTGCCAGAGCATTGCCATTTGAAAGGCCTTCTTTAGAATCCTTTCGAGAATATTCTAGATTGAAAGTGCATCCACCTAACAGGAAGCTGGTCAGGTTTTTGAAGGTGAGCAAATTCACTTTGTGTCAGAGGCAGCAATGGAGGACAAAGAGCCTCTTTCAAGGACACAGTACATGACAGAATAAAAAAGGTGCAGGGGACTAGGGAACAGCACTACATGATGCTTTTCAGCCCTTTAGGTGTAAGGCTACCTGGTCTGGACTCGAAGTTCTGACAGTCTTTGAACATTAAATAGAGGACACAAACCTAAATGGGCATCTCATTTAGTCAGGTGAAGGACAACTGCTTGATATCCTTCCATTAAACTATCATAATAAGGCCTAAAAATACAGACATATTGCCAAAGGAGAAAATTCAGACAGACTCTATTTTAAACTCTTATTCAATCAAGACCATGAGTCCAGTAAGTGAAGGAAGAGGGGGAAAAAAATCTTGTTTCCCTCTTCCTACCCTATCAGAATTTGACAAAAAAATACACCAAACAGCTATCCTTGAAAGTAATAACGACCTACCTCTAAGAAACAAGTCCCATACAATTGTTCAACTAAGCAATTGTAACAGAACTGTATTTTCCAACTAATTTACAGCTGTCAAACACTGCATATAAAATTTTGCTGCAGAACAGTCTTGAAGTCAAGACAGGGAAAAAGCAATTACTCCATTCAGTTGAAGAATTAAAAGTTTTCTGCAAGGTACTTGCTTTGCTAGAATGTAGACATTTACAGCAAATGCATGTATGTATGTATAAACACACACAAACACAAAGTAATTACTCACTTTTCCCTTCCTTCTCCAACCACAGCAATTCTCTTGCTGTCTTCAGTCCATGCAAGATCCTTTATTTTTCCTGCAAATGGTTGATACTCATACTTCAGTAGGTGTTCCTTCTGTGTAGTATCCCAGATTCTCAGCTTTCCAGAGACATCTGCCATAATAAAACAGAATATAACCATTGTTCCAGCATGACTCAGTCACACGACTCATCAATCTGCCAGAGTACAGATTTTCAGCTACACAAGACTTGTACTACGGACCTACTACCTTACCCTTTTACAACTACTACAAATCCCTCTATTTAGGAATGCTGAAGACTATATCCATTTCAATAAATTAGGTTTTTAACCAGATATTGCAATCCAAGACATGCAGCACCAAATACAACAGACGGAGAAAATGTTTGCAGACACATGAAAAAACTGCATAGTAAGAGAGTAGGAACTTTGCTGTTATCAGCTGGAATGTGTTCAGTATCTTTTACGCAAAGATCAAGCCAGCCCAGCCCCCCTACCCAGCAACTACAAGACAGCTTCCCTTCACTGGGAAGCAAGCCACCCCACACCTACAAGAAGGGAGCAGTCCAGTGGACAGTGGTTGATGCACTACAATTTGTGCCTTCAAAGGACGCCTGTTTTGCATACAAATACCAGCCACATGTAGATGTACAAAGAGATTTCTGTCCACAGAACTCAATTCATGCACATCAGTGTAGTTTTTCTGTACAGAAGCATGTACATAATGGTGGGGATGCCTCTGCATCCTCTGGAAAACTAGACAGGAATGCAACAGAATATTCAGGACAGTAATGTCAAAAGCAGCAGACATGGCACAAGCAGTTAACAATTTAAGACTTAAGATAATGAAAGCTCCCTGGCTCACTGTTTCCACTGAGTACTGTAAAACCCAAGAGCTGTTCAAAGCAATTACTGTGGTGCAGGATCGTAACCAGAGGAATTGTTCTATACACAGACAAATTTACACATCTCTAATGAAACCCACACAGCAAAGTCTGTGTGTATTGTACTCTTCAAAAAAGCCACTGTTTTAGAATAAACCACGTGCTAAAATATGCATCTTTCACCTCAGCAGAATGCTTAAATTTTGTTCACCATTTACTGGTG